>CM061131.1:20868144-20936570 GCA_030789695.1 Scilla litardierei | reverse complement strand
TCGTCTTTTTCTGACTCAGATGGCAGCCGAAGGTATAGATGATAAAGGAGAAGGAACTAAAAAACCAATCTTTAGAGATATTAGGCGCTATTACTGCGAGTATTGTGGAATCTGCAGGTCGAAGAAATCTCTCATTAGATCTCATGTGCTCACCCATCATAAGGTATAACTTGAATCTGTTTCACTTGTTTTGTTGGGGAAAAAATTATAGCTTAGTTATGAGATCGGTATATTTCAAGTCAATTGGGTAGCTCAGGACATTGTTTACTCCATTTAAACTCTCAGTATGATAGAAAATGTAGTGATTGTTGCTGTTGGTATGAATTGCGCTTGATACTTTTTACTTCCTTCACAATGTAAATTTAGGACGAAGTTGAAAAGGAGAAAGCTGATAAAAGTGATTCAGAAATGGAGGTGGGCAAGAAGGAATACATTTGTGAAGAATGCGGTGAAAGTTTTAGGAAACCAGCTTATCTGCAACAACACATGCGGGGTCATTCTTTTGAGGTGATTAATGTTTTTATTTATTTTTAATTAAGTTTGTATGCAAGTTTTGTTAGCTGTATATCTGTTTTTTTGGCAAATGCAATTGTTTCACTCAAAAGTCAAAAACTTCCCAAGGTAATGATACTATGTTGAACAAAGCGATGTTTGTTTACATCACATTTGACATAACATGTGGGTAATGTGTATTGTTAACAGCCTTATTTTTTTTAAATCAACAAATTCCTCTGAATTACGTTTATAGTTGTCCGTGATTGTTGAAACTTGATTCCGAGATTAGCAGACTTTGTTGTATTTTGATTTGTCCACATTGCCGTTCAATAATTCATTTCAAATTTGACTTTATACCATGTTATTAATCAGCAGCGTTTGTTCTATTTTGAATATAAGCTTTCTCTTCATATCATAACCTTCAGATTATAGTTGATGTAACAATGATTTTATCTTGGTTCAATTAGTATACACAAATTTTAAATTTGTCTCCAGATTGACCATGCTATTAATGTTTCTAGTTGATTCTCACAATTTGTTGGGTATAACATTATCTGGTGAGTCACTGGGTCATGGAAATACAGTGATTATCTACACGTCTGTTGGTACATAGCTGCAGTGTACTAATGGAATATACTGATGTATTTCCATGACCTAGTAAACTGTTATGGTGTGTGGTTTTTATTTTTGTTTTTTCATTTTTTTAATAAAGAACAATGAAGACATATTTTTGTTCACAGATAATGAACCAAACTGCCATGAATAGTCATATAGTTGTTTCCACTGTTGGGATTGAAAGAAATGATTTTGCAGGCTTTTAGGTTATTGAGTGATTACTTTGGTGTTCAACTGCTACGGCTAAAGTGTGAAGCATTGGATCCCATTTAAAGAACTCCAAAATGCGAAGAGGCAGAATTTCTATCTTGAGTGGACCAGTATCAGGTGGGGGACCTCCTGAGAAGCTCCATCAAGAAAGCCTCAGATCACGCCCTGCCATCCCCCAAGGTTTGCATTTTCCTCGACTTCTTTCTTGATTCTGTTATACTGCCTAAATTATAATATATATGTTCAACTTTGTGTGGTGTACTTTCAATATCGTGTTAGTCATTCCTTTTTATTAACAAAATTGTGGTCACTAGGAATCAAATGGGTTGTCACAGGACAGGTTATAGGATATATCTGCGGTCAAATAACTTGGCAGAAACTTTGCATTGTGAAATATCACAGCGAGCATGTTTAAAAAGAGTAACTTTCTGAAGTCAAGTCAGTTGTATCTATGTATAAACAGAATATGCCGAAGATGTTTTCTATGTTTTTATTTTGTGCAACAAGTTCTCTACCTGATTGTATCCTTTTTTGAATTGACTTAGGACGCATCGTACAACCCACAGATGCACTTTGCAATATGATCCTCTTGTCACTGAGCTTTACTTTTAATTTTCTATGTTTATCTTTAGAAATTCAGCATATATGCCAACTTCAGAGTATCCTTTTTCTTGTCACAGAGGCCTTTTGCTTGCCCGCTGGAGGATTGCCACTTTAACTACAGACGCAAGGACCATTTGAATCGCCATTTACTCAAGCACCAAGGAAAACTGTTTGAATGCCCTACAGAAAACTGCAACAAGAAGTTTGCCTTTCAAGGAAACATGACAAGGCATGTTAGAGAAATGCATGATGATGAGTCTTCTTCTGTTTGTGAAGAGGCAAAAAATCAATATGTTTGCTCGGAAGTTGGATGCGGGAAGACATTTAAGTATGCATCTAAGTTGAGGAAGCATGAGGATTCTCATGGTAAGTTTCTTTTGGCTATGGGCTTCTTTTTATTGTTTTATCCGTTTTGCATCGTGATCAAATGGTCCCTTGTTGACACGGATCCCTTAATGTAGTTGGCCCTTCATACTTTCCATCTAGTTAAATGGACAATTCACGATGATAAGGATAGTGTGATAATTATGCTAATGTGACAATACTTCCATCCATCTGCTTAGAATTTTGTATCCTTGCATTTTTTCCCCTCTAATATATACTGAAAACATAGTGATAGTGTTTGTGCCTTTTTTTGCATTCAATTAACTATTTTTTGATTTTCTATTTGACAGTTAAGTTGGATTATGTGGACGTCATTTGCGGCATACCAGGCTGTCTGCAGAAGTTCTCTAATTCTGATTGCTTGAGAGCTCATATGCAGTCCTGTCATCAGTATGTTGTGTGTGAGACCTGCGGGGTTCAACAGCTAAAGAAAAATCTTAAACGCCACCTACGTACTCATGAAGGCTGTGGTACTTCTGAGAGGATCAAGTGTAGCTTCCAAGGTTGCCAATGCACATTCTCAAATGTAAGCCTACCTTATATATCTTAAATGCTGTGGAAATAAACATTTAATAGCAAACAAATCTGGTCAAATCATGGTACATTTGTTGCTGATTTATTTGGTTCTCTCTTTCTTTCTGCTTGTCCTTTTAAACTGACAGACCAGGCCATCATATCGTTTACATGGTTATGTGTATTATTGAAATTTTTGGCATGACACAATGTCTGTTCGATTAGCGTTTTCTGTATACTTATATACATTGTCCAATTTAGAATGAGGAATTCATTTTTTTATTTGGTGAAAGTAATCAATTAATTGATGTAGCAGCTTCCAAAATATTTTTTTTTGAAATTTTTTTCATTAGATATATGTTTGTTTTGTCTGGCATGCCTCAAGGTATATATGCCTTTGCGTCTTGCTTAAATTGCACATATATGGTATTTGAAGGTATGTGTTTAACTTTCATCAATAGTAGCCGGTGTGCTTAATGATTTCCCACATATTATGTCACTGTTGCTTAACAGGATGTCACTTTGTTCTATTTTCATGTTCTATTCTTGAAATTGTTGTGTTTAATCTGCTGTTCAGCTTTGGTTTTGATGAAACTTTTAGAAGAATATCCGAATCAATGAAACATAATACAAATAAAGATGATAAAGCATTGTGCTGACGAGTTACTTTTTAATTTATTGGGTTTTTACATCTTTATCATGGCTGGAATATATGATTTATATATTATTGCTATTCGTTATTGATTCTTCCTATGGGTGAGGGCATTGTAAATATATAAAGTTACGTAAGCAGTTTCTAAAATTATTTTGGTAGTATTTTTTTAACTTCTATGGGCTTTATGTTAAATCAGGTGGTAGTACATTTGGAAAAATTCACCTTGTGATTACATTGACGAGGTAGCAATATCCCACTGCAACTACTCTGATACTGGGTCGTTCTTCTCAAATTTCGGTGGTGGGCAAGATAGGATTAAACTCCAGAACTGGAAATATATATGAAAATGGATTAGGTTATAGAAACTTAGGGTCTTTGCTTGCTCTGTATAAATCGGCTCTATCTCAATCAAACAGTATATCTCAGAAAGTAAACTCATTTCTTTTAAACACTATATAAATTTCTTTAATTTCCTGCTCCCAGGAAGACTTATGCTAAATCTGACTGTAATTTGACGTCTATGTATTGCTGTTGTTTGCAGCGATCAAACTTGAATAAGCATGTAAAAGCTGTGCATCAAGAGCTGCGCCCATTTTCTTGTCGAATCTCAGGATGCCACGAAAAGTTCCCTTACAAACATGTTCGGGATAATCATGAAAAATCTGGTGCTCATGTTCACACATTGGTAAGTTTGCAAAGTTCTTAATATATCTTTATTGTCAAGATGGTGCAAAAAAATTCCCAAAATGAAATGTTGGGCTCAATGTCCTATTCCTTTTTCGATTCATCCCCATCCTTACCCGCATGCCATTTTGCTTTGCATATCTAATTCTACTTCTCGACTCCAGTCAAGGAAACCCCATATTTCTCTAACGAACACTACAGTTTTCCTTGGGATTCATCTCAATTATGTTTCTTCCTGAGTAGTTGATCTTCATGGACCCCATATTTAACCTCAAGACTTCAATTATCTGGTTTTTTTTTGCAAGCTTGGTTGCAAATCCCCCCCCCCCCCCCCCCCCCCCCCCCCCCCCCCCCCTCCAAATGTCAGAAAGCTTGAATTTGACCGTGATATGCACGCCATTGCAGGGCGACTTTGTTGAAGCCGATGAGCGGTGGTGTTCACGGCCTAGGGGCGGGCGGAAGAGGAAGGGCTTCTCAGTCGAGATGATTACGCGGAAGAGAGTTGCACCTCTTAGTCAAGAATCTGCTCTTGATGATGGAACCAACTACTTGCGATGGCTGCTTTCGGACTGAGCAATAGTCGGGAGATTTTGGAGAGCAGATGTACATATTTTTTTGTTGGTAGAAGTTGCAGTTTGTTTATGTCGTCTGTGTTGGCGTCGGTTATGCTCACCACGGGAATATAACCTGATTGGGTGGAATGTAATAATTAAAGGATTACGGGGCTTAGATGTAATTTTAATTAATTTTTTTTGTGATAATTAAAATTTAAGAAGGTTGAATGGAGTAGGGGTTACAGATGCATCCTAGTACAGATAGACTCCAAGATTTTGGTGGTGGCGGTAGTCGAAGGGAAAATCACGACTGTATGTTGATGCAGATGTCCACATTAGTAAAATTACGAATATAAGATACCAAATGAAAGTCACATTGGATTATTTGTGCCCGCTTACATCTGTGGTTGGAATCCTTGACGTCATCGGCTGGAGTCTTACTATATATTCATTGTCGCTATGGCATAAGCAATGACTCTCTATATATTCATATTGTGAGTTTAAGAGTCCAAGAGACTCCTCACTACAATTAGCAATATGTTGTGAATGTGTATTTACTGGGTTGGTGAGTTATTGGGCCAACCCAAGTGGTTGGGCCCATACCCACTTGTATTCTCCCCTTTGGCTATAAATATAGACTTGAGGGCTCTCCCCTCAATAATTGATTTATAACACGTTATCAGCACGAGTCTCTAAAATTTTTTTTTCCACAAATTTTTCCGTTCGTTGCGAAGGCGAAGGCGAAGGCGAGACGGTAGATCCACGAGCGCGGTGCAAGGCTTCCTCCATCAAGGGTCGTCATCCGCGTAGGGCTTCGAGCAACCGTCGCTATATCCGGAGGACGGATATAGAGGTAAAAACTCTAAAAACAAAGTTTTTAATCATACGTATGCTTACTCCTCCCCTAGATCTCACAAGATCGTCACGGGGATTCATCGTCGCTTTGAAAACGACGGATTTGTCTTCTCAAAAATCAAATTTTTTTAGGGTTCTTGAATTTTTCTTTCAAACCCTAAATCAACCCCCGCCGGCGGCCTCGTCGCCGCCCCCCCCCCTCCCCCGTCTGTAGCGGGGGCGCCGACCTGCCGTTCCTCCCAACAGAAGCGGTCTCCGACCAACCCCGCCGCCCCCCGCCTGTAGCGGGGTGGCGGCGTCCCTTCGTCGCGCCTAACAGGGGCGGTCCCTGACCGCCCCCGCCGCCCCCCGCCTGTAGCGGGGTGGCGGCGTCCCGTCGTCAAGCCCAACAGGGGCGGTCCCCGACCGCCCCCGCCGCCCCCCGCCTGTAGCGGGGTGGCGGCGTCACTTCGTCGCGCCCAACAGGGGCGGTCCCCGACCGCCCCCCGCCGCCCCCCGCCTGTAGCGGGGTGGCGACGTTTTTTTTCGTCGCGCCCAACAGGGGCGGTCCCCCGACCGCCCCAGCCGCCCCCCGCCTGTAGCGGGGGTGGCGGCGCCCCCCCGTTGCGCCAATCAGGGGCGGTCCCCGACCGCCCCCGCCGCCCCCCCCGCCTGTAGCGGGGTGGCGGTCCCCCGACCCGCCGATGAGGGCGGAACCCTCCGCCCTCCGCCCCCCCTACCGGTAGCGGAGGGGGGGGGCGCAAACCCCCAACCCCGATAAGGCGGCGGCGGCGGCTAAACCCTAGCCGCCGCCGCCCCCCACACCCAAAAAAAACCCTAATCGGGTCTCTACAGCCAGACAGAAAAAAAAAAACGGGGGTACTTATTTTGGCCTGCGGGCTTCGGCCCGCAGGCCAAATCTTATTATTAAAAATATATAAAAAAAACACACAGTTATCCTTTGGCCTGCGGCCCGAAGCCCGCAGGCCGGCCTGCGGGCTTCGGCCCGCAGGCCAAATTCTGTTTTATATATATATATATATATATATATATATATATATATATATATATATATAACGGGGCGGCGGGGGGCGTTTACGGGCTGAAATTTCGTGAAATATCACGGCAAATTACGGGACAAATACCGGGCAGACAAGGGCGTTTTGGGGATTTTTTTGGGGAATTTTTTTGGGATGACGAGGGAGACTTTTCCCTCTGACAAAGAAAATGTTAATTTTGGGCTCTTAATCAATTTGATTGATTAAACCCATTTACTTTACAACCTATGCATTGTAATCTCTTTTACATGTTTTACATCTCTGGCAAAATTATGTGGATATTATTTGCGTGGTTGTACATCTTATTTAAAAACTTAATAATTAGGAAGATCCTGCGACCGCTCTGCCGTTAGTTACCTAACCTAACGGTGTATGACGTTGCCCAGTGGTCCAATAATTATTAAGCGATTAAATATTGCTTTATCCTCATATGAATAAACTGCCTGTGATGTCTGTGGATGAAAATGTCTATGAGCACAATATTCTTGCATGAATTGCTAAATGTGGTTTTTGGATCGGCCGTTTAGTCCCACAGTTTTATTTCCCGCACTTTTCTTTTATTTTTGAGAGAAATTGTAGTGAGGAATTTATGTAAATGTCAAAGAAAGAAGACCTACTTCCATGGAGTCGGAAGCTACGCTTGAAGACGAAGATATTAAATGGGACCCACGGGGTTTCCAAAGTTGTATTTTCATTTTAATTCAAGCTGCAAATTTGTATAATTTGGACTGTGGACTTTTGGACTCTTTCTTGTGGGACTGGCCGATCCACACATTTAGCTTTTCATTAAATATTGCTTCCGCATGAAAATGTTTTTCTGGTTGATTATTAATTCATGCATGTTTGTGCTCTGCTAGATAAATGGCTAAAATTGCAAGCGTTGACTTTGAAGTGCTGGATGCATCAGGCAGAAACTATCTAAGCTGGCAGCTAGATGTTAAGTTTCACCTGCGGGCAAAGTCCCTCATCACTGCTGTGACTGAAAAAGAAAATGTTAGCGATATAGAGAAGGCGCAAGCCATCATCTATATTCGACGCCATGTGGACAAGACCTTAAAGGCCGAGTACCTTACGGTCGAAGATCCACTTGAGCTATGGACCGCCCTTGAGGACAGGTATAAACATCAGAGAGATGTTATACTCCCCAGGGCGAGATATGAGTGGGAGAACCTGAGACTGCAGGACTTTAAGTCCATTGCTGAGTACAACTCAGCACTTTTTAGCATCACCTCACGCCTGAAGTTGTGTGGTGAAAAAGTCTCAGAAGATCGCATGCTGGAAAAGACGTATACGTCTTTCCATGAAAAGGATGCGATACTTATGCAGCAATACCGTGAACGTAAGTTCACCAAGTATTCAGAGCTGCTGTCATGTCTTCTCATGGCCGAGCAAAACAGAGAGCTTCTTCTCGCCACTCACAATATGCGCCCTCCCGGCACTGTCCCCCTACCAGAAGCTCACCATACCTCTTCCTTCAAAAAGAAGAGGGACAATAAAAGAAAAGAAAGACCACAGAAAGGGGGACAACAGAAAAGAGCCAAGGGCCCACCACAGCAGCGCAAGAATGAAGGGAAGCGCAAGTTCACCTGGCGTAGGAATGATAACAAGAAAAACAATGCACCCCCACCCAAGAGGGACTGGGAAGACCAGTGCCACAGCTGTGGCATGACAGGCCACTGGTCTAGAGTGTGCAGGACCCCAGTGCATCTCCAGGAGCTTTATAAACAAAGTAAGAAAAAGAATGCTGAATCAAACCTGGTGGCTGCGAATAATGCAGTCAAATTTACAGCAAAAGACTTCGAGTCAGATAATCTGCTTGATTAGCCTGTTATCATTTATCTTAGCATTTCTATTGTATGAACATTTTTATTTCATGAGAGCTTTTATGTATCTTCAATTCTGCTGAATAAAATTTAGCTTTTCTGAATGCAAATGTTTACTCATTTTTAGATGGAATGCTCTCATGACTGCTTAGTAGACAGCGCGTCAACACATACGATCCTTCAACACAAATGCTATTTTCATAGCATTATCCCGTATAAGAGCCCTGTAAACACAATTTCAGGGCCATCGGACATAATTGAAGGTTCTGGGAATGCAACCTTGTTGCTCCCCAATGGAACAGAAATAAAAATAAAAGATGCACTTTACTCTCCGAATTCCAAGAGAAACTTACTAAGTTTCAAAGATATCCGTTTTAACGGATTCCACTTGGAAACAGCAAATGTCAAAGAAAACGAATTACTGTATGTAACGTCTCAAGAAAATGGAGTTAAAACCATTCTTGAACGTTTTGAGAGCCTCTCATCAGGCCTCTACCATACAAAAATTCGGAGAGAGGAAGCAAACCTGACGGAGCACCTGAAGTGCCCGACATCGGCCAAATTCTTACTTTGGCACGATAGACTTGGCCACCCCGGATCTGTGATGATGCACCGCATCCTAGCACAATCCCATGGGCATAACCTGAAGAACCAGAAGATTCTTCAGAAGGGAGAATTCCCTTGTGTACCCTGCTTTAAGGGTAAATTAATAACAAGGCCATCACCACTTAAAGTGGATATTGAGTCTCCTAGCTTCCTTGAAAGAATACACTGAGACATATGTGGACCTATCCATCCCCCTAGCGGGCCTTTTCGGTACTTTATGGTACTGATCGATGCATCTTCGAAATACTCGTATGTGTGTCTACTTTCAACCCGCAACTTAGCTTTTCCAAAGCTTTTGGCACAAATAATAAAGTTGCGGGCGCATTTCCCAGACAACCAAATAAAGAAAATACGTCTGGATAATGCGGGGGAATTTACCTCTCAGTCATTCCAAGAATATTGCCAGGCAACGGGAATAGAAATTGAACATCCGGTGCCACATGTTCACACCCAAAATGGGTTAGCTGAGTCGCTAATTAAAAGACTCCAATGGATCGCACGACCATTGCTGATGAAATCCCAGTTGCCGGTGGATGCATGGGGACATGCAATTTTGCATGCTGCATCACTAATAAAAATTAGACCCTCAGGAGGTCAGAGTCTATCTCCAATGCAACTCGCATATGGAACGCCGCCGAACATCTCTCACTTGAGAATCTTCGGCTGCGCAGTCTATATCCCCATTGCACCACCACAGAGGACCAAGATGGGCCCTCAACGTCGCCTAGGTATCTACGTAGGGTTTGACTCACCCTCCATTATAAGATACCTAGAACCCCAAACGGGGGACGCCTTCAAGGCACGCCTTGAAGACTGCAATTTTGATGAGACGTATTTCCCCAAAATGGGCCTAGACATCGAAAAGTCCAGTGCAAAGCAAATGTTGACGTGGGATACAAAAAGCTTGACCCACTACGATCTGGTAACAAGACAATGTGATGATGAGATCCGGAAGATCTTACACATCCAGGACACAGTCCATTGATTACCGGACTCGTTCATTGACAACCAGAAGATTGTCAGATCACACATCCCTGCTGCGAATACTCCAGCTAGGATTGACATCCCGAAGGATGGATGCAATCCACCTGCAGCAGAAGTGGCTGCACCTCAACAGAAAAGAGGCAGACCACCAGGCTCCAAGGATAAATATCCAAGAAAAAGAAAAATATCCGGAGACCTTGGGACGATACCCCCACAGAGAAACGAGCTCGTGTCCATACCCTCTCCCCTCCCGGAATCCACTGCAGAGGAACTGCCAGGAGAAACAGAAATATCACTAAATTATGTACGTACAGGGGAGGTATTGGACAGAAAGAGTACAGTCGTCGACGATGACTTCGCGTTTCACATTGCCATTCACGTCGCCGGAAGCGATGATGATTATGAACCACACTCCGTTGCTGAATGCAAACGTAGAGATGATTGGCCAAAGTGGAATCAGGCAATAGAAGCCGAGCTGGACTCGCTTCAGAAACGAAAAGTCTTTGGGCAAATAGTCCAGACACCTACCGGTGTCAAACCTGTGGGATACAAATGGGTATTCGTCAGAAAAAGAAACGAAAACAATGAGATCGCACGCTACAAAGCTAGACTTGTAGCACAGGGATTTTCCCAAAGACCGGGTATAGACTATGACGAAACATACTCCCCGGTCATGGATGCGATCACGTTCAGATTCCTGATAAGCTTAACAGCAAAGGAAGGCCTAGATATGCAGCTAATGGATGTTGTGACTGCGTATCTATACGGCAATCTCGACAAGGAGATCTACATGAAACTTCCTGATGGCTTCTCAATGCCTGCTGAACTGAAAGATAGACCTCGGGACGTCTATTCTGTTAAGCTACAAAGATCATTG
This sequence comes from Scilla litardierei, assembly GCA_030789695.1. Lineage (NCBI taxonomy): Eukaryota > Viridiplantae > Streptophyta > Magnoliopsida > Asparagales > Asparagaceae > Scilla > Scilla litardierei. Next base: position 20,925,675 of record CM061131.1, on the reverse strand, counting down.
TATGGTCTCAAACAATCAGGAAGAATGTGGTATAATAGACTCAGTGAGTTCCTTGTTCAACAAGGATTCACGAACAATGAAGTCTGCCCTTGTATCTTCATAAGAACAAAGGGAAAAGGATTCGTGATAATAGCTGTCTACGTAGACGATCTGAATCTCATAGGATCTCCCGAAGAGATCACTGAGATATCTGTAAGCCTAACAAAAGAATTCGAAATGAAAGACCTAGGCAAAACCAAATTCTGCCTTGGCTTACAGATTGAACATCAGAAAGACGGAATCCTATTACACCAAACCACATATACGAAGAAAATGTTGCAAAGATTCCATATGGACCATTGCCATCCATTAAGTACACCTATGGTGGTACGATCCCTGGATGCACATAAAGACCCCTTCCGGCCGTTGGAAGAGGGGGAGGATATACTTGGTCCGGAAGTTCCCTATCTGAGTGCCATCGGAGCACTACTATATCTGGCAAACTGCACGCGTCCCGATATAGCGTTCGCAGTAAATTTGCTTGCCAGATACAGTGCAGCGCCTACGCAGCGCCACTGGACCGGGGTAAAGCACCTTCTGCGCTACCTCCAAGGGTCTACAGATTTGGGACTCTTCTACAAAAATGGAACATCCTCTACACTTGCAGGTTATGCTGATGCAGGGTACTTGTCTGATCCCCACAAAGCAAAATCACAGACCGGGTATGTGTTTACCTACGGAGGGACAGCCATTTCCTGGAGATCCATCAAGCAAACCTTGACGGCGACCTCATCCAATCACTCGGAGATCATTGCCATCCATGAAGCAAGCAGAGAATGTGTATGGCTACGCTCAGTCATCCACCACATCTTGTCTACGACCGGACTGAAGACTGGAGACCTTGAGCCCACTACCATGTTCGAGGACAATGCTGCTTGCATAGCTCAGCTACGAGGTGGCTTCATCAAAGGCGACAGAACGAAACACATTTCACCAAAGTTCTTCTGGACGCACGAGCTACAGAGAGATGGCAAGATCGACATCAGACAAGTGCAGTCATGTGACAGTTTGGCAGATTTGTTCACTAAAGCCCTTCCTACTGCTACCTTTAGAAAACTTGTACATAGGATTGGAATGAGACGTCTAAGAGATCTGAAAGCTTGATAGCTTGTACAGATCAGGGGGAGTTTGGCAGAGTTTGTACTCTTTTTCCTTAACTATGGTTTTTCCCACTGGGTTTTCCATAGCCAAAGGTTTTAACGAGGCAAATCTCACCAACTCAGGATCCTGAAGTATCCACCCCATGTGAGACACATACAGGCTCAGAATCCTGAAGCATTCATGAGCAGGGTCCACAACTATGGCTGGATAAGGGGGAGTGTTGTGAATGTGTATTTACTGGGTTGGTGAGTTATTGGGCCAACCCAAGTGGTTGGGCCCATACCCACTTGTATTCTCCCCTTTGGCTATAAATATAGACTTGAGGGCTCTCCCCTCAATAATTGATTCATAACACAATAATTATTATTTTGCTGCCTGATTATAGGTTTTTTCATGAGCTCACTTGTCCTCCAATCAAATGATTCGTCCTTTTGCTTTTTTCTGCTAGGTCTTGATGAAGGACTAAAGCCCAATATCATTTTATCTTTTTAGAAAGGCCCATGGGCTTGCATAGCAGCCGCTTCGCTTGCATACTAAGAAGGACAAAATTAGCCTGTGATATCATTTGATAGTAAATCAAGCCCTTAGAGAATGAAAATGCACATGATAGTAACAAAAAAATGTTCCATGTGATCATTTTACCACCCATGCTAAAAATTGCCGTCTCTTTTAAACCAGTAACTGACAAGGGGCTAGGAGAATGCTGGCTAATTAGAACTTGATTTTGACAATTAGGTAGCAGCCCTCTGTAATTTACACTGATCTTATTGAAGTTTGAAGGAATCATCCAACCTAACCAAAAAATTTAGAGACTCACTTGCAAAGTCTGTAGTCCAATGTACACCAATTAAAATTACCTTAACAACAAAAATCACCTCTTTTTCCCCAAATAATAAGGACTGTATGTCTACTGCACGAACACCCTATTCTTCACTATCTTCTCAGCTTCTCCTAAACTCAGATGCCGTATCCCCTTCTCCTTCAACCAACTCTCCTTCCCCCTAGCCATCTCCTTTGCCTCGCTCTCCTCCATCTTCAACACCCTCAAACCCTCGCACAGCCTCGGAAAAAAACCTTGCGGCCGCAAACACCACTTCCCAAAAACACCAAACAGCACCTCCAGGTCTCCGTTGAACCTCTCCACACCGCCGTCGTGGAACTTTCCTCCGCTCATCAGAACGCCGCCGAAGACCAGTGTATCGATGCCACCGGCCACGCTCCTCCACAATGTGACGAACTCCATCTCATTTAGATTCTCTTCTAGCTTCGAGGCCTTGGCTTGGAGATAGTCCAGAGCTCCCACGAAGGTTTTCGATAAAGTCCGCCCTCCATCTGCCTTCTCTTGCCACTGCCTTCTATTCCTGAAATAGTCTCGGCATTGGGCCTCAAACCCTCTCAAGACCACAGTTGACACCTTGTCAACCCATTCGGTTCGGAATTCTCTCAGCCCCGCAAGCTCCTCTTCGAAGATGGATTTCCCTTCGGCTTCCATCTCAAGGAAGAAAACATCCTCCAACCATTCTGAGATTATGGATTCACAGTACCTGGCTGCATTGATGGAGTTTAGGACTCTTATTACGGCGTCGTCATCTGCTAACGCGGTGAGACCCTCGGCCTCCTGGCACCGGCGGAGAAGGCAATCAAGAAACTCCCTGAGAAGGGGAGCTCCGGCAATTCTGATGAAGCTTGCCCTCAACAAAATGCTTGGCAATGGACGTGATCGGTCAACTATGGTTATAAGGCACTGCAGCAGAACACCAGTTACCACCGGAGATTTGTAGTCCTCCAAGCCGGTCATCAGCACCGTTCCTTGAAGTCTCGTGTTCCAGCTTTTCTCCATCTGAATTGCCGATTTCAACTTCTCTAACATCTCCCCAAGTTCAATCTCTGCCCACAGGTCGAGCCAATCTGGCCGGTCACAAAAGACTGATAGAACAGACACTCTCTGTAGGTTCTCATCTTCCCGTAGTGATAACAATAACCCGGAATTCGAAATCAAGGTCAAAGTTCTCTTGTCAAAAGATATCATCTGGTCGACAAGATGAAGAAAGGAGGTTCTATTATCATCTTGAAGGAGATCAATGTATTTGGGGAAGATCTCCTTGGCTAAATACGTGCACAGAGAAGTCACCATTGCGGAAATCCACTCCTCACGGCAACTGTAGCCCACGAGCCTCGCCTTGTCTACAAGCGGTTGCAACACTTCATCCATCGAGCCGATAAAATCCTTTGTGATCTTGTAAACGAGGGCAAATATGAGTTCCGGCTTATCAACCCACTTCAAGAAGTGGCGTTGCGATGCTAGAGAGATTGGGGTCACGAGCTCCTCAACGACCCAGAGTGGCTGGCGGAGAGAAGCCATGTGTACATTATGACCCTTGAGCTGCCGGGATTTCCGTCGGCTCTGTAACTCCTGGAGACGGCAAAGGGAGAGGAAACTCTCGCAGTACTTGCTTTTCAAATCTCCATCCATTGTGAAGAGAGGGTTCGCCAAAACATGTTTGCTCCCAGATTTGGGAGTTGAAAGGCTAGAACCAGAGAGGGGAGGGGGCCAGCCAAGTGAGGAAAGAAGAGATCGGTGGTCGGAGATTGCTTGGGGTCGCAGGACAGCAAGGGCTCGGTCTACCCTATGATCAACGGCTGAAAGAAGTCGAGACCATTGAGGCCGGGTTATGGCGACAGACGTCAAGATATCTTCAATTTCTTTTAAAGAGTTGATGGCTATGAGCCGAGATTCCTAAATGAATAACAATTTCATCAGGATTATAACATAAAACTGTTTTGTGAGGTCGAAACAAATTTTATTTCCTATTAGGGTAGAAGACGCTGACCTCTGAAATAACTGAATTAGGAGGACCCCTCAGTTTAGTGGTCACTGAAGAAGAGACAGCATCTTCTACATCACCAACCAAGCTGTCAAGTTTCAAAGCAGTCTCTGCGGTGAAAGAGAAGTAGTCAGTTTTGATCCACCTATAGAAACACTAAGAACAAATAGCAAGCGATTTAGCAGGGAACAAAACAAGACATCAACTTTAAAACCCAAAAAGATATCTGATCAGGACATCATGTATCAACAGAGACGGCGCAAGAAGGATCGTGGGTTGGACAACTAGACCGAGGGCAATTTTGTGTATTTTTGCAAAGTTTGGTTTTCGGGTTTTTTTTGTTTGTTTTTTGTCTGTTTGTCTGTTTGTCTGTTTTTTTGTTTTTTGTTTGTTTTTTGTTTTTTGTTTGTTTTTTTTTCCGGGGGGGGGGGGGGGGGGGGGGGGGGGGGGGGGGGGGGGCGTAATTGTAATTTGGGCAAATATGCCCTTATGTATTTGGGAGAGGGTTTCATTTGAGAGGTTATGCAAAACTTGAGAAAAATACTCTAGATTAGAGGATAGATCCCTAGAGCTAGGGAGATTAAGCTTTCTATATTAGATCCAAGCTTGGAGAGTTGGTTTTCTCTCAAACGAAACCCTTATCTTGTATCTCTTCTTATATTTATAAAAATCTCATCTTTTGTCTCAAAAAACCTAGCTTATCATCAAATTGGTATCAGAACAAGATCCTTATAACCACAACTAGGAAGATGGAATTTTTGGAAGGGAAACTCACTTCCGACATCGAGAAACTTCGAAGATCTACGGAAGAAGCCGTTTCGACGATGGATCTGAGTATGTTAGCAATGGAGGAGAGGCTCTCCAACCAAATCAGCACACAAATCGACATCAACTCTCCATTCATCTTCCCAATCAATTTGCATTGGCTTTGGAACCCTTGAGGAGGCAAATTGATGAGATGAACTCCAGATCTAAAAACGCAGTCATCGAGCTCAGATCTGAGGGAAGAAGAAGAGTTCACATCAGATCTACAGCGAAAGGAGCTAGCTTAGACCAAGAAAAAAGGAAAGGGTGTTGAGATCATCGAGGAGAGCTTTCCGGAGATGGAGGAAGAGCCACACACCCCCTAGAGCTCAGTCGAAGAGGCCATATGACCAAAGAACTCCAGCAAAGGGCGTCAGACCCCTAGGTCCACGTGGCAGGGGGGCGACGACCCCCTGCAGACTCGCCAACCTCTGGGAGCCTCCAGCGGGGAACAAGGACCTCCTGCGAGCCCGCCAGGGCCGCCTGCCCCCTTGCGGCCTTCGACAGGCGCTATTGAGGCCCAGCGACCACCCGAGGGGCCGATCAGCCCTTGGGGACCTCCGACGGGGGTCGCACGAACCCCGGCGACCCCAAGGGGGCAATCGGTCCCAAGGGGACTTCGATTGGCCCCTAGGGGCCTTCGATTGGGGCCGGCGACCCCGAGAGACAACCCCAAGGGCCGCCAGTCCCCAGCGGGGCCTGCGAGCACCCGCGAGCCCGCCAGGAGCCGCTCACTCTTCTGGGCGGCCTCTGACAGCGACAATCGACACTTCCCGGGGACAGAAGTACTTCCACGAGTGGTCGAAGAGGCCCGATGACCCCCCGACGGACTTCTTGGGAGAGCCGCTGGTCTCAGACAGGCTATGGAACCATGTAGCACATCAACTGCCACCTCCGAGAGGTCCCATAGTTGATTTCGGAAATGAAGGTCTCCAAGAGCCTTGGCGAGGAATAGAGGGGCATGTTGGACTTTGGAGAAGACACGAGACCCATGGAGAAGGCGACGTAGTACCACAGTGGCCCGAGGTATGTGGGGGACACTACAGAAAAGGAGGAGAACCATGTGGGGGTGGTAAGAGAGCAACTGAGTGCCGGCCATCATTTTCGTGCCGACCAGCCGAGGAAGAAGGCCAACCAGGGGGCAACAGGGCCCAAGCACATGGTCCGAAAGCTGAAGACGTCAATTTTCAACAGAGAGGACCTCCACGGGTGGGTCTATCTGCGGAGTGATATTTTGAAGCCTATCAGATGGCGGAGACGGAGGTGTAGACGTTGGGCGTGTGCTTATAGGAAAAGGCATTGTCCTAGTATCTGTTGAGACAACATTGGCGACCGGTACAGTCCTGGAAAGAGTTCACACATTGCATGCTAGATCGCTTCAGGGACACCTAGGACAGCAATATACATGAGCAGCTCTTGACTTTACCGCAGGTGAGCACGGTGAGGGACTATCAGGAGAAATTCGAAGCACTTGCTGGCCATCTGAGGGGAATGGCAGAGGAGACCGTGGTGAGGAGCTTCATGAAGGGGCTCAAAACCGAGATTCAGGGAGAGCTTCGGGTGCAGAGGCCGAGTAGGCTGCTAGAGACGATGGACATAGCTCAGGTGGTGGATGACAAACTAGCAGCGAATCGGCGGGCCAAGGGGCTTGGGGCGGGTCCACTTTTTGAGGATCCGCACCTCCATGAGCACAACGGGCCCCGATAGAGGGGTCCAGATGGAAGGAGCTCAGGGGAGCAAGGAGAGGAGTAGCGGAGCGCAACCTAATGGACAGTTCCAACGCATGTCTGAGGCAGAGATCCAGAACAAAAGGACAAAGGTGTTATGTTTCAGGTGTGACGAGAAGTATGCCCCAGGTCATCACTGCAGAAACCGTACTGTCCAGGTGTTGCTAGTGGAGGACGAGGCGATGACGGACGAGGCGATCGAGAGCGTGCAGAAGCAGGAGCACTCCCATTTGTATGTAGCAGAGGTGTCACTCAACTCCATAATAGGGTTCACTTTGAACACACTATGAAGTTGATGGGGCGGATCTCAGAGCAGGTGGTGGTTGTATTGATTGATAGTGGGGACACCCCCAATTTTATTTACAGCCGTGTGGTGGAGCAACATGAGTTGCAGTTGATGGACACCGACAGCTTTGGAGTGATTGTTAGTGGTTGTGCCCTAGGCCAAATATTTGGACCTTTATGTTATGTCATTTTCATTTATAAAATGTTTCTCTCATTATTGTTATTATTATATTGCTTGCATGTTTCTTTATAATAATGGTTGAATAGTTGTTTTATGCTATTCTAATAATCCCTAGTCATTCATCATTAAAGGTTTAATGAAGAATTAAGATTAGTATGAGTTTGGTAGATAATTATGAGATAATTATATGTATGGTGATACAAATCAAATTTATAGGTACTTGTTGGAGAACATGTACTGGATAGACTCGCTATGAGATCATTACATGGATTAGTGTCATAAATGATCTCATAATAGTTGTGTCATTGAATCCTTAGACCTGAGCTCATCACAGTTTCTTACATAAGGAACATCATATTTTGACATAATCAAACGTTATCTTTAATCAGATAATCATAAAGGTTATGATCGAATATGATGTGAATTATGCAGAGGAAAGTGAATGAACAAGATGGAATTTGACCCTCTCCTATGAGAGATATCTAATGGGCCCCTCGATAAGTAGGACTGAGAAATGCATGGCCGTGCTTAAATGAATGTCATTTGATTTTATCAGTCTACTTAGAAAGCGAGAAATTAAATGTTTGAACAATATAAGTATGACACTACCCATGACTTATGTTCAAATAAGATATCGTGTGACAAAAGGATTATGACATGTCATATTGGTTAGGTTAATATCGGACTAACGATATTCATATTAATTGGGTAGTCAAAATGTCTTGCTAGAGAACAATTATGACTTGTGGGCTTCTAATGAGATTGGCTTCTAATGAGATTAGGCCCACTGCCAATTTAATACGAGCCTATTGGGTCGCACACAAAGAACGAATTGGATAGGATAGGGTTTAAACATGATTTCGAATATGATTTGAAATTCGTAATAAGGTGAAATATCTTAACCGTCAGATATCGTATCTCGTTAAGATATTATCCCTAAGATATCGTCGCTTAACTGAAATACGTTAATGTGTTAACGTGGGATTCTTATCCCTAAGATAGCGTCGCGTAACTGAATGTTGTTAAGGGGTTAACGTAGGATTCTATATAAGATATAGAATCACGATTTTCAGTTTCACGTTTTTAATCTATCTCCTCCGTTTTTTGAGAAAAAACAAAAGAGCGAGAGAAACCCTAGTTGCGGCAAAGGAGCTAGCACCCTCGCAAGTCCTGTTCGTGACGTTCGCGTGTGGATACCGATTGAGGGTGGTCGTTCGTAGAACAGCACCTATAGTCCGACAGATTCAGATCGTCGCAGCACCTATAGTCCGACAGATTCAGATCGTCAGAAAGGTTAGTAATCTATTCGAATTAATTAGAATCGCATGGATCTTGGTAGGTTTCTATTTTCCGCTGCGTATAAATTAGTTGTACTATGATAGAAAACCTAACAGTGATGATGTGGACCGGGCAGGTAGATCGGAGCAATGGAGTGCCGCGGCGTGATTTTGACACTTCAGGATATACATGTGGTGTAGGATTTCTTGCCGCTCAATCTTGGCAGCATCGATGTGATATTAGACATGAGATGGTTGCAGTCCCTGGGAGAGACGAAGACCAACTAAAAGCTGTTCAGGATGGAATTCCAACATGGGGGTATGATGGTGACACTTCAGGGAGACCCCATTTTGTGCCGATCCAAGGTTTCTCTGAAAGACCGTGGCGAGGGCATTCCAGTCCAAATGGGCAATTCTTCGTGGAGCTACAGGATTTGGCGGAGATGAGACGGGAGCAGGACACTCCATGGGAGCTGTGGTAGATTTTATTTCAGTTCGACAGAGTGTTTCAGACGCCTCATGGGTTTCCTCTCCCGCGGGACCACAAGCACACAATTCTGCTCCGAGAGGGTGAATCTCCCATCAGTGTACCGCCATACCGCAACCTATAGGTGCAGAAGGGAGAGATCGAAAGAATGGTGGACGAGATGATTCAGGCGGGGGTGATACAGCCGAGTGTGAGCCCCTTTTCTAGCCTGGTGTTGTTAGTGAAGAAGGATGTGAGCTGAAGATTTTGTGTCGATTACATGGCCTTGAACAAAGAGACGGTGCCAGATAAATTGCCCATCCCCGTGATCGACGAGCTGCTAGATGAGTTGCACGATGCAATGGTCTTCTCCATGATTGACTTGAAGTTCGAATATCACCGGATCCTGATAAGAGATGAGGATGTGGCGAAGACTGCTTTCAGGACACACAAGGGCCTCTACAAGTTCCTGGTCATGCCGTTCGGCTTGACTAATGCCCCCGCCACATTCCAGGCATTGATGAACAAGGTGTTTCAGCCCTATCTGAGGAGATTTGTGCTGGTGTTTTTTTGATGACATCTTGGTCTACAGCTGGTCCATAGAGTCACATGTGCAGCACTTGACAACCGTGCTGAGAGCTAAAGGAGCATCAGTTGTTTGTCAACCGGAAGAAATGCATGTTTGGCCAGTGGAGTGTAGAGTACTTAGGCCATATTGTTTCCGTGGAGGGCAGGGCGGCGGACGGATCTAAGATAGCAACCATGGTGGAATGACCGCTCCCTACCACACTATGAGCGTTGCGGGGATTCTTGGGGCTGACGGGCTACTACAGGAAGTTTGTCATGAGATACAGCACCATTGCGTGGCCATTGACCGAGCAACTGAAGAAGGACAATTTCCATTGGGACGAGTAGGCCGCTTGAGCTTTTGAGGCCCTAAAGTGGGCCATGACGAGCATTCCTATGCGTGCGCTTTCAGATTTTACCAGGCCGTTTATGGTGGAGACAGACACATATGGCCACAGCTTGGGGGCAATGTTGATGCAGGAAAGCAGACCGGAGGCATATTTTAGCCAGGTGTTATCGGCAAGGGCTCGACTGAAGTCAGTTTATGAGCGCGAGTTGATGGCTATTGTGTTCGCGGTGCAGAAATGACGACCATATCTACTCGGCCGGCGTTTCATAGTGAGAACAGATCAGAGAAGCCTCAAATACCTTCTGGAGCAGAGGATGGTCACAGAGGAGCATTAGAAATGATTGACCAAGTTGTTGGGTTACCACATTGAGATCCAGTACATGCCAGGGATCGAGAACAAGGCGACGGATACACTATCACAAAGGGAGGTCGATTCACACTTGTCGACCTTGTCGGTTCCAGTTCTGCTCGATTGGGAGCCACCGTTGAGATATAATACACGCCGGGGATCGAGAACAAGGCGACGGATACACTATCACGAAGGAAGGTTGATTCACACTTGTCGGCCTTGTCGGTACCAGTTCTGCTCGATTGGGAACCACTGTTGCGAGAGATAGAGTATGCGGGTCTAGCAATGATCAGGACAGCACTACTACAGGACCCGACAGCACATCCCGGGTATTCGTTAGAGGGGCAACATCTCGTGTAGAATGGACATTTGGTGTTATCGAGGGGGTGTCCATATCTCGCGCATACTGCATGAGTTTCATGGGAGCTCGGTGGGTGGCCTCTCTGGGGTCCTGATGACCTATCAGCACTTGGTTAGGGAGCTCTTTTGGGGGGATGCGGAAGGATATGTCAGATACGGTGGAGAAGTGTGATATATGCCAGCGCCACAAGTATTTGTCGACAGCTCCTGGAGGTTTGCTGCAGCCTCTCTTTGCCGAATCGAGTTCGGAAGGAGGTGATCATGGACTTCATCGACGGCTTGTCGAAATCGGAGGGGTATCGGCCATCATGATGGTGGTGGATAGGCTGAGCAAGTATGCATATTTTGTGGTGCTATGACATACCTATTCCGTAGTAACCGTGGCAACGACATTCATCAAGGAGATCGTACGGCTTCATGGGATTTTGAGCTCTATTGTGACAGATCGGGAAAATGTATTCCTTAGCTCCTTCTGAAAGGAGTTCAGGACACAGGGGACGGTACTGAAGAGGAGCACCACTTACCATCCCCAGACGGACGACCAGACGGAGGTCGTCAATAGGACCCTTGAGACGTACATGCGCTGCTTTGTCTCCGAGTCTCTGAAGCAGTGGGTGAAGTGGCTAGTTTGGACAGAGTATTGGTACAACACGTCTTTCCACACCTCTGCTCAGACCACTCCTTTCAGGGTCTTATACGGACAGGATCCTCCGCATTTGCTTCACTATGGTCACCGCTCCACTTCAGTTTCACAGGTGGACAGTATCTTGAGGAGAGTGACCACACATTGGAGGAGTTGAAACGACACTTGACGAGGGCACATCAGCTTATGAAGAGCCGGTCAGATGAACATAGGCGACATGTTCAGTTTAAGGTGGGAGACATGTCGTATCTGAAGCTACGGCCTTACCTACAGCGCTCCTTGGCACGTAATAGAAACGAAAAGTTATCGCCCCGATACTTTGGGCCAAACAAAGTAGAGGCCAGGATTGGCAAAGTGGCATATCAGCTGAAGTTGCCACCGGATTCAGCTATCCACCCTGTTTTTCATGTGTAACAGCTCCGTAGTGCCATTGGAGACCATGTCTATTCCTTGTCACTACCACCCACGCCCACAGATGACATGGAGGTGCTTCTAGAGCCAGCCGAGCTGATGGGGGTTCGCCAAGGGAGCGCGAGAGCACAGAAGGTGTTGTTTAGGTGGCCTTCTAGATCACGAGACATCCTGGGAACCTTATGCTGTTATTGCACAACGGTTCACAAACTTCCACCTTGAGGACAAGGTGGTTCTTTTGGGAGGAGTAATGATGAGGTCATCATATATCAACGAAGACAGCACAAGAAAGATCTAGGGATGGCAGTAATGGCCTGACCCGTCCGGTCCGATCCGGCCCGACCCGGTTTTGACCCAGCCCGGTCGGGACAAGCTTGGGCTTTATATGCGCCCGGCCCGCCCCGGTAAACTATAGAGGTTTTAAAAAACCTTACTATTTTGATGCGGACCATTCAGTCATCGAATAACTCATAACTCATACTCTATTCAACTGTTCTCCCAATTTGATCAATTCCCAATTTCAAATTACCAAATAAATCAAAATTCTCCCAATTCACAAATAAATTTTTTATTTGGGATTCATATGGATGGCAGTAATGACCTGACCCGACCGGCCCGACCCGGTTTTGGTAAGAAAGTACCCGCCCCGCCCCGGCCCGCGACCCGACCCGACCCGACCGGACCTGTAGATGGGTCGGGGCAAGCTTGGGTAATTAAATACCCGCCCCGACCCGCAATATTGCCATTCCTAGAAGGATCGTGGGTTGGACAACTGGACCGGGGGCAATTTTGTGTCGTTTTAGGTATTTTGCAAAGTTTGGGTTTTCGGGGGGGAATGTAATTTAGGCAAATTCGCCCTTACATATTTGGGAGTGTGTTTCATTTGAGATGTTATGCAAAATTTAATAAGAAAGCTAGTGTTTTGAAGACAAAAGATGAGATTTTTATAAATATGAGAAGAGGATTACTAGAAAAGGGTTTCTTTTGAGAGGAATCCAACCCTCCAAGCTTGGATGTAAGAGAGAAAGCTTACTCTCACTAGCTCTAGGGATCTATCCTCTAATTTAGGGTTTTTCTCTCAAATTTTGCATAACCTCTCAAATGAAACCCTCTCACAAATATCCAAGGACAGATTTGCCAAATTACATCCCCCGGAAAACCGAAACTTTGCAAAAATACCCAAAACTACACAAAATTGCAATCGGTCTAGTTGTCAACCCACGATCCTTCTTGCGCCGTCTTCGTTGATATGCGATGACCTCGTTAATATCATAAGGCAGTAATTCATATAGACGTTGGAAAACTCAGACCAGAGGTAGTGTAGGCATGTGAGAATGATGAGGATAATTCCGGAAAACAACAGTCAGTAACATCAGCTTATGTTATGTGTAAAGTTAGTATTTGACATGGTAAAATTCTTAAGCTTCTGGTTTTATTGTTGTTATAAGATTCAAAAACTCATGCATACAGCGAAAAGATGAACACCAAAATTAAGTTATGCTACTCACAAAAAATGTAAATTTGTTGCATAACTGCAAATCCCAATTAAGGGTGGTAAAATGAACCCGACCCGATCCGACCCGTTACTGGCGTCTCAAACCTGGTATGGATAGGGGCCGATCCTGGTCGAGTCAAATTTGGGTCGACTGACCAATACAGATAAAATCCGGATCAGGTAAAGGTTTGACATGCCCACCCGAATCGAACCGGATGTAACTCACTTGAACATATATATATGTTATATACATAGAGAAGTAAGGCAATGCCGGTTTTAGTAGTGGTAAGGGGTTGATGCTTGATGCGGCTTGTTTTAGAAGTCGGGCTCGACACTTGTATGCTTCTTTTAGTTTTTTTCAGTGTGTGTGTTGACTAGGATCCATTCGGATGGATCAAACACGTGGATCCATCCAAGTCAAATTTAAAATTAGACAACCTAAATAGAAATCCATTCCATTGGATTTGATCTAACATGTTTTAAACTACCTCCAAACAAAATTTCAACTAATTTAGACATGTTTTGTTCATGCATCAAATGGTTGCAAAATCAATGTTTTAGAATAGTCATAAAAATGCTAATTTTGCAATCACTTGATGCATGAGCAAAACATGTCCAAATTAGTTGAAATGTTGTTTGGAGATAGTTTAGACATGTTAGATCACATCCAACTGAATGGATTTTCTATTTAAATTGTCTAATTTTAAATTTGACTTGGACGGATCCACATGTTTGATCCATCCGAATGGATCTTAATCAATATATATATATATATATATACACTAGTCATAACATGTTCCTGCAGGCACGGTGCATTAGAGATTATCCCCCGCGAAATCCTTGTTCCTAAAAAATTATTTCTATAACCAAAATTTAAAAGAAAAACAAATTATCGTAAAAATATTTAGCGGCACGGACGCATTCGGCGCGGAACAACAAATTCGACGCAGGCGCATTCGGCGCGACAACAAATTCGAACAACAAATTCGAGGCGAGCGCGTTCGGCGGCGAACAACAAATTCGGGGCGAGCGCCTTTGGTGCGGAACAACAAATTAAGGGCGAACACCTTCGACGCGGAACAACAAATTAGTGTAGAACAATAAATTCCGCGCAGACGCATTCGGCGCGGAACAACAAATTCTGCGCAGGCGCGTTCGGCGCGGAACAACAAATTCGGGGCAAGCGTCTTCACCGCAGAACAACAAATTAGTGTAGAACAAATTCGACGCAAGCGCCTTTGGCGAGGAATAACAAATTAGCGTAAAAATATTCAGAGGCTCCGACGCCTTTGGTGCGGAACAACAAATTCGGCGCGAATGCCTTCGGCGCGGAACAACAAATTCGGGTGCCTTTCGTGCGGAACAACAAATTAGTATACAACAAATTCGGCGGGAGCGCCTTCGGTGCGGAATAACAAATTAGCTTAAAAAATTTTAGCGGGCGCTTTCGGCGAGGACTAACAAATTAACGTAGAACAACAAATTCGGCGCGGAATAATAAATTAGCGCTTCACAAATTTCGCTATGCAGAATATTCCTTGGTTGTGGGCCTTACGACCATTAAATTGCCCTGACCATTTGAGCTGATAATGTGTGAGCATGACAAATACATGCCAATGCATTAAACGCAAGTGTACTTACTCTGCTGCATTAAGTGCAAATGTGTGAGGGTGACAACAAATTAGCGTAAAAAATATTTGGTGGGAAAAAAATTATTTCCATAACCAAAATTACGCGGAACAAAGTAGGGTAAAAATATTTATCAGCACAGGCACCTTCGACATATAACAACAAATTCGGCGCAGGCGCCTTTGACACGGAACAACAAATTCGGCACAAGCGCCTTCGGCACCGAACAATAAATTAGCGTTAAAAAATTGAAGGCGCCCGCGCCGAAGCACGCGCCTTTGGCGCGCCCCGCGTTGAGTAAGAGATCATTTGATCTGCAACAGCATTCGATCTCCAGCATTAAGTACAAGTTAAAGGTTTGTTTCCCCAAATGCATTAATTGCGTGCTCTGCTATTCCCCAGAAACTTTTATTCCCCAATTTTTTTTCATTTTCCCAGAAACTTTTATTTCCCCATAAATGTTTTTCCCTCCAAAACTTTCCACAAAATCTCATTTCAACCCTTCATTTCTCAAGATTAAATCTCAGTCATTCTTCTATCAACCTTTTTGTCCTAGTCAGCTTGTTCTAGTCAGCCCCAGAATTCAAAAACAGTCATCAAATATAATATAGACTAGTCATAACCTTTGTCCGCGGGCACGGTTTATTTAAGATTTTCCCCCGCGAAATCTTTGTTCACCAAAAAAATATTTCCACAGCCAAAATTTAAAAGAACAAATTAGCGTAAAAATATTTAGCGACACGGGCACATTCGGCATGGGCGCCTTCGGCGTGAAACAACAAATACGGCGCGGACGCCTTCGGCGTGGAACAAATACGACGCGGGCGCCTTCGGCGTGTAACAACAAATTCAGCGCGGAACAACATATTCGACGCGGTCACCTTCTGCGTCGAACAACACATTCGGCGGGGAACAACGCGCGAGTGCATTCGGCGCGGAACAACAAATTCGGCGCGATTGCCTTTGGCGCGGAACAACAAATTAGCGTAAAAAATTGTACGGGAGCCATTTGTTGGCATGGGACAACGCGCGAGCACATTCGGCGCGAAACAACAAATTTGACGTGATCGCCTTTGGCGCAGAACAACAAATTAGCGTAAAAAAATTAACGGACGCCTTCGGCGTGAAACAAAAAACCTCAGAGTATTTTTGGTGACGGTATTAACTTAAATTTTTTTACGCTATTTTGTTGTTCCGCTAAATTTTTTACGCAAATTTTTCTCAATAATATTTTCCAATACACTTTTAATTTCAAAGTTTTGGTTCCCAAGACATTTTCTCTCCCAAAATTTAATCTCCACGATCTTTTCTAATACACTTTTAATTTCAAAGTTTTGGTTTCCAAGACACTTTTTCCTCAAAATTTAAGTTTTTCCAATAAAATTTTCACAAAAATTCAATCTCAACCATTGATTAAGCAAGATCAAATCTCAGCTGCTCTTTATCTTGTCCTAGTCAGCCCTAGAATTCAAAAAAGGTTGTCAAATATTATATATATATTCTGTTGAGACCTGACCTCACCAAGCACTTGGTGTGGTCCTCCTCAAAAAAGTTTATAAGAAAAAAATTGAAATTTTTTTACTGGATGTGATCTATGTGTTCTAAAACATCAATGTACAAAATTTCAAACGAATTCAATTCCATTTGACACTCGATCAAGCCATTGCAATATATACATATATTTAACGATTTCAGAACAATAGAACTTTTGCAATGGCTTGATCAAGAATCAAATCTTCTAGGGTTCACCCCAAATTCTGTATTTTAGAGTTTTAGAATGAGTACAACTATCACGCCCCGCTTTCCCAAATACAAGAAATACGTGATGGACTAGGCCACCGTAGTATTCAGACACTAGGCTTCGAGCCCCTAACGTCTAAATACTACTAGGCTTTAATTGTGGTTAAAATAAAATTATCTAAGGAGACCACTGCGATATACTGAAAAAGTACGAGTAAGAAATATAATGCTCCAACAAATTTAAAGCTGCAAGTGCTGAAAAGTAAACTATATTGAACATCATTTATATATGTCTCAGTACAAGTACCAAAGGGCAACAAAAGTACTACAACAAGGGAAAGACAAAAAGGGGAACCCTCCCTGAAAGAAACCCAAAATGTGTCCACGCTCGTACAACACACTCCCTAGTCTATCCCAGGGGAGTCCAAGTGGACAAAACCTCTGTCTGAAGTCTCTACCTGAAGTATCACCTGAACCTGAGGAAAGGAAGAAGTAGGAGTCTGCACACCTCCTAACTCTGATGTCACAACCTCAGGACCTAAAAGTGTAATTGGGACACGTCAACACGTGGCCCAGTAGAAATCCTAACTAAGCTAGGCAGGACCCGGTTTAAAACCGGATTACCTATCTAAGGGTGGTTTGGAAGTAAGGGGCCAACAATGCATACGAGAATGTTTATATTAAAGATACAAGAAAAAAACTAAGGACGTGTTAACATAATGGCAACATTTATAAATTAACATTAATTACAACAAGTTAGTAGTTCATATGTTTGGGAATCTATGTAACTAGTAGGACACTTTTAAGGAGCTGGACTTCACCCAAAGTGGGTAAAAAGTGGTACCTCAACCATCGACACGAGCGCTGGAGGGGCCTCTCGTAATTCCGCAGAAGGGAGTGAGATATCTCGATTTTTCTGTGGAAAACAGAGCAAACCATTATTTATTGTCATGGTGCATCACGAGTACACCACTGACCTCTCTAACCATGTATACTCCCCCATGCCGGCTGTCGGGAGTGTGGGTGAGAAATCATCATCATCAATGTCTACTCCTTAAAAGCCTACATTTTACACGTTTCTCCCCAAACCTAAATCCAGAGCTTCACCCATTTTAGAATGGATTGAAGACTCCAAACACTTTCTCTCATCTCACTCTTACTATCATTAGTTTATGGCATTGCTGGTTCATCTTTCTTGCTTCATATTATCTCAACAAAAATAACTTTCGTGTCTCTTAACAACATACATGCATCATTTTTTATAATAGAACTGCATGACTTTCCTTGCATGATCAGTATAATGATAATATCCTATAATTTGTTATTTCGCATGAAATATTCAATTACAAGTTGACATCAAAATGAAACTGGGCAAGAGGAAGCTAACTAATATAGTTATACATCTAATCCGAGTGCACTTATCTCTAACAAAATTATATTGGCAAACATGTGAAAATGACAATTTAAAGTATTGCATGGACAGCTCATAGAACACCAATTTCATCATCTCATTATCATGAGCTAATTCACTTCTAAAGGAGTAAACCCCTTTTGTTTAATGCAAATCATGGGTCATCATCAGTTCAGTTGTATCTTAACTCTATCAATTCCCTAATTAAGGGGGATGTCATATATTTCAATTATTAACCCAAACTAGCACCAAAGAGTCCCCCCTCTCGTACAAAGATCTAATGTAAGCATGTGTTGGTATCCTGACAATTTGATGCAAGTTTGTTATCACAGTTTCAATTTTTATCATCCACACGGCCGTATGGATCAAACCATATGGTCGTATGGATTTAAATAGGGAGGCCGAAAATTCACACGGCCGTATGGTTTGAAATCCATATGGCCGTGTGGATCATAAATGGTACGGTCGTAGTATGGGCTGATGGCCACACGGCTGTATGAAAAATTCCATACGGCCGTGTGGATTAAAATTACTCAATACCAAAAGCTCACACGGTCGTATGGTGGAATTCATATGGCCGTGTGGATTAAAATTTGAATACGGTCGTATCAAAATACTACTACACAACTTACTACACAACTGCACAACTCCTATTCGATCAAAATAATAACTACACGGTCGTACAGTGTAGGCCATACGGCCGTGGCTCATGCTGTCGAAATCCTAACTATCGACAGCGACGAAACTAAAACACAACTAAACAAAATCGTAACTAGCTTGTTTAGGATTCTACCTTACACAATCCACCACAGAATTTGGGGCCCTTCTTAGTCCTGGAAGACCCTCTGACGTTAGCTCCCTCTCCTTCTCCTCCAAGGATTCGAATAGGGTTAGAGTTTCAAGCTTAAGGTTTTGGTTTGTGTTGAAGGAATCATCAGCGAAGAACAAATTGGTACATGAGCTTGGTACACGAACTGGGAAGCTTGCAAGAGAGAAATCTTCCTCCCTTCTGTCTCTTTTCTTTTCTCTTTTTAATCCCCCCTGAAACCCAATCATGCTTCCACAAACTCGGTTGAGTTTGCCACCTAATCAAATTTAGGTGGGGGTTAATGGGGGTGATGCCACCTCCTAAGCAGGAGGTGGCTGATGGTGGTTTTGGGGGTTTAATTAAAATTTTTAAATAGAAATACAGGTGTATGTATACCTAGTATAACTCATCATACTAGTATATACTTTATTTATATTCCATTTAATTATTAAAAAGGGTGTGATGAAATTCTTTTAAAAAATAATTTTAAGATCATAAAATTTAAAGAAAAAATATAATAGGCCTCCAAAAACTCATACACGTATTTATACATCCAGAAAATTGTATTAATACCCGTATATAAAATTTGGGATTTTGAGCTGGACCGCACCAAGTGCTTGGTGAGGTCCGGCCTCAATAGAAAAGTCACAATATACACACACACACAAGCAAAGGCACTAAGGATCCCGCCCACCTAGCTTCCCTGCTTGGTATAAAAATGGTGTCATCCTTCACTACCTACCCGGGATTGCCTCTCTCTACCAAGTACCCCAAGGCTCCTATGTATGCACGACTTATTGACAAATGCAAAAGAAGACTTCAGGGTTGGCCCATGGGCGTGCAAAGTCACCAATGGGTGAAAGAAACCCCCACTAAGCTGGAGAAAATAAGCTATCATAAGTGAGAATTGACTCCTCCTAATTAACTCACTCGCCTCAATTACAACAAGCATCCGCGCTACGAAACACAGTCCCCATTGTGTAACATTCGTGCATCACGAATCCAAGGCATCGTATGCTGAATAATTTGGACCACTTGGGCCATTGTATTTTTAGTTCAAAAGTCCCATCACAAAATGGTGATAGGAAAACTTGAACCCATGATCTCCCATAAGGGAATGGCATGTCATGTCACCTCAGCTAAGCTAAGTTGGCATATTCTAATGCTATTATTCGTCATACCATCTCTATTATATCAATTGTAGAGGAGTTATGTAGCTAGACATGGACGACTAGCCACGTCTGTCCTGGAGTGGATCCCACTGACCCACAATGGTAGCAGAATTATAAGCACTCTTGAAAATTTTCTTCTATTCGTGTTAAAACAGCAGCATGGGTCACACAACATTATAATCCAATGACATCATGTAAGGCTGAAACCCGAACATGGTATGTTTACAAAAATATCTAGATAATTCTACTTCTACGCAATCTTTAGAATTGAAAAAACAATAATGGTCAATCTTATGTATAAACCCAACATTGTTAGAAAATACACTAGATAGCTTAGTTTATCAATTTTCACATATGATATATGGCTTTAAATTATAATCTTTATAAATATGACCATTTCAAATTCCAATGCACTTTCTGCTTTTTGTAAAAAAACAAACATCGGAATTGCTTATTTACATAAGAACGCGATCAAACTTTCCCATCACTACTATATTAATAGGAAAGGCAACCATAGTCAGACATGGGCAATCAGCCCAGCACTTTTTCTTATTTTTATTTTGCAATCGTTGGCATGCCCCTGGAATAACTTTCTAAACTTAATATCATGTCGGAGACTTTCTTGCTGTTGTAGCAATTTGGAGAGTGAGTTGTGCGGATCGTGGGTCCTCTCAAATAAGCCTATCAATTTAACAGATTTGTTGTGCAGGAAGCAAACGTAGTAAGGACCTCTATAGAAAAAATATGTTTCCCCTACTTTTTTAAACAAAGTTTATTGATTCTTGCATCTTTCATATTTCATCTAACTAGCATCAACTTTGTGCGAGTTTGTATCATAACAAGAATGACTGTGCTTACTACTTTACATCCACATCGCTTAGTTTAAACATTTTTATTTCAGAGACACGTGCATTTGCACATGTATGAAGACTAGGTACACATTAGTTAGATTGGTTCATAAATATTTCCTTATAGTGTGATTTTTATGTGTTTTTACAACATAACTGGGCACTGGTTCAGACGCCCAACATCTTCTAGAATGCTTCATAAAAAAATTAAAAAAAGCCATGAAACACCTTCTTGGTATTTCTTCTTTTTAGGGTTTGTTACATATGTAGGACAAGTAGCTTCAGCGGCAACAACCAATTCCACCTCTGGTCAAGTCACTAATCAATTTCTTAATCTGTTTGTATTTGCCAACATTTTTGCAGGACATAGTACATATTAAATATGGTTTAAATATACAAGTTCTGCTCTGGAACGGTTGCATGGTTGCTTTAGAAGGGCCAAGGTGAAAATTTTGAAATAGAAATTTGCAAAAATAAGGGAAACAAATCCAGGGATCCATGCACGAAGATAGTCTTTGCAAGAGAAAGTTATACAACACCCATGCATTTCCCATTTCAAAACTCATTTAAAGAATGATATCTAAAGAGAATATACAAAAATCAAATCTTAGTGATAATTTCAAATGACAAAATATTTTATGGCTTGGTTACCACAATAGCTTCAACTTATTCGGGAAATTTTCCCTATCTCCAGAGAAAATAGAACCAATTTCACTTTAGTCAACGACAAAAGTATAAATCTTATGCAGCAAATTCAATATAAAAGGAATAGTTTAAATTGCTTGAATTAATTTGAAAAAGAAAATTCCCCGATTCATCTTGATTCATCACACAACTAGGGGTGGGCATCGGGTATACCCGATTGTTTTTGAAAAATCCGAATCCGATCCGATTTAATTCGGACGGAGAAAAACAAACCCGCATCCGATTCCGATGAATCGGACCCGAACATTCGGATTCCGCTTTTGAAATCGGATGAAGAATAAAATCTGAAACCCGATTCCGATTTGGCTACCCGATTCCGATTTGGCTGAAGCAACCCTGCAACGATTCCGAATCCGTGAGTGGGCTTCGCAAGCAACGAATCTATTTTCGATTCTATTTTGCGAGGCTCAAAACACTAATATATACCTTTTTTAATTCGGCAATGTGACCGATGTGGGACAAAAGGAGAGCTCAAGCGCTTTGCCAACAAATCTTAGCTCGGCATCTTGAGGTTGTCGAATCTTTGGGGATTGCGCGGACGAGGTCAAGGAGGCGGATGCCATTGAGGGTGGTAATGCAGGAAGGGGTGGGGCCAGAGATCTGCTTCCAGTCGGGTTCAATCTGTTTTCTTTCTTCAAATAGCTCTCGCAGCCTGCGACTTTCATTTGGGGGAGAATTGGCGATCCAAACATCAAGAAAAACATAAAACTCTCCTACTCAAAAATCAACTCAAAAATTCAAACTGACCACTCCCCGATCTAACACTCGACCTCACCTCTTAATTTTTTTTGAAAAAAAATAGCAATAATCGATCAAAGATTCACTCTTTGATGCAATCATAGATATGAGATACCCCTACTCCCTGGCTGAAGTAGCCAAGGTCCGGACCGTCCCGTTCGGCATCCTCAGCCCCAACGAGATCGTAATGGAGAGGTTGCAGGCGAAGGATGATTTATGGCCGGTCATGAGGCCAGAGCGGCCGGAGCAGGTGGGGTCGGCGAACTCGCCACGAAGAGCGAGGTCGGCGACGCATGCAGTGGTGCGGCCGCAGCTGACGCCGTGGCCCATAGGAGCCGCAGCAGCAGCTGACGCCATGGCCCGTAGGAGCAACAGCCACAGCTGACGCCATGGCCCGTAGGAGCAGCATCCAGTCGGATTTGGGAGGAAGAAGAGCACCAAATAGTCCCACATTGTTCAGCATCTGATTAGAATTTGGTTTAAATAGGTATTTGTAGCATTTCCTGTCCAAACTACTCAAGTGCAGTGCACATTCGTTTGATTACCTATATTCTGGTTTCAGAATCGGGTCGGGATTGTGTTCTGGAAGTTTGTTCCGCTTTTCAATTCCGAAATAATTCGGTTGACTATTTTTTGCCCGAATCCGAACCGTCCGAATATTCGGATTCGGAACCGGGTTCGGAATAGGGTCCGAAATCGGATTCGTGATATTTGCCCACCTCTACACACAACTCATTAATGTAGGCAGATTAAAAGATTAATCAGTCACCTGGCCATCTTGGACCTTCTCAGCCCTAAAATAATTGGCGTCTAGTTTTAGCAATGTTAATGAAGTGTTAGAATTAGATAATAACAATGTCGAGGGCCCAACATGAGCCAGATAGGATATAATCTTGATATAGACATCCTAACCGAAAATAGTAAGCTATTAGATATAGGCCTGAATTTTAATTTTCAAGTATATGTTCCTTACTTTTTCCTGGTATATCATATGTGGGACTATTTTCTTAACACCATCTCTTGGACTTAAGATATATTTACCTTGAATTTATAAAGTAGTACTGCAACAAGATAGTAGTATTGTAAACATAACTATACTATACTAAAGTAGCAGTACACAATGCTGGTTACAATATCAAGATAATTTTTTTAGTCAGTGCTTTGATACCATAGTAGAATTGGATAATAACAGGCCCTAGGGCCATGATGTCAAACTGGTAATAATAAATCCTTTATGATACACTAACCCAAAAGCTAAGCTATAAGGTTTCGATTTCAATTTTACGAACATGATGCAATTAACTATCGTAAACTTGTTTCTTTCATTCTTCCCTTCATCTTCGGGTTTTTCTTCATCTTACTAGGTTTTCTATGGATTTTAGCGTCAAGGTTCACTAGTAGTGACCAATTTTGACTTCCAAGACTGGGATTAAGAAAATGTATAAAACGGTTGATGGAGTGTATTCATTTGCTAGCAATATAGAACTCAAGCACAAAAGAAATTCTTTACGCATAAAGGTAGAAGCCTCGGTATAAGAATGATAATAGAATATTCATTATCAAAGTACCAGAGTTTGGTGCATTAGAAGCTCTAATTCTTTTTAAAAGACCAAGTCACTTAAAGAAGAATGGTATAGACTTCAAACGTTCAAAAATAAATGATAACAAAATCTAACGAGCTTCATTCTAGACTCATGGTTTGTTTACGTCAGCCTTTTATTTGGTGTGTGACTTGATGTAATTGTGTATAGGTTCTAGGAAATGTAAAAAAGAAGATAGAATATTTGTGCATGGAAAATGATGATCAAACACGTACAAGTATGAATTCAAAATTGCAATCACAAAATACAAGTCGTTAATCCTAGGGAGTTGCTATTCCCCCTCGATGACAAGAAACTTAGTTTCTTGCTCGGAGAAACTTGGGGTTTCAAGTGATTTTCAGAAGGAAAGTCTAAAATGTTTAAAGAGAATATTAAATATGAATACTTTAAAAGTTTTAGATGACATTTATCAAATTCAGTTATGAATGAATATTTTGTATGAAATTACAAATTCTTCTTACATCCTACTAAATTACTTCTAGCTTGGCATCTATATCCAATGTTTTAAAAAGCGACCGTCCAAGCATGGGTATCCCTTTGGGCCTCCCAGATAAGATAGGTAGATGCCTAGCTCGCTTGACACGGCCCGCTTTAGGAAGGCGAGTGGTTAGATTTTAAGCAAGTTTGGGCCCACATATGATGAGCGGTTTAAAACACTCCTGGAGTTTTAATTAAAAAACAAAAATTACAAACCTTAATCGTATCTTTGTTCTCATTTTCCATTTTCTCTTGACTTCTCAATCAACATCAGATCAAGCCACCATGCCATCGACAATCTCCACAAACAAGAAGGTTCTTTTCTTTCCTCTTCTTCCTCTCTTCTTTCTCTTCTTCCTTAATCGCCTCTTCTTGTTCTCTTTATTCTTCCATTTCTAAAGGCGAATCTTCTTCTCTTTTTTTCTTCCTCTTATCTTTATCAATAGCTACTACTGTCATGGAACAATCATTGTTATGGATGTGGTTGCTACATTGTCGTTGGAGTCTGTTCTGTTCTTTTCTCTTCTCTTCTAATTCTTCTTACATTCTACTAAATTATGTCTAGCTTGGCATCTATATCTGCTGTTTTATAAAGCAGTCGTCCAAGCATGGGTAGCCCTTGGGGATGCCTAGCTAAACTAGGTAGGCGCCTAGCTCGCTTGACACGGCCCGCTTTAGGAAGACGAGTGCCTAGATTTTAAGCAGGTTTGGGCCCATGTATAATAAGAGGTTTAAAACTCAACGAGTTTTAATTAAAAAAACAAAAATTACAACCCCTAATCTTATATTTGTTCTCTTTTTACCTTTTCTCTTCACTTCTCAAATCAACATCAAATCAAGCCATCATGCCATCGACAATCTCCCCAAACAAGAAGGTGCTTTTCTTTACTCATCTTCCTCTCTTCTTTCTCTCCTTCCTTAATCGCCTCTTCTTGTTGTCTTTATTCTTTCGTTTCTAAAGGCACATCTTCGTCTCTTTTTTCTTCCTCTTATCTTTATCAATAGCTACCACTGTCAAGGAGCAATCATTTTTATGGATGTGATTGCTACTATTGTCGTTGGAGTCTGTTTTGTTCTTTTTTCTTCTTATTCTTCTTACATTCTACTAAATTACTTCTAGCTTGGCGTCTATATCCTATGTTTTACAAAGCGGCCATCCAAGCATGGGTAGCCCTTTGGGCCACCTAGCTAAGCTAGGTAGGCGCCTAGCTCGCTTGACACGGCCCGCTTTAGGAAGGCGAGTGCCTGGATTTTAAGCAAGTTTGGGCCCATGTATGATGAGAGGTTTAAAACTCGTCGAGTTTTAATTAAATAACAAAAATTACAACCCCTAATCTTATATTTGTTCTCCTTTTCCCTTTTCTCTTCACTTTTCAAATCAACATCAAATCAAGCCACCATGCCATCGACAATCTCCTCCAACAAGAAGGTGCTTTTCTCTCCTCTTCTTCCTCTCTTCTTTTCTCTTTTTCCTCAATCACCTCTTCTTGTTCTCTTTCTTCCTCCTTTTCTTCAACACATCTTCTTTTCTTTCTTCTCCCTCTTATCTTTATCAATATCTACCACGGTCATAGAGCAATCATTGTTGCTTATGGATGTGGTTGCTGCTACTGTTGATGTGGACTCCTCTTCTCTCTTCTAATTCTTCCTCTTCATTTCTACCCATGTCGTTGCTTTGCATCTGCTCAAAAATAGCAAGCTTTGCTCAAACTCAATTATGCTACATTGATGTTGATGTTGCTACTACTGAAACAGTAAAGTAATAACATAAGTAGAAGAAATTAGTAGATTAAATGAATAAGATTGAGGAGAGAAGGATTGTTGGATTGTTGACTGCTTGAATTGAAATGTTGGATTGAATTGTTAAATGTTGATAACTTGAATCTAAATAAATTGTATTGAAATTCTGATAAATTAAATTGTTGGTTAATTGTTGAATTGCAATTTTGTTAGTGTTAAGTTAATATGACTGGACGCGGACATACTTCTTGTCCTCCATTGGGTGCTTCAATTATGGCTAAAAAGGGGACGGTCAATTCGACAATAGTGGATGGAAATATGGAGTTCTTCCACATTCAAACTAGAATAGCATGAAGTGCAAAGTTATGTGGTCACATAATGAGCATTGGACTCTTTAGGGTGAAGCAACACATCAGCCAAATTAAGGGGAATGTGAAGAGTTCTCCCCAAGCTTGTAAGAAATATATTCTAAGTGTGAAAGAAGCTTTAAATGCCAAGGAAAAGATGGCAACTACGCATGATAAGACTAACAGGATGAGGTTGAGATAGAAATGAGCAATTTAGGTGTTCCTAATTTGAGTGTCAAGACACCCAAAGAGGTGATGGAAGATTGGCATTACATGATGCAAAGATCCAGCCATATGGCCTATGGTTGCTTTCGTTGCAAGTGATCCAAAGCTACTGAAGAGGCAGCAAAAGAAGTCGTGACAACTGAAGATTACGAATACACTCATACGGGAGAAAAGAGATTGTGAGCATGATTAGCAGATAGCAAAGGCATACAAGAATACTATTCCATTTCATAACATACCTATAATGGCCAGTGACAAGTTTATGAAAGGTTATAGACCTTCATCCATGTACATGTTACGAGATGGCTTCTTTTAAAGAGCTATAAATAAGCCAAGTAAGAGTCTGGAAGAGCACAAGGAATAAACAAAGATTGAACTTTCCATGACAAATTCATGGAGTGACCAAAAGATGAGATCGGTCATTATCTGTGACCATTGCAAGTTAAGGATTAGTTTCTATGATTCCAATGAAAAATTAGAAAAATCATTAAGAGGAATATATAGTCAAATAGGAGGATAAGAATTTGGAGAAGATTAGTGCTGACAAAAGCAATTCAAACCATTAACGTCAATCATTTGGCAAGGATGGTAGCAAAAGAACTTATGCAGGCGAAGCGACTGAATATTTTTTTGGACTAGCTATGTGGCACACACTGCCAACTTGATGTTGGACGCTATACGAAAGCTATCCAATTTTAAGGGCCAATTGCAATTGAAAATGAGCTGACAATTTGCATTTATAATCGCATGAGAAATTTGACTCTGATGTAGAATGTACATCCACAACCACATGAGAAATTTCGCTATGATGTGGGTTACAAAGAAGAAAATTATGAGACCTGATGTAATTAAATTTGCAACAACATTCCTTAGCTTGCAAAATTTGTACAAGACGAACGAAAAGCTGATATTTACATCCTCAAAAGATGATTCGACAAAGAATACGCTTGCAAAGGGGAAGTAGGTAAAGTGGATAGTCATGAATGAGAGCTTTTAAAGATTGATAATGAATATTTCTACGATGTACAAACATTTGGTCCATTTATTAAGGGTTGTTGGCCGTAATTACAAACCATCGACGGGATTTTTACGGAGTATGATCAAGAATATGATGCAGGAAATGGGGACGTCTGTAATAATAAGGAAAATGAGTGCAATTTGGGGCTTAACATCATCAAAGAGAAGGAAACATGATTATATTGTATTCACTCTTGCATATGATGTCATATTACCTTAATTCATTTTAATTCTATCACAGTGATGAAGTGGTGAAAAAATTCGTTACAGGTGATGTGTTGATACGTGATGTGAGGGGACTTTCTAACAGATGTTGATATCAGACACAAATAAGGTCTGATGAAATGGGAAGATATATTTATTGCAAGGAGTTTAGTATGCCAATAAAGATTGAAATATCCTAGTCTGATTTGAACCCATGCAAAAATTATCTAAGAAATTTCGTTTAAAGCTTTTAATATGATGACTAAATTTAGTAATATGGTATTATGAATTATGAAATGCAAATTTATTGATATCACTCAATACATTTTGCAGCTATCTGGTGTTATTTGTATGGTAAGCCTAATCAATTAGTGCTGATGATTTGCATTGAAGATCCTCAACTTGTCTAGCAGCTCATCGGGATGTAATCAAAACTGCAACACATCCGAAAGGGGTAAATCAATTGTTCCATCCAAAGTCTTGTTAATATTTAATTTTCTTAACAATTAACAATTAATGATTTAATGTTCTTTTATTAATTGTAGATTCTCAAAAAAACAATAATGGGTTAGACCAAATGGGCATGCAGTTGCAACAATAACGAGTTCCAAGCTCAAAACAAAAGAAAGGAAGGAACGATAAATATCATGGTTAATTTTCCTATTTTATTCTTTTTGCTTATAAGTTAGCGCATTTTCTGCACCCCTCCAAAAAAACCCAAAAAAAACTTAAACCATGCCTAAGGAAAGCGGCACCTCGTCGCATTTTTCACAACCACTTTCTACAACATTTGGTGACTATCAGTACGCATTTTGCAAAACTGGAAATGTATAGAAGCTAAAGAAAAACATTTCCTTATACAAAAACTTGAGAGAATTATTTCCTTCGTATTCTAAATGCATACTAAATAGAAAGGAAGTATCCTTCAAAACTTTTGGGTATCTTTGTTGAAATCATTGGTGGGTGTTGCATGCGAACGTGGATAATAGCTTACCAGAGTGATTGTAATTTTTATGTTTTTCTCCCTCTAACCAATCTACACATTTCCAATTGCATAAGGCACGCTGCCAAACAGATGACAGAGAAAACACACAATTAATGATTCTTGAAAAGCATACTGTGTAGAAGAGCTTAGCTTCAAAAGGACACATATTTATAGTAGGTGATAGACCGAGAAAGTAACAGTGTGATTGGTCCCATATCAAGCATGTAAATAAAAATATCGATGCTTAGATAAGTTTATACACCAAACTCATTTAAGGATTTCCCCACTGGCTCAAATTGGTTGACTAGGTCCAAATCCAATTAATCAGAACATTTCGCTGCATATCTCATTCTTTGTGACTTATTAACAAAAACTTTTCTAGAACTCCAACAAATAGTTTTAAAAAAAACTCTTTCTATTATTCATAAGTACTTTTTAATGTATAATTTCATTTAGATTTTCTGTTGAGAGTGTGCACTATATTTTTCATAAGCAAACCTAATAGATTGTTCCTTTATGTTCCTCAAGGGCTTTGAAGCACAGACACCTCAAAATGAGTGTCATGCCCGACATTAACACTTGCACAACACATATCAGCAACTTTAAAATCAAGTCTAGTTTTCAAAACCCACAAAAGTATCATGTCAAAGCCATGTCAGGTATTGCAAAAAATCTAAAGATCATGTCTGATACACTGTAGATTCACACTTTAAAATATAGAAATGATCTTTTTAAATAAGCAGATACAATATCAATAAAGCCTAAACATCACTTCAACTAGGTCAGGTATCAAGTATAATTTTTTAACTTTTGTTTAATTTTGTTTAAATCTTTGATTTTTATTCATTAAAAATTATATCATTTTCTTTTTAATTTTATTAAAAAACAATCATCGTGAGATTTTCTTATGTGCATTATCTATATTACATTTGATGCCCCTTTTGAATCTTTGTCCTGCATTGCTGGGTTTGTTATTTTGCTTGATGACTAGGATGCTGACTATGATAAGGTAATGGGTTAGAAAAAGTTTTGGGAAGGAATTAAATTTGAAATTTGAAACTTTGAAAACTATTTATTGAAATTTGTTGAAAACTAATAATTTGGGACAAACGATTGGTCATGGGTGCACCACCTCATCTTAGCGAGGCCCCATCGGAATTGGATGGGATTTTGGGCTTGGGTTTGGGGGGGTTTTAGGCTTTTTTGCGCTTTAGTCCCTCCCTTTCCTTCTTTTGCCCCCCCGACATTCCTCTCACACCCACGCTTTTTTTGCTTTGGCCGTCGCTTCTCTCGGCATTTGCGGCCAGGCAATGACGGCCTCCGTGCCCTCCAGGCAAGGGCAATTTCAAGTATATAGATATGCATACACATACATGAATGTATTGTGGTGTCCCGTGTCAAACTTTTTAAGAATGTCATGTTCATGTTTTTGTGTCATGTCATCATATGTCTGTGTATGAACTTCATAGCCCAAGAGTTTAAGTTGTATTTCATTTGTGTTGTTCGGTTCATTGTAATGGAAAAACAATAGTTTTTGCATGTTCATGCACCATGTGCTACAGCACCTGGGTCTCCCAGATCAATTTTCCAGTTTGCTCCATGAACCATTTGTTGCAAGTGATTAATAAAAATTTTACAAAAGTCGATTTGTGATTGGGATTAGGTGGGAGCAAGAATGAGTTGTGATGCAATTTAGAAATAAACCAAGTTAATAAGTTATGGTTGCATCCACTTTTTTTGCAGCATTTAATGTGGACTTCCTATGAAATGTGTGGTTCTGGTTACAGTGTTCACTAATCAGGTTATTGATCAATCATGAAAATACAATATCACCATCAACGTGTTTTCATCCTACCAAACAACCCATTTGAATAAATATGCAGTTCTTTTGATTTGAACCGTCGTTGAATTCATTTCCAAACCAATATGGTTTCTCTAAGTTTCCAAACCACATCCCAAGCAATTATATATTGCTCCTTCAGAAGTTGGTTTCAAATGTATAACGGTTTCCCCCAAAAAGTTCATAATCTGATCCACATTACTTTTGTACATGACAGTTCCAAGAAAAACATTGAACATTCATCATTTGATACCATTTTCCATCTTCGATTTTCATGACTAACTATGTTTGGTCACCTAAAAAGCTGAAACACACCTTCTCTTTTTCAACTAACACAAATTTCTTAGGAGCACGTGCCCTGGACCCATGATAGACAATGTTTTTGTGATAGATGAAACTTCTCATGCGTTACAAAACTTGCATTTCTATGAATTCATAGATAAGAACAAAAGTTCCGGTCTAGAAACAATTACAATGAGCATAAAATTTAACCCAACCCAAACATTAAAATGAACTAAAATTATCTTCACCTTTGCATCCACACTTTCATCTTCGAAACCTCACTTGTACAGGGAAAATAGCCAAGTCTCTATTCTAAATCAAAAGATCCTAACCCTTCCATTTCCAATTTTTCGCATAGAGGACAACATAAATGAAAAAACAATCAAACAAATCTACACAACGGTTATCCTGACCATAGCATAATAGTTACAGCACTATAAATTATCATTGAAATTCGTTAGGATAACAGTATTATTTGCTTCATTTCAAAAAGTCAAACTCACCGGCATAAGCTCTCACCGTCTCAACCCTCGTCACCTCCTCAGCGAGCGCAGGCAGCTCCTCCGCCAATATCTGCTCGCTTCTCCCCAGTCTATCTGCACCCACAAAATTTCCCCAAAATTAATGTTAAAGAAGCCTCAGATGACATTTTTCAATCAGACTCCTAAATTTTACCTGATTCCGGCAGCGAAACCCTCTCCTTAAGATCACGCAGCCCCGATTTAACACCTGCGAGAGCGGATGACACCTGATCGGAGTGAGTGGCGTAGGTGGCGACGGAATCCGACAGCCGTCGGCCGAGATCGGATAGCGAAGCCTCAAGATTCGCACAGTCGGATCTGAGATCGGATTCGATGTCGGCGGATCTGAAGAGGTCGTCTCTGGACTCGAAGGTGCTCGAGAGGAATCGGAGGAGGGAAGGGGACAGGTCGGATGAACGGGGCAGCGTAATGGCGGCCCCTTCCATAGATCCTCGAACTCACCTCATCGATCGCGATCTTTTCTAGGTTTAGGTTAGTATTAGGGTTTCGACGAAGGAATCGGAGGAGAGAGAGAGCACGGGGGTGGGTGGAAGGCGGATGAAAGGGGTTGCTATGCTAACAGGCGAAATTGCTCAGTACACAGACCACTTAAATGTGTACTGAGCAATTTATTCATTTTAATTGCTATAATTTCGTTGATTAGGCGAAATTGCTCAATACACAGACCACTAAAATGTGGTTGCTATAATCTCATATTCTCAATTACATAATGAGGAATATTATGGTCGCGTGGCTAAGGGAAAAAAATTCTACTCTCTGTTATGAAGGGAAATATAGGGAGAATAGGTGTAGCGGGGCAAGAGCCCACTACCCTCATATATATAGCTTTTAATAGTGTGCTTGGATACCCAATAGGCCTCATGGGCTTATTCATAACACTTCCCCTTATCCAACCAACATTGAATAAGAGGTGGATTCTTCAGAATCCGGGTTAGGGTAACTGCCATGTTAAAGAAAGAACAGTTAACCCATAACTTCCCCTGTTTTAGGGATGTGTCTAGGGGTGGATACTTCAGGATCCAGAGTCAACGAGGTTGCCTCGTCAAAACCTTGACTACGGAAAACCCAGTGGGAAAAAACCTGTAGCCAATGGAAAATAGTACAACTCTGCAGTTGACTCCCACTCATCTGACCAAGCTTCAGGCTTGCAGATTTCCTATGAATCTATACATCAGTCTCCTATGTATCTATGAGTTCATAGTTCTCTCATCCTGACCCAGTTTACATTTACTCACTCTCCTCATCACAATCTCATATACAAGTTTCTCAAAGATACTAGTAAGCAGGGATTTGGTAAGCAAATCCGCCAAGTTATTACATGATTGGATCTTCTGTACCTCAATCTGCTTTTGCTTCTTGAAGGTCGTGCGTCCAGAAGAACTTGGGGGAGATATGATTCGTCTTGTCGCCTTTGATGTAGCCGTCCTGAAGCTGGGCTATACATGCTACATTGTCTTCATGGAGTGGAGTAGGCGCAAGAATGCCGGTCATCAGGCCGGTGGAGGTGAGGATGTGCTGGATCACAGACCGTAGCCAGAAGCATTCCTTGCTTGCTTCGAAGATCGCTAGGAGTTCTGAGTGAGTGGATGAGACAGTCGTCATGGTCTGTTTTACAGATCTCTAGGATATGGCTGTGCCGCCGTATGTGAACATGTATCCGGTCTGAGACTTCTCTGTATGAGGATCGGACCTGTAACCTGCATCAGCATAACCAACTAAACCAGTTGATGCCCCTTTCCTGTAGAATAGACCTAAGTCTATGGACCCTTGGAGGTAGCGCAGAAGATGCTTAACTCCGGCCCAGTGCCGCTGTGTAGGTGCAGCACTATATCTGGCTAGTAAGTTTACTGCAAATGCCATGTCAGGGCGAGTGCAGTTAGCCAGGTATAGGAGTGCACCGATAGCACTTAAATAAGGCACTTCGGGGCCTAGTACTTCCTCCCCCTCTTCCAGCGGTCGGAAGGGGTCTTTGTGTACATCCAATGATCTGACGACCATCGGAGTGCTGAGGGGGTGGCACTTATCCATCTGAAACTTTTTCAATAAGTTCGATGTGTAAGTGGATTGGTGTAACAGGATCCCATCTTTAAGATGCTCTATCTGAAGACCTAAACAGAATTTTGACTTTCCGAGGTCTTTCATCTCGAAGGTTTCTGTCAGGCTTCTAGAAATCTTTGCGATCTCTTCAGGAGATCCGATGAGGTTTAAGTCGTCTACGTAGACGGCTATAATTACAAATCCTGTTGCCTTTGCTCTTATAAAAATGCAAGGACAGACTGTGTCGTTTGTAAATCCTTGTTTTGCAAGGAAATCGCTCAGTCTGTTGTACCACATCCTTCCAGATTGTTTTAGACCATATAATGATCTTTGCAGTTTCACTGAGTAGATGTCACGTTCTCTCTCTTTTAGTGCTGCAGACAAAAAATAACCGTCAGGCAATCTCATATAGATGTCTCGGTCTAGGTTGCCATATAGGTATGCAGTAACCACGTCCATGAGTTGCATATCTAAATCCTCTTGGGCTGTTAAGCCAATGAGGAATCGGAAGGTGATCGCATCCATGACCGGGGAGTATGTGGCTTCAAAATCCACCCCAGGACGTTGGGTAAAACCCTGCGCTACAAGCCTTGCTTTATAGCGAACGATCTCATTCTTTTCATTTCGTTTTCTAACAATTACCCATTTATAACCCACAGGTTTTACACCTTTTGGTGTCTGGACTATGGGTCCTAAGACCTTGCGTTTGGTGAGTGAATCCAACTCCACTCCTATTGCCGCTTTCCACTTTGGCCAATCATCTCTGCTTTGACATTCTGTCAGAGAGCGTGGTTCAATATCATCGTCGCAGTACGCGACGTTGATGGCAATTATTACACGCAAATGTGTCATCTATGGTTGTGCTTTTTCTGTCCCAATACTCCACAGTTCGTACATAGTGTATCGATGCTTCATTTTCTCCCGGTTTTTCCTCTTCATGAGAGTTTGGGAGAGATGGGGTAGTAGGGCTTATATTAGCCTCCTGTGGTGGTATTTGTTTACCATTGCCAAGGGTCCTACTCTTTCGAGGGACTTGGTCCTTGGATCCCGGTGGTCGTCCTCTCTTTTTGAGAGGTCCAACCATTTCTGCTGCAGGCGGATTGCATCCATTTTGCGGTATGTCAATCCTAGCTGGAGTGTTAGCAGCAGGGACGTGTGATTTGACAATCTTCTGGTTGTCAGTAAATTTGTCCGTCAAGAGATGGACAGTGTTTTGGATGTGGAGAATCTTCAGGACCTCCTCCTCACACTGGCTTGTTGGCGGATCAAAGTGACATAATGTTTTTGTATCCCAAGTGATACTTTCTGAAGCTTCGGGCTTCTTTGTCTGTGAGCCTAGTCTTGGAAACGATGTTTCATCGAATTCACAGTCTTCTAGACGTGCCTTAAAGACGTCTCCTGTAAGGGGTTCTAGGAATCTAATTATGGTGGGGGTGTCAAACCCAACATAAATGCCTAGACGACGTTGTGGACCCATCTTTGTCCTTTGCGGTGGTGCTATGGGGACGTATACTGCACAACCAAATATTCTCAAATGTGAGACAATTGGTGGGGCTCCAAGTGCTAGTTGCATTGGAGAAGATGACTGACCTCCAGAAGGTCTTAATTTTATTAAAGATGCAGCATGCAAAATTGCATGACCCCACGCATTCACTGGCATCTGGGATTGAAGTAATAATGGACGAGCGATCCATTACAGTCTCTTAATTAGAGATTCTGCTAACCCGTTTTGGGTGTGAACATGCGCTACGGGATGTTCGACTTCAATTCCATGAGCTTGGCTATAGTCTAGAAAGACTTGTGACGTAAACTCCACCGCATTGTCCAGACGAAGTTTCTTTATCTGGTAGTCGGGGAAGTGGGCCCGTAACTTGATTATCTGAGCTAAAAGCTTAGATAGTGCTAGGTTACGGGTGGACAGTAGGCACACATGTGACCACTTAGTAGATGCGTCTATCAGGACCATAAAGTACCTGAACGGACCACTTGATGGGTGAATCGGCCCACAAATGTCTCCGTGGATTCTTTCCAGAAAATTGGGGGACTCCACGTCCACTTTCAGTGGAGAGGGTCTCGTGATCAGTTTGCCCTTGTAACAGGGTGGACATGGGAATTTGCCTTTTTGAAGAATCTTCAGGTTCTTCAGGTCTATGCCCCTGGAGTTCTTTATGATGCGGTACATCATAACAGAACCAGGGTGTCCCAGTCTACTGTGCCAGAGTTGGAGTTCTGGTGTTTGGGGGCACTGCAGGTGCTCCGCCATGGATGTTTCTGGAGTTTGTATACTTGTTTGGTAGAGTCCCGAGGGGAGTCCCTTGAAAAGTTCCACAATGGTTTTTGAATCATTTGTAAGAGACGTTACAAGCAAGTATTCCCTTTTATCTTCCTCGACCGTCTCTAAGTGATATCCGTTTAAACGGATGTCTTTAAAGCTTAGGAGGTTTCAGATGGATTTAGGGGAGTATAACGCATTTTTAAGTGTTATTTGTGTGTTGCCGGGGAGCAATATAGTTGTTTCCCCTGATCCTTCGATTATGTTTGCTGGTCCTGAGATTGTTCTCAGTGGGCCAGAATAGCTACTTATGCTCGTGAAGTAGTCTATGTTTTGAAGGATCGAGTGCGTCGATGCACTGTCCACTAGGCAGATAAGTTCCATATCTAAAAAAGGGAAAGACATTCAAGCAATAAATGAAGAGAAAAGATCCCCTTTCATTAAAAATAAATGCTCAAAATATTGTTTGACATGGAAATAAAACTAGATACGATGCATAAATGGAAGATACATTGCTAGTGCGTAGAAATGGTCCAGATCTAGAGAGTGTCAGCTCCCATGAAGTCTTCAGGAGTCCATGAGGTCTCTGCCAACGCTGCGCTCTCAATCAGGTTTGTCTCAGCTCGAGGCTTGAGGCTTGCCTGGTAGAGGTCCTGGAGGTGTTTTGTTGTGCGACAGATTCTGGACCAGTGGCCCGTCATTCCGCATTTAGAGCACTTGTCCTCCCAGTCTTTCTTGGGAGTGCCACCTTTGTTGGGAATCCTCTTCTGCTTCTTGTCCACGAACTTCTGGTTCTGAGGAGGAGCTGGGGGAGTGGCCTTCTTCCGCTGCTTCTGTTCTTTCCATTTCTGGAATTTTGCCTTTTTGCCCGTCTTCTTCTTCTGGGAAGACTGGAAGTGAGCCTATGCAGGAGGTGGCAATGGAACGGAGCCAGGAGGGCGCAGGTTGTGTGTGGCAACCAACAGGTCTCTGTTCTGTTCAGCCATAAGCATGCATGAAAGTATGTCAGAGTACTTAGTGAACTTCCTCTCGCGATATTGTTCCATAAGGATCATGTCCTTTTCGTGGAAAGACGTGAACGTCTTTTCCAGCAACATTTTCTCCGTCACTGGTTCACCACACAACTTCAGGCGTGAGGTGATGCGGAAGAGAGCTGAGTTGTACTCCGCTACGGTTTTGAAGTCCTGTATGCGGAGGTGAGTCCACCCGTACTGTGCACGGGGGAGTATGACATCCCTCTGATGTCTGTACCTCTCCTCGAGTGCATCCCACAGCTCGTAAGGGTCCTCTACAGTGAGGTACTCGTCCTTTAAGGTCGAGTCTAAATGTTTCCTGATATATATAATGGCTTTCGCCTTTAATATATCGGAAACTTCCTCTGTATGAGGTGCTTCCACTGAAGCCTCCTTGTTCGCTGAGGCAGTACTTGTTGTTGCCTTTTCAGTCTGTGTGAGACTGAAACCATGAGAGCGCAGATGGAACTTCAGGTCCAACTGCCAACTCAGGTAGTTTGACCCATCGGCCTTCAGGACCGAAAAGTCGACATTTGCGAGTCTGGCCATTTAATAATCTAGCAATGTAAAGAAAAGACAGCATGTATCATTAAAACTGAGTAAATTAGACATCCACGCATGTAATGCAAACATTTTTCATAGCATGGATCTAATTAATGTGAATTTAACATACATGCTTTTTACAGATTCATAATGTGAATAATTAATAAAGGTTAACATTCACGCATGCTGTTAAGTAGTTTCATTGTAACATTAAACATGGTATTAAAATAATTAACATCCACGCAGTTAATGTATAAGCAATGAAACAGAAAAATGACTTAGGACTATGGGGATCAGCCAGCCGACACCGAAATAAAAAGAAGTACAGTCCGAAGTTACATCAAAAATTGCATGAAAGAATAAAATACAACTCGGGAACTTCAGAGAGAAGCCCCTATCTTCATTGTGCGTACGCCTTCAGCTCCTTTTTGGTGTCCTTCGGTCTTCTTTTTACATTTATATCCTCACTTACAAATTTCTCTCAAAAAAAGAAAAATTGCAGGAAATTAAAAAGTGTCGGAAACCTGGCTGATCCCTAAAAACATAGCCTAATTTGCACATCCACGCAGATAATATATTTGAAACATACAACCACGCAGACAATCAATCACAGGCATGTACAGATTTAAAAAAAATCTAAAATGTGTGTGACGTGCCAAAATTTATTTTGAAAACTTTTACCTTTTGATCCATATTTTGATGTTTTGTTTACCGCTTAAAACCCCTTTAAATTTTCTTTTAATTATTTTGGGCTTTTAGGGCCAAAAATAAAAAATAAAAATTATTTATGTAAATGGGCTAATTTTCTGGCCTTTTGGGCCATGAGAACAACCCATTAGGGTTAATTGGGCCTCCCCCGAAAAGTTGGCCCGTTTAGGGCTAGGGTTTCGGAAAACCTTAGGGGGGGCCGCGGCGCGTCGCCGCGACGGCTAGCCGCGCAGAACGCGGCCGCGGCTGCGGGCCGCGGCGTCAGGCCGCGGCTGCAGTCCGCGGCCTGAGGCCGCGGCGTGAGATCGCGCCGGCGGCGCTTGTGAAGCGCCGCCGTTTCGCACTATGGGCGTGCGGATTTTTGGATCAAAGGTTGGGGGTAAAAACGGATTTTACGAGTATTTAGATCGCTAAAAACAGATTTTTATTGTTTTTAGGCATTCGGATCTAAAAAATTTGATTTTTACCGTGTTTTTAAACTTTTTAATCCTAAAACATGCAGATCTAACGAGAAAAGCAAGTTTAGATCTAAAAGTTTTGATTTTTTACCTCTAGATTCGACAAGGGAATCTAGTCGACGGTTGGTGAAGGATGCCCTTTTCGTTCCCCGTTGAGAAGATTACGATCTTCTTGAATCTGAGCGATTGGTGGATCTCCTTCCCCGCGAGCCGCCGTCTCCTCCAACGAGCGTGATCGTGCTAATAACGTGTTATGAAGGGAAATATAGGGAGAATAGGTGTAGCGGGGCAAGAGCCCCCTACCCTCATATATATAGCTTTCAATAGTGGGCTTGGATACCCAATGGGCCTCATGGGCCTATTCATAACACTCCCCATGTTTTTTTTCCCGACGATTGGGTCTATTCATTTTGATGATCATGTCCTAAAAGCACAAACTGTTCAGATGGTTTTGCTTGTTTATCTAGCCGTTGCAAAAAGTAATGTTACTGCAAAACTTTTAACTTGGTAACGAATGGATAAACGAGAAAAAAGTCTTCGGGTTCGCTAAAAATTGATGATTTTAGATTTTAGAACATAAAGATTAAAATAAACAAAACCGATCAGCAAAAAATGAATTAGTCGTGGTTTGGAATCTAGCCAACGGGAAAATTCACTTGGGGTAAAATTTTCTCCTTGGCTAGCTGACGCACATATTGCTCTTACATATAAGTGTTTTAAGATGCTTTTGCAATTGAGTACATCATACAAAGAAATCTTAGGTTTCTGAAATCAAGGTATATCACTCATTGCGGCAACAAATAACATGACCGGGGGGGGCAAATTAAAATAAAG
Organism: Scilla litardierei; assembly: GCA_030789695.1. Taxonomy (NCBI): domain Eukaryota; kingdom Viridiplantae; phylum Streptophyta; class Magnoliopsida; order Asparagales; family Asparagaceae; genus Scilla; species Scilla litardierei. Next base: position 20,886,620 of record CM061131.1, on the reverse strand, counting down.
AGTTGTTATCTAATTGCTATCTTCTATTTCATAAACTATTTTCTAAATCATTTTTGTAGGCACATATGTTTGTTCGGACTAGGCCAAGCCTTAAACCCCACTTATCAGGCTCAAAATTGACAAAAGTGAGGGTCTAAACCTCTATGTCAAAGGGAAACTGTCACACTCCGCTTCTCATAAACGGAAGGCGAGGCGTGATGAGGTCCGCTCAGACTTGGAGCTGTGAGTCTACAAGTCTGATAAGCGTCTGAAAAAAAACACTTCCAATAACCAGGTCCTTGCAAACACGAATCGGAACAAAGATAATAATAATTTAAAGCAGAAATAAACTCCACCAATAACATCCAGATTTTTCCAAACATTCAGAGACAAGTCGTACAGGAAAGTACAAGAGTCTGAAAAGAGGCCTAAAGCATGGCCGACTTAATACATAACATCAACATAAAAGAGAGTTGCTACGCACCGACAACCTAACATCGACTAAGCAGAAAGCAACAACAACAAGAAAGAGCTCTAGGACTGGTCTCCAGTGACCTCGAACTCAACACCTGCCACCTGTTCGTCCTTGCCGACGAACTCTGGCTCACGACCTAACATGTGACGCCCAAAAAGAGAAAAGGGGCACATGTCAGCAAAGTCTCTAAGGAGACTTTGTGCAAGGAAACTAATAAAGGTAGATTAAGTGCAGCTAGCAGTTCTATAAAGAATGAATGCAATGACATGGCAGGTATGGCATGAGAGCAACAAGTGCGTAAACGAGACAAGCACGACAAGTGTAGCAGAGCTACTAAACAATATTCACTATTTCACGATTAACTTGTTTTCACGATGTGCACAGGGTTTACGTCTTTTGGCTGAAGTGGCTGTACTGGCACACTTCTATGCTCAAATGATCGCTTAACCCTACCCCTCCCACGTGTGTCGAGCCTTGGTTTCCCAAGTACATGAGCTCGCTTCTGGATCACGAGTCCAGGAAGTGTTTCTCAATATGGACTGGCGCACATCTTCTAGATCATGAGCCAGGAAGTGTTTTTGGCATAGGGTTGTGCCCGCAAAGCAGTTGCCTAGCCTCAATCATTACAATAAGTCTAGCGTGTGCTACGTAATCACGATGAAACATTGAATGCAAGATGTACAAGATGCAATATGGCATATAGATAGTCAAAAAGAAGTGCGTACAGATATTTAAAGTAAACGTAACATACAGGGATGCATGAAATGACATGAAAAGGGGTCGGATCTAGCTTTGTTGTTAATCTAAGCTAGATCTAGAAGGCACGCCCTCTAGGCGACTATCATTTCATCGTCCTAGTCTCTTTTACGCTAAAAGTAAAAAGTCTAAAGGCCCAGAACAAGGCCAACAAAAGGAACAACGTAACAAAGTATAGGTGCTACGCACCGACAACAAAACAACAGTCTAAACAAAAGGGAAATCTCAATGAAGACACTAGGACTGGTCCCCAGTGTCCACGTACTCCTCGCCAAACACAGGCTCGGGCTCGGCGTCAGCAAACACCTCGTCCTCAACAATGTTCTCAGGCTTAGGGTCTAACATGTGTCACCCAAAAGAGTAAAAGGGCACATGTCATCAAGTCTAAAAGACTTGGGCAAGGAAACTGAAGGTAAGGTAAACTAGCAACCTAGCAGTTATAGTATGATGCACGACATGACAAGCATAGCATGGAAGTGACAAATAAAGGGAAGTACAAGTAGCAAGTATGTCACGGATAACAAGTAAAACACGGACAAGTACAAGTCAAGTGGTTCAAGTCAAGTGAACAGTCGAGTAAACAAGTTATGCACAGATATTCCGCCTGTTGGCTAGAGTGGCTGATCGGGCCAACTCCTAAGCTCAAGTGACCGTTTATCTCTACCCCTCCACGTGTGTCGAGCCAGGGCATTACCCCCGAACACGGAATGCTCGCTTCTGGATCACAAGCCAGGAAGTGTATTTAACACGTATGGCGTAGGGTTATGCCCGCAACGCAGGTGACTAGCCGGTAAATAAGTAGATCGGGCATTGGCTATCAACCAACTCACGTAGCCCGCTTCTGGAACACGAGCCAGGAAACACAAGTATTGTATCGTGTGCTACGAATGTAACATTCAACATGGATAGCATGGATGACAATTAATTCGTGTACCGTTAATTGAAATTAAACATGACATGATAGTTATGCAACATGATAAATGGCGGTCCTAGCTTCGTTGTCAAGCTAGTTCCGGAAATTGCGCCTAGGCGAGTATCATTTCGTCGCCTAGTCTCTTTTACACCTACAACAAGCAAATGGCCTAAGACATGGCCCAAACCCTAAGTGGCAAGTTTCACTTGCCTAGCACCGAGGATGACGATCAACGAGGGTTCGTCCCACGGACGCTAATTTACGGGGAAGTCGCTGTTATGGAGAAACAATCATCAAAACAACATTCATTTCATTAGGGTTTTACAAAACACAACGGGTTATGAAAACATTAAGAGATCGATTATTACCGTATCGGAAACGGAAGAATGATGCCGAGCAAGCACGACAACGGAAGAAACGCTCCGGGGAACCTAGGGTTCAGATCTGGAATAAATGGGGAAATTTTGGAGAAATGGGGTTTGATGTGGATTTTGGGGGATTTGATGAAGGTTTGAGGAAAATGAGAGGTAGAATGTGTTAAGTGAGGGTTTGGATGATGGATTTTGGGCTTGGGATGAAGGAATAAGGGTTAGAGGTGGAAGGGGGCTCAATGGGGGAGAAACTAGGGTTTTAGGTCATGAGGAAGAAGAAGAAAACGTTTGGAGGGGTATTTATAGAGTTTGGTGGCGGCTAGGGCAAAACTAGGGTTTACTGCACTGATTAGTCGGTCAAGGAACAACTGTTGACCGACTAGTTTGAGAACTAGTCGGTCGGTTGACCAACGCAGACCGACTAAGTGTAAACAGTAGCTCCAGTCGAAAACCTGAACTAAGAGTTAGTCGGTCAAAGAACAACTACTGACCGACTAGTTTGACATCTAGTCGGTCGATGAACGTTCTTAGACCGACTAACGATAAACAGTAACTAGTGTCAAAAATAGTTAATGAGTTAGTCGGTTAAAGAAGCATTGCCGACCGACTAGTTTGCAACCTAGTCGGTCAACCAACGTTCTTAGACCGACTAACGATAAACAGTAACTCCTGAACATTTTAACAAAGCCCACTAGTCGGTTCAAGAAGGTTTTCCGACCGACTGGATCGTTATCTAGTCGGTCGGTGCCCCTTCTTACACCGGCTATTGTGCATCAAAAGTTCCGAAATGGAGCGCGAAGCTCCGGGATCGATTCCTAAGACTCCTAGGCTTGATCTAACAGTAAGATATGACCGATATGAAGCCCTTCACGTACGACTTACTCCAAAATCGACGATTCTAAAGAAGAAGCTAGAAAATCACGACGAAACGATCGAAAACGAAAGCTACGGAGACGAAAACCACACATGAGGAGAAAATCCACCAAAACATATATATATAATATAATAAATCCAGATACATGAAAACCAGTCGTTACAACGCTAAAAGCAAGGAATGGCCTAAAACACGGCCTAAATAAGGAACTGGCAAGTTTCACTTGCTTGCAATACGTGCTGGAATCACAAATCTCAAAGTCCGATCACAGATTCACAAAGTCCAGAGCTCCCACGCTCAGTCCAACAATCAACCTACAGTCCCAAATTCAATATCTTCAATAAGTGAGTTACTAAAGAAATGAAAACACTGTTTTTATCTTGTTAACATGTGGGTGTGGGTTCCTATGGTTCAGGTATACCTCAACACGACGCGAGAGCTACACTGACGTAGGATAGCGACGTTAGGGGTTGAATTAACAGAAGCATGCGACGATCCACTGCACAGCAGCGGTCAGTGACGACGACGGACGACAGCGTCATCGAACGACGATCAGCCGGTTAGCGGCACGATCACCGAACCGTGATACAGAGGGGGAGGACAACCGTACGGCGTTCTACGATGTCGGGAAGACGCGGACAGTAGACATCGTGCTCTACTGCCTGCTATCGAGTTGTGCACGGCAACGGCACAACGGGGAACACGTCAAGTGGATGGAGAGGGCTGATTTGTGAAGTACTGCAGTGTGGTTCGCTGCGAGTTGGGGAAAGGGATCGTCGACAGCCCTAGGGTAGCCGGCGTGGGCATCAAGGCTAAGATGGTAGATTCGTATAGGCTAGGGGCTGTTTTTCAACAGATCCAAGGGTGAAAGATCAGTCTTGTGGGTAAGGGGCTGAGCTTGCGGCCATATGGACGGATGACAGGTCGGAGGTTGGCCTGGGTGGTGGTGGCGGGCGACAGTTCGGCAAGAGGAAAGGAGAAAGGAGCTTGGTGTGCGGTTGGAGCTCTCCTGGCGGTTGTGGAGATCGAGGTGGCCGGATCTTGGAGATCGCCGACGGCAAGACTGGTGGTCGGCGGCGAGGTTGAGAGGAGAGTTGCTGATGCGATTTGGGGGATGAAGGGAGAAGATGCGGTTCTTGCGTGGGTATAGTGCGGCTTCAAGGAGGGAAGAGGGCTCGCCGGAGAGGAGATCTGTGATGGGGAGCGGCAGCTTCTAGTGACCGGCGGCGGACTAGGCTAGGGCATCCGGTGATCTAGGGGAGGGCTTCGACAGTTGAAGAGGATGGGGGTGTTTGGCACGGTTTCGAGAAGGAGGAGGGGCGCCGAAGCATTTGGGTGGTTGCCGGTGGTCTGACTGGAGGAGAGATGGTCGGAAAGACGAGGAAGTTGGCCGGAGCGACGTGGGCTCATGGATGACATCTGATAGAAGATGGCGGCTTCAATTTAGTCCTCTTGCGTGATGGAAGAAAGGAGTTAGGGTTTTTGCTATTTATGTTTCAAAAGAGGTATAGTTAAGGGAAAGTGGGAGAGAGAATGTGAGAGGTAGGTGGTGCAATTTGTTTAATAAGTGGTGGTGAATAGCTAGGGGAAATGGCATGTGAAACTTGGGATCTAAAGTGGTTAGATTAACTAGATTAAATTAGGGTTACGCTTGGGTTAAAACGGATTCAAATTGATTAGTGCGAAAGGCCAACTAAATGGCGTCCGAAAAATAGAATAAAAATATCGGGACGACCGTGTCGACGAGGGGATCGAGACTATGATGATCAGTCACGGGCTAGGACGACGGAAAATGGAACTAAAAATAGAAAGGTCTAACGACGAAGGTAGAAACTACAACACCTCTTCAAACAAAGTTGTTTTGTGGGAGAACGACCCATGAAATGACGTTCCAAAATGATTCCACAATTTAATACTCTTCGAGAGGGTCACAACGGCATATCACACCATAGTGTTCGGATACAAGCAAGGTCTAAAATAAATACGTGCACGAACAAAAGTACGCACACGAAAAACGTACGATCGAAAAGCGACAATGACATCCTACCCACCTTAGAATAAAGTCCGTCCTCAGACTTTCTAACTACGAATAACATATCTACTAGTCTACTAGCAACTACCCAAATCACATCACACTATAATTCCACCAGGTATAGTCACTACAAGTGCTAATATTGCACTAGATAGTCAAACATTAATACAACATCCACGTATACACATGCACTCTCTTTACGTATACCTATCATAGGCAGTCAAATTCATACACATACTTCAATAATTCATATAGTCACATACATCTTTATATAACTATTACTCACTTATCTCATAACCATGGTACACATACTTACATAAAAAAATAGTTCACATCCGCAAGTACAATCGTAATTCTTCACATATAGATAACTACCTATAAACAATAACAGGGATAACTAATCCATATATCTCCTAGTATACAACCAACACCCAACATATCAACACGTGTAATCACACCACACAATATTAGATTCATTACTATATCTAAGATACATTCACCGCTACTATAATTTCACAGTTATAGTCATCCAAATGCACCCAAATATTTCACCATATAAATTCACATCCCCTACGGTCCTATAACTATATTCAAGGCAAGCCACACATACCATAGTCACCAATACCTATAACTAAGCACATACTTACCCATGCATGGTGCACCCCCCACACGCTAACATACCATTCATGCATACCACTCATACCACTATATATTCAGCACATCTACACAGCTAGTTTGGCTAGCACATATACATTCACACAAGCAAGTCCTTAGTAAGTAATTATACCACAAGACCAACACGTATAACTACATACTGGTATAGCCACCCACAATTATGTGCGTAACACAACCATGCACAAACAATCCTATCACTATACATACATCATCCATCGCCATATTCTTGGTACTACACGCAAACCACAGACATATGTAACAATATACTTTGATTATACTCACTCAAGCTTGAGTGAGACTCAAAGCCCACATCAGAATACTCTATATACATAATACAGTATTTATACATATACCAATACCATTCCAATATGTATACATTCACCAACATAACCACATATATACCATAATATCAATCACCATATCTAGTCAAGCAAAGTCCACATAATGCAATCACTTTACATACCATAATAATATTACAAACATCAGCACACGTATACAATCAAAATACACTATCCCATATATGCATACATCGTATAGTCACATACCTGTAATATATTCACGCCATAGTAATTTTAAATATAATCAATATACTACTACATATACCTATTCATGCATAGTCACGACACACAATAATCATGTATACTTACACGCACACACACAACATCCCATAAAGACAAGCAATACCAAACAAAATTATAATCCTATTACCATACGTATATCAACCATATTCATGCAGCAAATACATATCTACTACGACTAAGCACAATACATTTCTAAGTACGAGCACACGCCCACACGTACTAACATACATGTCATATAATAGGCCTACACACTTAACCTTAAGTACATCCATCATCATTACACCTAATATTCACATGACTTACTTATATATATATATATATATATATATATATATATATATATATATATATATATATATATATATATATATATATATGGTAAAATGCGCCTGAGCTCGTGCTCAGATGGGATTCCTGTGCTCGACCCCTCCTGACCGTCCGATCCGATCAGCGATCATGGTAATATCTGACCTTTTTGTGCAATTACCAAAACGCCCTTTAAGCTCTTTTTAACGCGCCTCTGTACTAAATTACCTTTAACCCCTTTTGTACTAAAATACAATCGCCACCAATTCTTTTGCTCACTCCCGCGCAAAACGCAGAAGCTGGAGCAATCGCCACCAATTCTTTTGCTCACTCCCGCGCAAAACGCAGAAGCTGGAGTAGATCCCCAGTTTTGCACAAGGTCTTCGATTTCAACAGCCCACGCCTAAGATCGCCCCCAAATCCAGGCCATCACACTCTCGTTGATTCCCCTGTTACTCTCCTCCATCGAGGTAAGGATCGTCATCCCTAATTTGTCCCCAGTTTTGTCCCGTTTTGCGCGGTGAGTAATTTCCAAACTAGCGAAGTGTTGCGATGGAAATTACTCTCCGCGCACAACCCTTCAAACATCGCACCCGTTGTGCGCGTTGAGCAATATGAGATGTCCATCAAAACTTGCCGAAGCAGCTCATATAGCACAACAACATGGAGCGAATGGCGTACATAATATTGCCCACTGCGCAAAACGGTTGATATGTTTGATTTTTTGATGGATTTGATCCGGTCATCAAATATGATGGTAACAATTAGATCAGATTGAAAAAGAATAGATATAATACGCAAGGTTTTAACATGATTAGTAATAGTAGTGTGGTTTCAACTAACATGCTGATGATGATCGACTGATACTTGGATAGACATGTATAGCAGTCATGCTGCGGCAATATTACTGATATTTTTACTTGTTTCTAATGTAGAAAATGAAAATCGAAGAGAGTGAACCCTATGTGCATGATCAGGAGATGCCAAATGAGATTGAAGCTGAAAATAACAGTGCAAACAGCGTATATCAAGAGGATAGGCATAGTGATAGTGAAAAAGGCAGCCCACATGTTGGAATGACATTTCAAACAGAAGAAGATGCGTATCAATTTTATAATACATATGCAGCAATGAAAGGTTTTGCAACCCGAAAGGGATCTACGGGAAAGGGAAAAGATGGCAATACCACGAGGAGGAAGTATACGTGCAACAAAGAAGGGTATAAAAGCTTAAAAGATAAGAGGGAGATAGGGAGGGACGTTAATCGAAGGAAAAACGAGAGAGAAGGCTGTATGGCTGGAATGACAATTCATAAAATCACCGGAGGAGTATGGCGGATAAACTCCTTTAATGATGATCATAATCATGAGTTGATAAAAAGCCCAGCGAAGATCCAGATGCTACGGTCACATAAAAGATCGCAGATGGACGGAACATGTAGGAATTTAGTTGATCAGATGCGTGGCTGTGGAGTAGGACCTGCAAAGATTGCAAGGATTCTAAATGCCACGAGTAGTAGTAATGTCAATATTACTACGCAACAATGCATTGATCATGGGAGAGTAGAAAGAAAGAACAACATTGGGAATGAATGCATTAGAGTAATAGAACAATTTATTAAAAGGCAAGCTACAGACTCTCAGTTCTATTATGCTATTGAGCATGATGAAGAGAATGTATGCAGGAGTATATTTTGGGCTGATGGAAGGGCGAGGACATCATACAGCCAGTTTGGAGATGTTGTTGTATTTGATGTCACTTATAAGACAAATAGATTCATGTTGCCTTTTGCACCTTTTACAGGTGTCAATCATCATAAACAGTCTATTTTATTTGGATGTGCTCTTCTTGCTGATGAGAAGGAAGAAACCTTTGTTTGGTTATTCGGACAGTGGTTAACATGTATGTGGGATAAAGCACCAGGAGTTATCATCACTGATCAAGACCCGGCAATATGCAATGCAATCAAAAGAGTTTTTTCAAATACAAAACACAGGTATTGCATATGGCATATCAGTCTACACGAAGATGAGCATCTACGTTCATTGCGGTCTTCTTATAATCCTGAATTTGAAGAAGACTATGCAAACTGGTGTAAGAACAGTCAAAATGTTGAAGAAGCTGAGAATTGTTGGTGCATCTTAATGGAGAAGTACCAAATGGAATTTCAGGAGCCATTGACAGAAAAACAAAAAAATGAAATGAAAGCCTGGAAGTGGTTGCATACGATGCATGAGAAAGCACAGCATTGGATTAAGGCGTACCTACTGGATACTTTCTTTGCGGGTATGAATGTTAATACGATAGAGATTGGTGTAAAAATATATGATCAAAATAAACTCAGCACATGGTATTCATTTCTTATTTTGTGTGTAGGCATGGCGTCCAGCCAAAGGAGTGAAAGCATGAACGCGTATTTTGATGGATACGTAAACTGTATGACTCCATTATACGAGTTCATTGATCAATATGATAAAGCCGTAAAATTTCAGCGAGACAAAGAGGAGAGAGAAGATACTTTTTGTATGCGGAACAAACCAGAATTTAGCGGCATGCATGAGTTAGAGGTTCATGCCGCAAAGGTATATACTAGAAACATATTTTCCATTTTTCAAAATCGTTTCAAAAATACTTTATACTGTCGGCATGAAAGGGTGAGCACGGATGGGGACACGAGCACGTATAGAGTAACTATGCAGATTGATGGAAAGAGCTACGTGCATAATGTTCAATGCAATATATCTAAGTGAATGTTCAGGTGGACGTGTGCAAGGGCGGTGACTGAAGGGTTGCTATGCACGCAAATTTTATATATGATGAAGCAAAAGTATGATATGCAAGCCATCCCTGAGAGATATATTTTACCCAGGTGGACTCTAAATGCAAGACATAGCATCATGAGTCTCGGGGCCTCGTCGACTAGCACAGTACACAGAGTGCGTCTAACTCAAATTACTCCACTTCAAGCCTGGAGACTTCGTTCATCATTCGATAAAGTCGTGGAGGCGGTAACAAGAGATCCCCTTCTGTTTGATGTCGTCTTTGGGTGGGCAAACAGTTTTTTGGACCAGCATAATATGACTAATAAAGCGCAAACTGCTTCTGGAGAGCCAAGATCACATGTGGGATCCAGTGCACCTATCAAACAAGAAGTGGGAGTAAATGATGTCATTATGCATGATCCTGCAAAAGCTAGAACTAAAGGCCGACCACGAGTGGCGTCAAGGATTCCGTCTGGAATACAAGTCTCACAAGAACAAAGTCAAACAAGAACAAGGACATGCAGTGTTTGTGCAGAAAAGGGTCATGACATGAGAACTTGTCGTATGAGCACAGCTGGTAGAAATAAGGTATATATGAGCACAGCTGGTTACTATTTTATATACTAGTATAAATTATTGTAACATCATTGCTCCATAATCTCTGTAGGAAAAATCTTCTCCCGATGACTTAACAAGGCTGTGATATGAATGATGACATTTTTATATCCTAAAGGTAACAAGTTTGTATCAGCTTGGAAGAAATATACTACATGCATCTGTCACGGACATATCAGTGTAAATGGGTTGTAAGTAAACTGGTTCTCTTTAAAAATGTTCATCTGAAAACGGCAGCCTCCTATATTTTTAGTCCAAAATGCAGCCATCGTGGAGTTGAATTAAGAGGGCTTGGGGTCCAAATTGAACATTAAAACAGTAAGTCTTGGTTATAAGCCTATGAGGATGATGCCTATCATTCGAGACCTATATCCGATGCTGCGGATCTCATATCTTATAATTTCTCTGTTGCTGCAGAACCTGACAAATGTCAAGAAAATTAATGGGATTAAGGAGTAAGAAGCAGAAGCAGTAGAGCTGAAGAGAATGAAGATTCAAGAGAATGAGGCATGTAGCTGTCCGCGATGAGTAATGGTGGGTAATTGTATACAGTTTAGCTCCGCGCGCACAATGTTTACAACTTTTACCAGTTGTGCGCGCTGAGCAAAACTTGGTAATTTTACAGGCTTCCTAATAAGCGCACACAACGTTCAATAATGTTACGGATGTGCGCGCTGAGTAATATGGGTAATTGTAAGCAGTTAAGCCCCACGCACACAACGGTTCATAACTTTGACGGTTATGATCGATGAGTAAATGTTGGTAATCGTAGACAGTTGTGCTCAGCTCGCACAACGTTCAATGCTGTTGCCGTTGGTGCGAGCTGAGTAATTGTGGGTACTTCAAGTTAGCATCACGCAATTTTGTAATGTGATGCAATTGTACCAAATTTAATGACATTGTATTAAGATCTGTATTCCAACATGCTACAATATTTATGCATTCAAATGTACATAACACAACAAAGTAGAAACTACATCTAAACATTTTGCAACATCACAGTTTTTGTCCGACTAAGCAATTAAAGCACTAGACTATACTAGGGATACATGGATTCCCACCATGAAAAAAATTTAAAGTTTGTTGCCATTTATGAGCTGCTCCAGCAGCTGCATCAGCGTCACTTGCTTCTTTGTATCTTAGCCATCCGTCCCCCTGTCTGCGTTGAAGAAGAATCAGTGATGAACACATAACAAAGCATAATTAAGTAAAAATATTGTACGGGTAGACTTAGAATAAGATAGAATATTTATTATCATCGAGCAGTGATGTCTGCAACGAAGTATCAAAGAGCATAAACAAGCAGTGAAGAAACGAGTGTGCATGGAAGGTGATAGCTTCAATGACGACAAACAGAACATATGAAGGAGCAAAGAACATCTTCGAATCAATATATATGTGATGTATTCAATTTCTGCATCACGTCACTAGACGCTAGTATATTGTCCATCTTTGAGTGTTGAGGACGCAGCAGTGATGAAGGAAAAAATAGAATGTCGTAGAGAAAATATCATATAACTAGAATAAGATACAATAAGATAGAATAATATCATCAAGAAGTGTAGTGGTTGACGAGGGCTTGTGGGAAGGGAAGCCATTTATAGACGACTTTGGATGCCATTGGATGAGGATGAGACTACAGTAGAGTTACTGGGAGGCAACACAAGAGACCCCGTGAGTCTACAGCAAATTGCTTGTGATTATACAGAAGAATGCCTGTGAATCTACAGCAGATTGAGTTCCCAATAATGTATGACCGTGGTGGTGCGCGTTGAGCAAACAAAATAGCTCAACGCGCACAACCGGCAAGAATATGGCCGTTTTGCGCGGAGAGCAAATAATTTTGGAAGATGTGCGCGATGAATAAAATCTTATGTACATTCACGATCACTGCTTTGTAGACTCACGGGGTCTCTTCTGTAGACTCATCCTCATCCAAGGGCAGTCTAATTCGTCTATAAAATGGCTTTCCTACGCACAAGCCCTCTTCAACCTCTACACTTCGAGTGATGGTTATCAGTCATGAGGAAGGAGTAATGCTACACTCGACTGTAGGCTCATCCTCATCCAAGGGCAGTCCAATTCGTCTATAAATGGCTTCCATACCCACAAATTATATTCAACCACAACACTTCGAGTGCTGTGAAAGGCATGAGAAAGAAGTAACCTTGCTCAAATATTACTCTGACCATATCAAGCTAACCCTTCCCAAACAACCAGAGAGCATAGCTTAAACAAACCATCACCGGTTTGATGCAGCAGTGAAGATGGCCACCCAAACGAGGTTGAAGCTTTTCATAGACAAGTGGATGAAGAGAGTGTTGTTCGTGGAAGTGGGCAAAGAGTTTGTCAATTTCCTCTTCAGCCTTTTGGCCATGCCTGTGGGCTCAGTCATCAAGCTCATCACCAAAGAAAAAGTGGCAGTGGTATGAAAAGCATTTATGTAATGAAGCCCATCATTAAATGTGCTGAAAACTGAATCTCTGGAAAGTTGTATCTATGAAAAATGATTTATCTGGTATTTTAGTTCAAAATGCAGCTAGTGTGGCTTTGAATTCCTAGGTCTGCGGGTACAAACTAAAACTTAATACCCAAAGTTTTAATTATGAGAGTATGAGGATGATGCCTATCATTCGAGAAATCTATATGCTGCTGTCGATCTCATATATTATAATTTATCTGTTACAGCAGGTCACGCCAATTGTCAAGAAATCATTCTAGAAAATGTTTCCATTGATCAAAAATATCTCCAAGTACAACGAACAAAAAGGAGAAACAAAAAAGGGTTCGATCCACCTATGATGCAGGAGCTCGAGAAGAGGCGTCCCCAGGCGATTCGTCTTCTCCCGAACCAGTAGGGTGACCAGGGACAACCGGAGGTCGGGGAAGCATTCTTCGGCCCCGCGCCTCGAACGCTGCCAAACCATCCCGGAAGGACCTCTCGATCTGAGCAGCAAAAATGGCCGAGAACTCCCGGAATCCCTCACGGATAGACTCCACGATATTCGGAGCCAGGACATCCCCATAGTCCCTCTGGACCTCAGCTACGATCCGACCATGGGCCACTTCCCGCAGGTCGCCTATATCGGCCCAAAGAGCGCCTTTCACCTTTCTATGCTCCTCCCGGGCGAGGGACAGTGCATCCTCAGCATACTTGGCCGAACTCATGGCGACAGCCAGAGCCTCCGTCAAACATCCCACCTCCGAGGTGAGCTCTGCAACTCTCAGTTTGAACTGGTGGGCCTCCTTGGCTGATTGCTCAGCCGCCTCAGCCCTCAGGCGCTCCCGTGCCAAGGCCGCCTCAAGACCATCTACAGCAACCGGGTAAACCTGCAAGACCGCAGGGATGAATGTCGCCATCAACAAAACAGTCGTTGAAGAAAAAAGGGTCCGACATGCTGGATATGCCATACCAGAGAGTCTGCCAGTTTCTCCCTGAAGGAGCAGTCACTCGGAAGGACAGCTGGACTACTCTCACTCCTCTTCTTCTTCCTCTCGGGACCTTCAGACCAGGAGTGAGAGCGTCTCTTCTTCTCCTCATTCCCGGTTAACACACGGGAACCCTGCTCGACGGCCGCCACGTCCCCCTCTCCGAGGTCGAGACCGGAGGGCAAATCAATCTGATTCGCCACGAAGGGCGAAGGTTCGGCCGTGCCCAAGGGCGGATGGTGAGGAACGTTAGGAACGTCTTCACTAAAATCCCGACCCACCATCTGAGCAAAAAAGATGAAAATCAGGGTAACGGGCAACGGGTAAAGCAGAATTTAAAAGGAGAAAGGATTTATACTGAAGGTCCCTTCGAATCCAAGCCGTCAGCAAGGAACACGTGTCAAAGTCTCACAGAGGCGGCACTTCGAATACCACTCCCCATGGGCGGGAGAATTCGTTCGACTTGCCTTCATTCAATGCGACCCGGTCCCCGGGATATCCGATAAGTACGAACCCTTATCATGTATTCCCGAAAAGACGAGTGTTTTTACGTAGAAAGAAATAAAAGAAGAGAGCAGAAAGAACACTGCAGGTAGTTCGCACTTGCAGGGAAGTACAAGTAAAACTCCATCACAGATAAAAAGACTGAGAAAATAACACAATATTCCATTTTAATGATACATTGATACATCTTATACATACACCAACATCTTCATATTCACAACTCACTCGAAAAAAGAAGGGCAAAATTACAAGACTCTCATCATACATCAAATCGTAACACTAACACCCTTAGATGAGGACTACATGCATAAGATGTATTATTTGACACTTTGAATTGATTGTTTTTGTATCTCAATGATTGAATGCACGTCAGTCTTGGATTACACTCTGCCTGTTGCATGTGTCGATCCATTGTTGTACACCTTGCCTGTTGCACGTGCACGCTTTCACATGTTCATAAGTATAGTTGTTACTGCCTTTACTACAGTAGATGTATATGCCATGACATACACTCTGCCTGCTGACATGCACCATTTCCAAACTTTATGTAAGGACTAGTTGTGACATGGAATTTCTTAACAATTTTGCAACGGTGATACGAATAATAAATTTACCCTTTCACATGTAAACGTGGATGGGAAAAAAAATGGTTGTGTGCTGTGTGCAATTGTGAGTTTTGAGTGGGCGTGTGCGGAGAGCAATTATAGGGTTTGAGTCGTTTTGTGCGATGAGCAATAACCCCATGCCTTTTCAGCGCCGTACACGGGTTCAACATTGGCCCCCGTGATTCGTTCTCGATTATAAACGCGGATCGAGGCCGCCTGATAGGTAATTTCCTTTAATAGGGCACGGCATTCGAAGCATCGAATTTGGATTAAGGCCGCCAAAACCTTTCGCCTATCTCAACCGTTGTTTTTGCCAAAATTCCGACACGTGTCGATCATCTTGTCCATTCGTTCGCGTAATAAAAGAAATTGGAGGTGAGGCCAATGGCTTTTGCGCTCCGAGGAAATCTCATCATCTTATTATTTCTTTCAGAAACAAAAATGGCGGGAGGAGCATACAGAGAGGTTACTTCAGCGATGGAGTGGGCCAATGAAGAAGGCCGTAAGAGGAAGAGGGCAGAGGAGGAAGAGGAGGAATGGGAGGAATGGGAGGAATCGGAGGAATCGGGGAACCTCATGCTGGAGTTGGGGGAGGTTGGATGCTCCTCAAGTCAAGCTGCGCGGTCTTTGAAGGCGGCTCCTTCTGATCCTCGAGTTGGGGGCGCATCGTCCTCCAGCACGCCACACGACGGGTGGCCATACGAGGACATTGATCCTCCGATCCCTTCCGTCGGCCCCATACCTCCAGAGTTCGGCCACCTTCTGCAGTCGAACCGCATTGGGTCTGGCCATCATGGGGAGATTCACGGGGAGACCTATCGGCCACCGTACATCGTGGGGACGGTCGAGTCGGCCCTCCTGGACTTTGGGACGGGGGCTCGTCTGGCGGAGAATATCACTCTGCCAAGGGATGTCGATTTCCTGAATGGGGTTGACCTTGAGACGATGGCCAACTGCTTCGTTCGCAGTGGCCTTCAGGTTCGTTGCCAATGTGCATTCCGAATTTTGATTCCCCTTCTGGTTTTGCTGATTGTCGCCATCTGCAGGTGACCATTTTCGGGGCAGGTCTGCGCCGCAGGGCCCGCGAACTGATCGAGGGGCAGCGCCGGGTGGCGGATGCCGAGAACGAGGCTTCTGAGCTCAGAGCTCAGGTGAAGAAGCTGGAGGAAGATTTGGGGAAGATAATGGCCGCCAAGGGCAAGTCGGATTGGGCGGCCTCGGACGCGAAATCCAGCCTCGCCGCCTTGTCAAGCGCCAAGAAGCAGTTGGAAGATCAGTGGGGTAGAGAGCGTTCTCAACTCCGAGCTGATCTTGAGGCATCGAGGAAGGAGGTTGCTGACCTTCAGGCCAAGCTTCTCGAGAAGGAGCAAGAGGTCGACGCTTTCAAATCTCGGGCCACTGCCAAGATGGAAAGGGTGGTGAGAGCGATAAAGGACCTCTTTACAGCCGACGGTGCGTCGTCTTCCTAACTTTTGGGAATCGTTACTTTTGTGAGACTGCTGCTCGTGAGCGAGTCATATGTAATTTTTTCAGAATTTAATGAAGGGAATTTTTGCAACAGACGCCGAGTGAGAGCGTTTACTTCCTCCCCCTGATTCCAGGTCGACACCCGGGAACCCTGTTGGACGGCCGACACGGCCCCGTCACCGAGGACGAGACTGGCGGGAGAATGACCTTCCGTATATGATCACGATGAGTAATTGTGTGTACTGTGTAATTGTATACAGTTTAGCTCCGAGCGCACAACGGATTGTTAAATAACACCGTTGTGCGTGACGAGCAAAACTCGGTAATTGTAGAAAGCGTTGCTTAGCGCGAACAACTTTCATTTCTGTTGCAAGTTGTTCACGCTGAGCAATTATGTGGGATGATTAATTAGTGTCCAGGGGTAAATGGAAGCTGGTATAAACAAAAGTAGCACTTCTACTAAATAAAGGTCAACAGACGATTTCTCGTGAATATACAGAATAATCTTGTATGTATTACACAGATGCTGTTCCCAAATAAAGATCCACTGACGTGCTGAGCGATGTGAGCATAATCGTTGGCCTCGATCAAAATTTCTAAACGCGCACAACGTTCACGCCGTTTGCCAGTTGTGCGCGCTGTGTAAATCTTAGTATATTACTTTTCACTAATTTTTCCCATTAAATTTCATTGTTGGAATTTGATTTAAGCAAGCATCAATGTATATATCACCAATCACAAGTTTGTAATGGGCTGCAAATGTATCACATTAAATGACATTGTATTAAGGTCTGTGTAACGGGCTATGACATTATATTGAGGTCTGAATTCCAACATACTACAACATTTATGCATTCCAATGAACATAACACTCCATCTCCGCCGTTCTCTTGTTCGCTGCATCTTCTGCTTTATACTTCTTTGACTCAAGGAACATCCTTTCAATCTCCTCCTGGGTCTACGTGGCACTTATCGTTAGTGATAGTGATCTTATTTTTCTGCACACATACTTTCCTCTGCAGAGGCATTCAAGATACCGTCGGCATCTATCTCAAGGCAAACCATGACACTTCGAACACCCTTGGTAGCAGGAGGGATACCATCAAGTACAAACTCCCCTAGGAAAAGAGAGAATAAAAAAGTAAATATAATTAGACTTAGGTAGAACAATTGTTATCATCAAGCAGTTATGTATGCAATGATTCTGAACGGAACTTACGAAGGGTCAAAGAATTTTTGCAAGTTGGCATGGACGAGAATGAAGCTGTAATGATTGCAAGAACATCTTTGCCTTCATTTGAGATTTGCAATGAAGAAGAATAGATCATGCGAAGAGGAGCAAAAGAACATCTTCGCCGCCATATAAAGGTGATGAATTCAATTTCTGCATCACAGCACTTGCCGCTAGTATATTGGCCATCTTTGTGTGCTGTAGACGACGCACTCATGAACAACAACAAACTTACAAATTTGAAGAAAAACATTGTATTAGAAGAATCAGAGAGAATCAGATAAAGGAACTATAATCACCTGGGGTAGTGGTTGATGAGGTCTGGTGGGTACGGAAACCATATACAGACGAGTTGGACTGACCAAGTACGAGGATGGAAACACCGTAGAGTAACAGTTCGTGCTCGTGAATATATGGCAGATGGATACCAGCCAGACGTTGTTCCAACTAGTATCCGAGTGCGATGGTGCGCGAAGAGAAAAATTGCTTGAAGGTAGACCTTTTTATACTCAACGCGCACAACGACAAAAAAAACATCTGGTTTCGATTACCAAAAGAGAAAAATCTAAATACACCGATACTCTTGCGGTGCATGTCCAAGTTTTTCCAAAAAAAACATACAGCATCATATCAGAAGACAGTAACTGTGACAAATCACAGTATAGTTAATATTTTTGCTTAGTGGACACAAAGGTCACTACTTTTGGACGCAGGGCGGGCTGATTAACTTTGAGCAATGGAATACAGTTTTGCTCATACGACAAGTTCTCATGCCGTGACCGTGTCTCCTGGGGATATTACAGTTATGAGCAGCTCCAATAGAGAATCTTCACATTTTTGCACTGGTATGAAATGCAATAATGGCACTCGTAAGAAATTCTTCTGAGCATGGAAACAAATG
>CM061131.1:20839641-20867644 GCA_030789695.1 Scilla litardierei | reverse complement strand
ATCCTCACAAGGGTATTTTCCGATGACTTTCTCTCAAAAAGAGGTGTCATTGAGTTATCTCTAATAAACCAAATTAATACAAATCATGTATCCTAATGAACCCATATCATGTGCATACTTATAAATATTTTCAATAACAAAAAAATGTTCTTCGCTCATTTTTCCATAAACTTAAAAACCACATCCAAAACCATAAAATCGTCATCATTCAAAGTAGTTAGCTTCTCTAATATTATTCTCTACTTGATTTGAACTTGTGCTTGCAACAGGTTTTCTCCCGAGGATACGATATCCGGACTCCCGAAACTTTACTACTTGCATGAACTCTTACGCTTGAGAGTAACACAATTTTGAGTGAAGCACGTACCGGTATTTTATTTCAGTCTTCCGGATAATCTTTCGTCCGTACTTTCTTTGCTACGAGTCGACGCAAGCGCGTCTCTGTTTTTCGTTTTTACCATATCATCATTAATCAACTACCTAGTTTAACAAATTACTTTAACTTAATTATCTTACTAATTACAACTTGCTAATCACTTTAATTATTTTACTAATTACTTTATTTAGTTCACCACTTTACTAATTACTTTATTTATTTCACCACTTTAATTATTTTACTAATTACTTTTGTTATTTTAATAAGTACATTTAAATTTACTTAAGTACTTTAATCTCCTATCTTAACACAACTTGTTATTCACATTTTAATTTTATAAGCATGGTTAAAGAGAGTAACACATTTTGAAGGCAGATTCATTCCCCCTCAAATTAGTCAAAAGTTAACATTAATACCTATCTTAATCAAAAACCTAACCTATTTGACTAATGAGAACTTTGTCCCCTGCTAATCTCCTTAAGAACAGCCAACGTCTTCTTCCCTGCAACTGCAAACCCATCAACATAAATCTTCTGTAAACAATTCAGCTCAAAATCCTCCACCAAATTTCTCCCCAAACCAGAAACAAAATACCTTCTCCCTGATCAACACAATTCAGCCCCAAATTCCTCCATCACCAATACAGATCACTCAAACTGAAATTTAAAGATGAGGAAACCAATCAGATCTGAAACAACAAACCTCAAACTCAAATTCCAAACCAATTTCAGAAATCAAACAAAACCCTCTTCAGATCTTTCAAACCCTTCCTTCCCTCCTCCTCTATTCTCCGTCGCCTGGAGGTCGGCCCACCCTCACGCGTCGCCATCGCTCGGAGATCCCGAGCACCGTCGAGAGCCCTCGCACGTCGCCTACAGACCCGTCGGAGCTACCGCCTGTCGCTGAGGGAAGCCGCGCGCGCCGCCCAGCTCATTGTCGTCGCCGCCACTGCTGGGGACGTCGCCGCCGCTGCCTGCTGCCCGGAGAGCCTCCCCCATGCGCCGTAGACCGCCGGAGCCCAGCCCTTTCCTCCCCCGTGCACCGTACTCCTCCATGTGTGCGTGAGTTTTCGAGCATCCCCCCATTTGCGTGAGGTACCCGCTGCAACATAAAATGAAAAAAAAAAGAAATAAAGAGAGAAGGGGATAGAGACAGCCAGGTTTAATGAAAGAAAGACATAGAGAGTGATAAAGAGAGAAGAGGAAGTATTAAAGAGATGGCAGGTTGAGTAAAGAGAGAGAGTGTGTGAGGGATATGATGTTAACATATGTTGGGGTAGGTGTAGAGTAGGTAGTAGAATTGATTGTAATATTAACCATATAATTAGCTTGGGGTAAAATTAGTACTAATATGTTGCTAAGTATTAATTTATAAATTAACTGGCTAGTATTAATTTTAGCAGCTTGTTGTTAGATAATATCAGAATGAAATAAGGCGTATCATGTTAGTATAATACAATATAAACATCACCCTAGCCAGAGAACCCAATAAAATTAGACGAACCCAATTCAGAGAATATCTTAGTATTTTGATTATCTTACAACGAATCTAATTCAGTGATACGTTTAATCGAAATAGAGAACCAGACGTACCATTACGTAGTACCCGTCAAGACGAACCCAACGACACCAAAATTGCTGAAATCCGACAAGTGTACAATTTATATTGAATTTTTGAAGTTGGATACTCATTTAGTCTTTTGCTTGTAAAGTTGTATAACTCAAAATCTATACGTGAAATGATGCATGAAATTACTACCATGACATTCTTGACTGAAAATGTGATCCAACGGCATATAACTTGATATAGCTTAGTTTAGAACAATAGCAAAGAAAATTACTTTCCGTGACATGTTCGTTAAATTCTCATGTTCAACACTTTTGTTAAATTATCATAAATGTTACTCGACACTCTTGTAATCATTGAAAATGTTGTAAAAAAATAAATGACGACATTATTTAATTGCTGCATGTCTTGGAATAATTAACAAATGTGTGACATCGTGAAATCGTGCGCCTCCAAGGCGAAATCGTGACTTTCGTGATGTCATGTGAGTTGACAAATTCGTGCTTGTAATATGGCTACTCTGTCGGTCATGTGTGACTAGTCTGGCTCGTGTTTCAGTAGGGTCACACATGACTAGTCGGGCTCGTGTTCCAGTATATGTCGGTTTAGCGCCTGGCTCGTGTCCAACACAACATTCTTGGGTGGGGTTAGGGTTGAGCGGCCACTAGGCGTATGAAAGGGTACTCTCTTCAAGGGCACCACCCGCATGTGGTGGGTTAGCGCCAATCACGGAAGGTCTCCGTGAGAAGAACGACTCACTCATCACGACCTAAAGGCGTGAACCCTATGCATGATAGAAAGCATTGCATTGTAATTGTAATAATCGTTGTCACTTGCTCGCACATTAGGATTACCATGTTTATAGTGTTTACTTTTAATTTGTTATAACTGCCATGTCATAACTGCTCACTTTACTTTTGCTTAGAACTGCATGATAGGAGTATTTTACTTTATTTCATTTCATAATCAGCATGTTTAAACCTTTAGTTGTTATCTCATTTAATTTATAAATGCCTCTTAAATTCAGTATAAATTTGTATACCTTACCTTGGGTTCTAACATCTTCTTGCAGACCCTTGCTGATATACATTCATGTTTTTGGATGTATGTCAGATCCCGAGTTATAGCACCAGGAGGACTAGTTGAGATAGCTTAACCGGTGGGCCAAGAGTTGTTGACTAGTGAACCTTCATTGTATTTCTTTCATTTGTTGTACGGGTCATAAGACACGCTCTTCTTTTCCTGCATTGTTGTAATTCGGTTTGAGACGAATGAGATTGTAATAATATTTTATCTGTATTTTTTTGAGTAATGTAAGCAAAAACCTGCAGAATTTCACACAGACGCTTATTGTGTTAAGTCAGTGAGGAAAGAAAAGCGAAAGTACATCCTCCTTACTTGCACATGCGGGCCTGCTGCATCCTCACCCCCAAGCTTAATGGGAAGCGTGGCGTGACAGAGTCTGTGGCAGACGTCTAGAGCTTATCATCCAGGCGTCTGTGCCACTATGTGGACGACTGGGTATAAAGCTTCAGACGTCTGATTAGTCAGCTCAGGAAACGATCAGAGTTCTTAGACTTTTGGTCATCAAGTGCCAGACGTCTGGAGTTCTTCACCCAGACGTCTGACTCACTATGCAGACGTCTGTGATGAAAACATCAAACTTTCTGATCAGTCAGACTGTAGAAACATAGGTACTGGAAATATTGGTCTTTAAGAGCCAAACGTTTGGAGTTCCTCACCCAGATATCTGTATCACTATGCATACGTCTGGGATGAGAACTGCAGACATCAGATCATTCTGTCTGTGGAAACTGAGCTACTGGAGTATTAGCTCATAAAGAACAAGACGTATGGAATTCATCATCCAGTCGTCTGACACGCCGTGTAACGTCTTGTATGAAAACATCTGATGTCTGGTCTAGGTTAGGTTTTAGCCAAAGTAAAATGCATGCATGCCAGACGTCTGTGGTTCAAGCACCAGTCGTCTGTGATGGTTGAAAGACTCTATTTCAAGTCTTTATAAGATCTAACCCTATGTGAATCAAATGATGAATGTTCTATAATGTTGTGAGTGTCATGGAATTGAATCCATCAAGTCTATTCAAAGCTTAACATTCTAATTCAATAAGAAAATGAAAAAAATAAAACAATTACATATTAATCACATTCACTTCATATTGAATACCTTGAAGACTTAACACTTGATTTCCTTGAGTTCATCATTTGATTTCCTTATATCATTGACTTTAGCCATCATTGCAATTGATATTCATTGAGTTAATTGCGAGGCTTTCATTAGCTACAAAATAGAGGATTAGTCACAATTAATTATGTTTTCTCATCTTCAAAACCAAATTGGAGGATCCAATACTCAACAATGTGTTTGTTCCTATGCTTGTTGATCAAATACATGTGTATAGTGATAACAATGCGGTATTTATTCTTGATGAAGAACCTAGATCTTACAATAAATCTAGACTCATCCTGAGGAAGTTTCACTTGATATGTGAAATCCTACAACGCTAGGGCATTGAGATACAAATAGTTAATACAGAAGATAATGTAGCAAACCCGCTCACGAAAGCCCTTCCATAAAAAAGACTCGAGTGTTTAGTGGTTAAAATCAAAATAAAAAAATTCACAAAGCAAACACAAAACTAGATGTTGGCCTGCACGCCTACACAAATAAAGCAAACTCAAAGGAGAGGAGACAACTTGAGCTAAGAGCCTGACGACGACGACGACGACGACTAATATGGGCTATGGCTCAAATTAGTGAAACAAACAAAATAACACTTCAGGCCTCGTCGAGTATGAAGACCTTAAATTGTATTCGTCGATGTCATCATCAAGTCCAACTCGAAAATGAATTTGACCGAAAAAAGTCAAAGAGGAAGATCCCTAATTCGACAGAAGTCTCAAGTGCATGTAGGTCATTTTCATAGAAAGGTCTTATTACTATTTTCTAACAAAAATTTGAGAGGGTAAAAAGGCATTGCTGGGATTCGAACCAGGTAGCAGTCACAGCCCGTGCAATGCTTACAACTAAGTCTGTGCAATGCTTACATCTAAGCCAATGTCGTAGGTGTTGTTCTTTTTAATAAATTAAAAATATTTATTTATTTTATGGTAATTTTTTATCGAAGGGTATACAAGTAAGTTTATTCTCAATTTTCAGATAGGGACGTTTCCCCCTGGCCCCCATGTACATCTATCACCACGTATGTGTACGTTGTTGATGCCCACTCTTATTCATTTGCTTCATACTTGTCAAAAAATCACTTCAACAGCCCACTACTGCTGCCATGGACGGATCCAAATGCAACTTGCACTAGGCAGTGGCCCAAGACAAGGAAAACAAAAAAATAGTTTGGTCTCTTGAAAAATAAAAAATATTTTGGAATATTTTAAGAATAAAAAACATGGCATATGTTCATTTTAAAGGCATATGAAATAAGGTGTGATATGCATTTTTTTGATTTAAACTTGTTTGATAGCACAATGACATACATATATAATAGATGCATCGCAGTTAATTGTTTGCATGAGTTGCATTTTGTAATTGTTGTTGTGATAATGAGGTTACTGAGGTTCTTGTATTGCTACAGAATCATTCATAAGGTAAAAAAATATCCTCATTTAATAAACTTACAAAAGGACTTACATCACAAATCAAAAATAATAATAAAGAGAGGTTTGTTGTGAATGGATAATACCGAGTTGGTTAGTCGGTTGGAATCCCGGTTATCTTATAGATAAGACCATATCTATTGTATCTTATCTTTATACGCTCCTTTATATGATTTAAATAAAGAGCTATGGGTTTCTCCCCAGATGATGATTCATAACACGTTATCAGCACGAGTCTCTAATTAAAATTTCCACACAAAATCGATTGTTGCGAAAGCGAAGGAAGGCGGGAGATCCACGAGTGCGGCGTCAAGCTTCATCAAACGAGCGTCGTCATCCGCGTAGGCTTCGTTCAACCATCGCTATATCCGGAGGACGGATATAGAGGTAAATCTAGCTAAAAATGTCGTTTTTATCATATGTATGATAGTATTCTCCATAGATCTCGCAAGATCGAAATGGGATTAGGGCTAATCGCCTAAATCAACAATTTTTATCGTCCAAAAATCATGTTTTTAACATGATTCAATCAGTAATTATATAATAAAATTATTTTCCAACCCCTCGGTAAAGGCCGCTGGTCGCCGTTATTTGTGCCGCCTTGTTGCCAACCGTCCTCGTGCCCCGCCCGCCTGAAGCAAGGGGGCGGCTTTCGCCAGCACAATTTCTCCTCCCCCGAAGGGGGGTGGCCTTCGGGTGCGTCGTCGTCCCCCCGAAGGGGGGGCGGCTTTCGAGCCGCTACCGTTTCCCCCCCGAAGGGGGCGGCATTCGGGACGCCACACAATTCCCCCTGAAGGGGTGGGCTACCGCCCCTGCGCCCCCCCCCCCCCGAAGTGGGGACCACCATCCTAGTTCCCCCCCCCCGAAGTGGTGGGGGGGTCGCCGATTCCTCACCCCCCCCCCCCGCCATGGCTGCGAGGGGGTCCGTCGCCCGACCCCTTTCCCGCTATGGCGGAGGAGAGGAGGGGCGCACCCCCATCCCCCTGCCGCCCTCGCTATGGCGGGGCGGCCGCCCATCTCCGGGGGCAAAATAACATGGGGCGGCGACGGCGACAAACCCTAGCCGCCACCCCACCCCCCAATATTATTGGGCCTGCAGCACAATAACGAGAAAAAAAATAAGCCTTGCGGGCCTGAAGCCCGCATGCCATGATTTCTTCCAAAAAAATTATTATTAAGATTGTGGGCCTGAAGCATGCAGCCACACTGCGGGCTTCAGGCCCACATGCCATTTTTTTCTAGGAAAAAAAATCAGATTATAAAAAGGCTTTTGGGGCTAAAAATAAGCTTTAAATGTTAGAAGAGGATTAACCATGGCAAATAGCCATGGTACTATATTTATAAAACTCTCATGTTAAGTTGGGAGTCCAAGGGCCTCCCCACTAACTTAGTGGGGAGTAATGGAGAGTGATGAGGGGAGGGAGGCCAAAGGCCTCCCTCAACTCACAACACTCCCCCTCATCTCTCCATTACCTTGGGGTAAGCATATGAATACTTCAGGATTCGGTATGCCAATGGGGTGGATACTTCTGGATCCAGAGCCACTGTGGTTGTCTCGTTAAAACCTTAGCTGTGGAAAACCCAGTGGGAAAAACCAGCAGCTTAAGGGAAAAGAGTACAACTATCGAGGGAATCCCCCTGATCTGTACAAGCTTCAGGCTTGCAGATCTCCTATGTATCTATACAATCATCTCCTATTCGTCTATACATCCATCATGTTCTGAAAGAAAATACAATTATCACTCATCTATACAAGTTTCACTCATCTAGCGGCTATTGGAAGGCAGAGTCGCTCTGGAGTGTAATGCTCTTCGAAGTTGGTAGATGACTCCACTAAAGTATTCTTTGAATCAGTCTTCAGTGTGTCTACAAGGTACTACTAGACCTGGCTGAGCGTTTTCAATACTTGCTTCGTGGATGATGAGCTTCTCAGAAGATGTAGACATTGGATGATGATGTGTATATATTTAGGAGGTGGCCGGCCTATTGTGTTTCAGTCATCGCGATGATCTTTAAACCTGCATATGCAATATATATTCTGACCCTTGGAAGTTGGGCAGAAGCAGCCTATCCTTGGTCTAGTGTTGCTCTCCAGGACAACACTGTATCTGGTTAACAACTTTATTGGAGACGTTCTATCAAAGATACGTGCAGTTGGCCAGATAATACACTAGAGCTAGGCTCTTCGGGATCTAGGATGTCCTCCCCCTCTTCCAGCTACTGGAAGGTGTCATAAATAAGCATCCATTTTTAATAGGTTGCAAAAGGACATCATTCTTCATAAACTCCAGGTGTATGAAGAATATGAAAGGGTTCCACCACGAAGGTGTTTAATATGTAAGCCGAGACATCTTCGGTATGATTAATAATAGTTCATCTTCAGGATGATTAATGTCATCTTCAGGATGATGGTTCATCTCCAGGATGATAATTCATCTTCAGGATGATTAATGTCATCTTCAGGATGATGGTTCATCCCCAGGAAGATAGTTCATCTTCAGGATGATTAATGTCATCTTCAGGATGATGGTTCATCTCCAGGATGATGGTTCATCTCCAGGATGATAGTTCATCTTCAGTATGATTAATGTCATCTTCAGGATGATGGTTCATCTTCAGGATGATAGTTCATCTTCAGGATGATTAATGTCATCTTTAGGATGATGGTTCATCTTCAGGATGATAGTTCATCTTCAGGATGATTAATGTCATCTTCAGGATGATAGTTCATCTTCAGGATGATTATTGTCATCTTCAGGATGATTAATGTCATCATCAGGATGATCGTTATACCTAGGTTTTTCATTTCCAAGGTATGCTTTAAAGCTATCTGAAAACTCAATGGTCTCTGCTGGAGATCCTATTAGCTTTAAGTCGACCATATGTAAGGCAAATATAATAAATCCTGTCAACGATCTTTCGAAAAAGATACAATGGCAGAATATTGCTTAAGATCAACTAATGATCTTTGTAGCCTTTATGGAGAAGACGTTTCTACGTTTCTCTTTCATCTCTGGGGGTAGAGTATACCCTTCTGGAAGTTTTATATAGATCTCTATATCTATATTGCCGTATATATATGCAGTCACAACGTCCATGAGCTGCATGTATTGGCTTTTGCAGAGAAGTGTAGGCTTAGTAGGAAAATGATCACATTTCCTTCATTTCAATTTCTTTATGAAATTCGAATTATATTCCACAGGTTTTTACACATTCAGGTGTATGGACTACTGGTCCAAAGACTTTGCTTTTCAAGAGTGAGTCCAGCTCTACTCTTATTGCCTCGTCCCAATTTGGCCATTCTATGTGTTTACGCTATAGAAAAGTGGGTAGATGTCATCGTCGTATTCAGCGACGTGAACGGCAATAGCGAAAGCAAAACCGTCGTCGACGACTGTGCTATATATGTCCAGTACCTCTCCAGTACGTACGTAATATAATGATGGTTCTCCTGTTGTTTCCTCTGCAGGGGAAATTAGGAGGGGAGAGGTTGTTGGTCTGAGCTCAGTATCCTGTGGTTGGATCATTTTTATATATCCAGGAATATTCATATTATGAGGAAATTTTTATTTTGAACCTGGCCTGCGTCCTCTTTTCAAATGAGGTACAGCCAATTCTGCTGCCGATGGATTGCATCCATCTTTGGGAATGTCAATCCTAGCTGGCGTGTTGGCAGCGGGGACGTGTGAACGAACAATCTTCTGGTTGTCCGCAATTTTATCCGTCTATTGATGTACTTTAGTCTGAATGTGAAGGATCTTCTGGATCTCAACGTCACACAGAAAAAGTATGCGGATCATAACGAGATGAGGGCTTATGTGTCCCATGATATGGTCTCAGAAGCTTCAGGCTTCTTTAGACCGCGTGCCTATTACAATGAGACTTTACTCATCAAATTCACATTTATCAAGACTTGGTGGTAAACCATAAGAAAGCGGCATCAGCAATAAGATATGGCCACACAGAAAACCATCTAGTAGATTCATATATCAGTACAGTAATGAAGTACCGAAAATGGTCCATTTGCGGGGTGAATAGGCCCGCAAAAGGTCACCATGTATTCTCTCAATGAAGCCAGGAGACTCTAAACCCTACTTTCAGGAGGGAAGGTCTCTCTCTAAGTTTTCCCTTATGACAAAGGGGGACAAGGAAACTCAACCTTTTGAAGAATCTTCAGGTTCTCCAATGGATTCATTTGATGATGCGTCCATCATCACTGATCCAGGATGACCAAGTCCATTTTTGCCAGAGTTAAAAACTATGGCAATGAAAGGCACTTCTGGTGCTTAGTCAAGTTGGCTTTCTATAGGATGAATATCTGTAATTATAGGGGCCCGACGGTGGTCCAATGAAATCGTAAGTAGATGGTCTTCTGGACATTTTCTTGACGAGTTACATATTGATATTCAATAAATATTATCCACAATTTTCAAGTTATTTTCTATAAAAGAAATATCCTTGAAAAGTGCAGATTTCCTATATGTTTATAAGGAGAATTTGCATCTTATAGTCTCGTTGTATGTGGGAGCAATATCAATGCTACACCAGTGCAACGAGGCACTGTCCACAATATTCCATACATCATCTATAATTAAAACGAAATTTTATTTAAGTCAATGAAAAAGACGAACTTAAGCAAATTAAAGATGAAGTAACATTGAATTTTAAATGCATAGATAAAAGATGAAGCTTAATCGAGCAGGTCGTCGTTCTCGAAGTCTATTGCAGTGAACATCGTTGGTGGCTGAACAGCCGCCAAGTTTGCTTCAGGCAGAGACTTCTGGCTCGCCTGATATAGTTACTGGAGGTGGCGAGGAGTGCGGCAGATTCTGGACCAATGGCCAGTCATGCCGCATCTATGGCATTTATTCTCCCAGTTCTTCTTAGGAAGTGACACTTGGTCAGTGTTCTTTTGCTTCCATATGAAATTTCTTTTTCCCTGTATTATTGTTGTTGGACGGGGTTGCTGCTCCTCGTCCATTCGTCATCACAGCTTTCCCTTTGTTATTATTAGCCTTATTCTTGTTTTTCCACTTCTGGGGAGAAACGTGATGGGCTTCAGGGATAAGCACAGTGCCAGCTGGTCGTAAATTATGAGTGGCTAGTGATTCGGAGTGAATATTGCGTAATTAACCCCCTAATTAGTCCTATTTTGTGCTCATATAATGCTTAATTGATCTCTAATGCGTTCATATTTTTCTCATCATCATTTATTAGAGAAATCACACTATTTGTGCACAAAACACGAATTATATTGAGTATTTCTGCATTTTTATATTTTTCTTAGCACCGTATCGATCTCACGATTCCAACGACTATTTATTTGTATTTTTCTGAGATCTGTGCTAATTTCTATGAATTTTTGAATGCAGAATACCATTTATTGGAAAATAATTAATTGTGCACGAATCTTGGCGCGCCACGTGGCCGCATCTCAGCGATCCCCGCCAAATCTAACGGCCCGTGATTTTCGACGCACGAAATTTCCTCGACCGTTGGATTGAGATCCAACGGCCCGACGTCGATCAACGGGCAGCGATGCGGGCTTAATCCTAACCGTTGGATCTCGATCCAACGGATTCCATCGGTGCTGATTAAAAGTCGACGTGGCACAATCTCACGCCTCCGATCCGCATCCAACGGTTGGAATTCATGGCGAAATCGATTCGAAATCGATTTGAAATCGACTCCGTAGCAGCCGACGTGGCTTGATCCACACCGCTCGATCTCGATCGAGCGGACGACACCGTCCCTCATCAGCGGAGCGGAGCGCGGAACTGGTTGGCCACGCGGCGACATCCCAACGACCGCTTACGAGATCCAACGGCCAGTACTGAAGCGGATGCGGGCGCCGAGAAGCGGAGTTGCGGAGCGGGATTTTTAAAGCACACGTGTCATCCCCAGGCTAAATCCCGCATGGATCTACGGCTCACAATTGCGGCGCTTTGGATGAGCGGTCTGGATGGAGTCGGGCGAGATTTAGAGCGGGTTCTCAACCCGTTAAGCGCCCCAAACCCGCAATGCTATTATATAAGCGTATTTCTAGGGTTTTGGGGCGTATTCTGGCGTATTTTGGGGCTTTTGGAGCGGCTACTGTGCGTATTTCTCCAGGGGAAAATTATCAAAAATTCCAGAGGCTATTCTTCCTATTCTAAAGGAGTTTTGGGTTCTAAAGAGGAGATTTGGTGATAAATTCTTGAACTTATACCCCGTATTTGGTGTATTTTATCGTATTTTGGCTATTATAACGATGTATTTGGCTATGAAATCTGATTTTTATTGCACCATGCGTGGCTAATCTCCTTGTGCTATGGTTGTGAAGTAATTAGGAGTATTTAGTTGATGAATTTCATGTCTTTAGCCCTATTTTCATGTCAAAATCACTCGTAACATTGATTTCTACAACGTATTTGTTGGGTATTTGCTTATTGTCGATATTATTTACATCCCGTATGGCTAGGCCCTGACAAGGCTAGCCAATTCATGTTCACTAATCTGAACTTATTGTTGCATTTATCATTTAATGAAATCAATGTTGCTAGTGATGCGTATACGGCCACTTTGACTAGTTTTCATCGTTTTATCTTCCGACGTCTTCGTGCCCTGACCGGACGAAGCGTTGAGCTATATAAAAGACGTGATATTTCAGTGATTATTATCTCCTAATGAAATCACAACCGTAGCACATCCACTTTATATGTGTTGGTGTTGACGTAGTTAGGGTGTCGTGATTATTGACTTCTATATCTTGTCGCCCTATTTTAATTGTGTAATTCTTTGGCACGTTTGCATACGCTTGATCGCCATACTTTCCGACATTCTCGTGCCCTGACCGGACGAGACGTTGAGTTATAGAAAAGGTATTGATATTCATTGGTTGCACACACCCTAACGAAATCAAACCCAACACATACTCCCCATACTTGTATCCCTCTCCAAGTCACCGTAAATATCGTAGGATTTTCATTTCTTATTCCATACTCATTGATCATATATCTTCGTGTTTGACAGGTGGTTGGCTAACATCGTATTATTACTCTTTTCAGATTGACGATCGTAGTTTTGCAGGTCAGTTGTCCCGCGGATTCGATACCTGGACTCACCAGGATATTACTTGCACGATCTCCTGCGCTTGGGAGTAGTTCTCACAACATTTGAGACGAGGCAAGTTTTTGGCGCCGTTGCCGGGGACAACAATACTTGCGATCTACGATTTCAGTTCGTTTGGAGGAACATTCGGTGAGATCCTTCCATCTTATAGTCTAGGATTTTTCTTATTTTATTTTTTTGTTTTCTTTTTTAAAATGGAGTATATGGAATACATGAAATTCTATTGCACGAACAATTTGTATGATGCAGAATATTATAAGGCACACAAACATAGGATGGAGAAGCTCAAGATCGTTGGTTTTAATCAGACTGATTGTGAAACTTTCTTTCAGGCCTGGAGGAGGTTCACAGACATAATTTCGAGCTATCCGCAGCATGGGTTTACGAAGAAAGAGCTTATGGAGTCCTTCCTAGGTGGACTACGACCACAGCTGCAGGAATTCTTGGGAGTCATGACGCCGACAGAGGCGTGGAATTATATGGAGTCTTTGCAAGAGGATGATGAAATCATGAAAGAGACTTCAGAGTGCGATTCAACGGGACCTTCAAGCCTTGATCAAGGAGAGCAAAGCGTAGACGTACCTTTGCACCACTTGAAAGAGGAAGTTCAATTGCTCATTCAGACACAGGAGGCCACATCCCATCAATTCCAAGAAAACTTCCTTGCTCGGAGTCGACAGATTCAGCAATCTATTGAAAATCTTAAGCTGATTTCCACTTGCGTAGAAGAAAATAATTCGTTTGAAATTCAATTTCCAAAATCTAATTTGACTTCATCTTCTATTGCAGGTATATCGAGCGAGCCATGTCACGATGAAGTCACGAATGAAAACATTGACATGGGAGGAAGTGTGTGCAAAGTAGAGGATGAGCGAGCAATTTTTGATGAACAGGAGGAGGAGAAGACTAGGGACATCGGTTTAAAGAATATCGCTATGGAGCCCGAACCATTCCCTTCCCCAGTTTTTTCCCAAAATCATTTACCCCTCTCCACATTGACCGAGCATCATACCGAGCGTAGTGCACATTTTTCAGGGAGTTGTCATCACCATGCTCTATTTTACTTCACCTATTTTGATGACTATATTTGGAATATGTTTATGGCGAAGAATTTTAAAATAATTTGGACTGACATAACTCATCTCTTGCAGGACATTGGTAAACAGCTTATAGAGATGCTTGGAGTTGTGTTGCTGGAGTCCAATTTAGCTAAAGGAGGAAGATTACTCACCGAGGAGCGCAAGGAACAAATTGAACAACTTCCTCCACCATTAAAGATTCAGGATCCGCCATTTGAACACGGTGTGTTCTTTCCAGTAGCGTAGAATTTTATTTGCTTTCTAGGATGCTTGCTTGAATAAACTCGTACCCCCTTTCGACATTGAGGACAATGTCCATCTTTAGTTGGGGGGTGTGTATGAGACCTTAGGATTTTTTTCAAAAAGCATGGCATAAGGAGAGAATGAACCACCAATCTCACCATTTTAAACTCCTTCATATTCCTCAAATGCGGATGATTATGCATTAACTGAGTTCTAGCTAATTGTTTATGGCTTGAATTAAGTTTTTTTTTCTTCATGAATTACCGTTAATATGATATTCATGAAAAATTTTCAATTGCCATGATTAATATCTCGAAATAGTTTGAATTTATTTCATGCATGCTAATGTGATGAAAAAGCTTGAGTATACGCGATTTTTTTTGAAAAGTCTTCAAGTTGAAGAGGAATTTGGCCTTGGTTATTGATGTTTATATTCAAAGAATGGGTGTTGAGTTGCTTACAAAGAAAAAAGAGAAAAAGATGAAGAAGAGAAAAGAAAAAAATGAAGGAAAAGTGAATGAAATGAATGAATGAAGTATGTCACTAATAAATAACTTGGTTGGCTCGAGTAGTACAGTCCGAGGGGTCCTTTTTGGCCTAATGCCCTATTATCGTCTGATTTGGGAGCCATTGACCGGAAACTCACTCATTTGATGGAGCGGTCCAAGTTATACATTTTTCTGCGAATGTTGCTTGATGCGCGTTACGCGGAACGAATAAAAGAAAAGAGAATGGTGAATATACTAAGCAACTTCAATACCCATGTCTTGATTGATTTGATAGGCCAATTCCTTGGAAACAAGAAAACTACAGAAAAACGACGTGTTATACTTTCGCTTGTGCAAAACGATGCTTGTATGTTGTTTATTCATACTAAATTAGAGAAAATATCATGTGATTGATTTTGTTCATGGATGTGTATATTGATAGTCAAGATCATGTTGGAAAGCGCATTGTTGAGCCACGCCATAAGCTGTTGATAGAATTAATTTTTATTTGATCATCCGTATTTATCGCTCTATTTGCTAGGGACTAGCAAAACGCTAGTTGGGGAGTGTGATTCGGAGTGAATATTGCGTAATTAACCCCCTAATTAGTCCTATTTTGTGCTCATATAATGCTTAATTGATCTCTAATGCGTTCATATTTTTCTCATCATCATTTATTAGAGAAATCACACTATTTGTGCACAAAACACGAATTATATTGAGTATTTCTGCATTTTTATATTTTTCTTAGCACCGTATCGATCTCACGATTCCAACGACTATTTATTTGTATTTTTCTGAGATCTGTGCTAATTTCTATGAATTTTTGAATGCAGAATACCATTTATTGGAAAATAATTAATTGTGCACGAATCTTGGCGCGCCACGTGGCCGCATCTCAGCGATCCCCGCCAAATCTAACGGCCCGTGATTTTCGACGCACGAAATTTCCTCGACCGTTGGATTGAGATCCAACGGCCCGACGTCGATCAACGGGCAGCGATGCGGGCTTAATCCTAACCGTTGGATCTCGATCCAACGGATTCCATCGGTGCTGATTAAAAGTCGACGTGGCACAATCTCACGCCTCCGATCCGCATCCAACGGTTGGAATTCATGGCGAAATCGATTCGAAATCGATTTGAAATCGACTCCGTAGCAGCCGACGTGGCTTGATCCACACCGCTCGATCTCGATCGAGCGGACGACACCGTCCCTCATCAGCGGAGCGGAGCGCGGAACTGGTTGGCCACGCGGCGACATCCCAACGACCGCTTACGAGATCCAACGGCCAGTACTGAAGCGGATGCGGGCGCCGAGAAGCGGAGTTGCGGAGCGGGATTTTTAAAGCACACGTGTCATCCCCAGGCTAAATCCCGCATGGATCTACGGCTCACAATTGCGGCGCTTTGGATGAGCGGTCTGGATGGAGTCGGGCGAGATTTAGAGCGGGTTCTCAACCCGTTAAGCGCCCCAAACCCGCAATGCTATTATATAAGCGTATTTCTAGGGTTTTGGGGCGTATTCTGGCGTATTTTGGGGCTTTTGGAGCGGCTACTGTGCGTATTTCTCCAGGGGAAAATTATCAAAAATTCCAGAGGCTATTCTTCCTATTCTAAAGGAGTTTTGGGTTCTAAAGAGGAGATTTGGTGATAAATTCTTGAACTTATACCCCGTATTTGGTGTATTTTATCGTATTTTGGCTATTATAACGATGTATTTGGCTATGAAATCTGATTTTTATTGCACCATGCGTGGCTAATCTCCTTGTGCTATGGTTGTGAAGTAATTAGGAGTATTTAGTTGATGAATTTCATGTCTTTAGCCCTATTTTCATGTCAAAATCACTCGTAACATTGATTTCTACAACGTATTTGTTGGGTATTTGCTTATTGTCGATATTATTTACATCCCGTATGGCTAGGCCCTGACAAGGCTAGCCAATTCATGTTCACTAATCTGAACTTATTGTTGCATTTATCATTTAATGAAATCAATGTTGCTAGTGATGCGTATACGGCCACTTTGACTAGTTTTCATCGTTTTATCTTCCGACGTCTTCGTGCCCTGACCGGACGAAGCGTTGAGCTATATAAAAGACGTGATATTTCAGTGATTATTATCTCCTAATGAAATCACAACCGTAGCACATCCACTTTATATGTGTTGGTGTTGACGTAGTTAGGGTGTCGTGATTATTGACTTCTATATCTTGTCGCCCTATTTTAATTGTGTAATTCTTTGGCACGTTTGCATACGCTTGATCGCCATACTTTCCGACATTCTCGTGCCCTGACCGGACGAGACGTTGAGTTATAGAAAAGGTATTGATATTCATTGGTTGCACACACCCTAACGAAATCAAACCCAACACATACTCCCCATACTTGTATCCCTCTCCAAGTCACCGTAAATATCGTAGGATTTTCATTTCTTATTCCATACTCATTGATCATATATCTTCGTGTTTGACAGGTGGTTGGCTAACATCGTATTATTACTCTTTTCAGATTGACGATCGTAGTTTTGCAGGTCAGTTGTCCCGCGGATTCGATACCTGGACTCACCAGGATATTACTTGCACGATCTCCTGCGCTTGGGAGTAGTTCTCACAACATTTGAGACGAGGCAGCTAGCAGTAAATCTCGATTCTGCTATGCCCTAAGTAGGCATTAGATCAGATCATAGAATTTCGTGAAGTTGCGTTCACGATACTGCTGCATGACGATTGCATCTTTCTCGTGAAACGAGGTAAATTTCTTTTCCATCATGCGTTGTTCTGTCACTTCTTCACCGCACAACTTCAGGTGTGAGGTGATATTATGAAGTGCAGAATTATACTCAGCGACGGACTTATAGTCCTGAAGTCTGAGATTTTCCCACTCATAACTGGCACTTGGTAATATTACATCAATTTGATATTTATACCGTGCCTCCAGCGCTGTCCACAGCTCCATTGGGTCCTCTACCGTTAGGTATTCGGCCTTTAAGGTCCGATCTATATGTTTCTTAATGTAGATTATGGCTTTCGCCTTATCCACGTCGGAGACAGTGGTAGGAGTGTAACTGCTAGATGTAGCAGAAGCATCGGCCGCTGATGGGACCGATGAAGGAGCCAAAATGGAACCAAGGAGGGCCATCGAACGCAAGTGGAACTTCAGGTCCACTCGCCAACTCAGGTAATTTTTCCTGCAGGGTTAAGGACTTTGAAATCGACGCATGCCAATTTAGCCATTTTATCTACGCAATTTAAAATAAGCATGAATTAATTAAAATTGAAATTCAAGCATTAAAAATTAAGATAAGTAAAATGTGGGGATCGGCCAGATACCCAAATAAATACAAAGTCCAAAGTCCGAATATACAGTCCGTAAACAAACGAAAAATACAATTTGGAAACCCAGAATGGGTTCCTATATTTTCCAATTTATGCCGTCGTCTTCAGTTGTCGGTACGCCGGTCATTGAATAAATACATATAATCCTCACTTACAAATTCTCTCAAAAAGAAAATAAAATTGCAAGGAATTTTTAAAAAGGGTATCAAATTGGCCGATCCCAAAAATCACATTTTAGCTTATATAAACAACCACGCAGTTTATAATATGCTACAGGCACAAAAGAAACAACCACGCAGGCATATAACACAGGCATATATAATATGGAAAAAGAGTGTATAAAATATAATAATCTCTCGGACCACGGGGAGACGTCATACACCGTTAGGTTAGTTGACTAACGGCAGAGCGGTCGCAGGATCCTTAAGATAATTATATTTTGAAAAAGTCCTAATATTCCATAAATTGATAATAATGCAAGAGTGTTATAATCTTAGCAATATGACGCGACAGGCTCATAACAAAGAATTAAAATAAATTAATATTTTGAATGGGGCTGCATGCCCATAAATAATAATCATTTTAATATATTATTAACATTTGGGCTGCAGGCCCATTAGCCAAAAATTAACAAATTAATTATTGCAATTGAATTAACTTGGCATCAGGCCCAATAAGTCAAATTAAAATATTAATAATACTTGGGCTTCAGGCCCATTGGCAAAAATTTAATTGACAAATTAAGTTTGCATTGGATTTACTAGGCTTCTGGCCCAATTGGGAAAACCAAAAAATAATAATAATTAAGCTGAATGGGGCTGCAGGCCCATAAAACTTATTTTCATGTATAATCTGGGCCTCAGGCCCATTAAATAGCTCAACTACTGTAGAAATCAAGAAACCAAAATCCATAGCAATGGTCTCCCTACCTCCCGCAGTTTACCGAGGCCCCCCTTCAGGGGAGGGCGGCCCAAAAGTGGCCGGCGCGGGACAGGCCCCCCTTCAGGGGAAGGGCGCCGCTGGGCTTTAAGTATACCCCCAATATAAACCCCATTAAACAAAAAGCAACCCAATTTCTTTTAGCCCGCAAGAAGCCCTAGGGCTGTTCTTTCATGTCGTTTCAACAATTGGCCGCCGCCAGCTTCTGCACGTTCGCAGCCCGACTGTCCAAGCGCCGGACCTCCCCCTCGTGTTCTTCCTCCGCCCCTAGCCTCGCCGGATCCCTCTCCGGGGGCGGATAGCTGGTTGATGACCCCCGACTGGGGGGGCGACGGACAGGCGCCTGAGGAGGGCCCCCGACTGGGGGGGTGGTGACGAGAAGGCCCCCCGTCTGGGGGGGCTCTTAGCGACGGGAAAACCCCCGTCTGAGGGGGCGAAAAAACGCAGAACCCATGTCGGGGGGTGCTCCGGATCCCGTCGGGGGGGGAGGGGGCGACGGAGATCGCCCCCGGCGGGGCGGTGACGCAGAGATCCCCCTCGACTGGGGGGGATCGGCACGACGGAGGCGACAAGCCCCCCCGGTGGGGCAGGATAGAGACCCCCCCGACTGGGGGGGGATAGGCGCGCGGCGGCGGAAAACCCCGGCCGCCGGGCGGCGATTTCGAAAAACGGGTGGGTGGCGCGGTGAAGCGCTGGCGGCGATTTCGAACGGCGGGGGGGCGGCGCCGTGAAGCGCCGGGCGGCGATTTCGAACGGCGGGGGGGGCGGCGCCGTGAAGCGCCGGGCGGAGTTTTCGAAAGGTCACCCCTTCGGGGGGTTGGGGAGCCGGGCCATTTTTTTTAATTTATTTATTATTATGATTTTTTAATGATAATACAATAGCAGTAGAAGCGTTGTAAAATCATAGTGAAATTTAAAATTTGTTCGTAGCTATCTACTGGATTGATAGATATTACCTCTAGATTAAAAATCTAGGGAAGATCGTGATAATAAAAATCCGTAGATAATTCCGCTCCCGATTAGCTCCAAAGAAAAATCCACGCAAAGCTTCGCCGCAACAAAAGATTCC
Organism: Scilla litardierei; assembly: GCA_030789695.1. Lineage (NCBI taxonomy): Eukaryota > Viridiplantae > Streptophyta > Magnoliopsida > Asparagales > Asparagaceae > Scilla > Scilla litardierei. Next base: position 20,847,804 of record CM061131.1, on the reverse strand, counting down.
TTCGCGCATAGTGGTTTAATTTTTGAGGGAGAGGGGATGAAAAGCTCAAAGAATTTAGAGCAAACGTGCTGATAACGTGTTAGAAGAGGATTAACCATGGCAAATAGCCATGGTACTATATTTATAAAACTCTCATGTTAAGTTGGGAGTCCAAGGGCCTCCCCACTAACTTAGTGGGGAGTAATGGAGAGTGATGAGGGGAGGGAGGCCAAAGGCCTCCCTCAACTCACAACATTAAAAGGTTTTTAGGGGCTAAAAATAAATTTAAAAAGGATTCAGGGGGCCTAAAAATTCATGAAAATTCATGATAAAATATGAGACATTTGGGGATTAATTGTGAATAATTTAAAAGGAAAACTTCTTCCTTTTTCAAGAAGAACATGTTATATCTTGGGCTCTTTTTCAATCGTTTTTTGAATAAACTCAATTAGCACAACCCTTGCATTATATAATACCTTTGTAGGATCATAACTATATGCTACACATCATTTTAGGCTTCTTCTATGGATAAACTATATTTGGTTGTGCAAATATTAAAACTTAATAATTAGGAAGATCATGCGACCGCTCTCCCGTTAGTCGGCTAACCTAATGGTGTATGATCTTGCCCACTAGTCCAATAATTATTAAGTAATTAAATTTGTTTATCCTTTCTGTGAATATAAATGCATGCGATGCCTATGATAAAAATGTCTGCTGAAAATGTTTGATGAGCACAAATTTTTGCATGGATGGCTAATTGCGGTTTTGGATCGGTTGTTTAAGTCCTACATTTTATTTCCTGCACTTTTCTTTTACTTTTGAGAGAAATTATAGTGAGGAATTTATGTAAATGCCCAAGACCGAAGACCACTTTCCATGGAGACAGAGGCCACAATTGAAGCTGAAGATCTTATATGGGACCCACGGGGTTTCCAAAGTTGTAATTTTTTTGAGCTTTCATTTGTGTAATATGGACTTTTTATTTATGTGGGACCGGTCGATCCACGCAATTAGCACTTCATATAAAAATTGCATCCGCATGAAAATGTTTATTGTTTAAATTATTAATTCGTGCAAATCTGTGCTCTGTTAGATAAAATGGCTAAAATTACAAGTGTCGATTTCGAAGTGCTAGATGCATCGGGAAGAAACTATTTAAGCTAGCAGCTCGATGTGAAGTTTCATCTGCGGGCTAAGTCCCTCATTTCTGCTGTGACAAATAATGAAAATGTAAGCGATATAGAAAAGACGTAAGCCATTATCTATATTCGTCGTCATGTGGACAATACCCTAAAGGCTGAATACCTTAAGGTCGAAGATCCATTTGAGCTGTGGAATACCCTTGAGGATATGTATAAACATCAAAAAGATGTTATACTACCAAGGGCACGGGATGAGTGGGAGAACTTGAGACTGCAGGACCTTAAGTCCATAGCTGAGTACAACTCAGCTCTCTTTAGCATCACCTCACACCTGAAGTTGTGTGGTGAGAAAGTCTCAGAAGATCGCATGCTGGAAAAGACGTACACGTCTTTCCATGAGAAAGATGCGATACTAATGCAGCAATACCGTGAATGCAAGTTCACCAAGTATTCTGAGCTGCTGTCATGTTTACTCATGGCTGAACAGAACAGAGAGCTTCTCTTCGCCACTCACAACATGCGCCCCCTGGCACTGCCCCCTACCAGAAGCTCACAATGCCTCTTCTTTTTCCAAAAAGAAGAGAGCCAATAAACGAAAAGAAAGACCACAGAAAGGGGACAGAACAAAAGAGCTAGGGGCCAAGTCCAGCATCGAATAAATGAAGGGAAGCATAAGTTCACCTGTCGCAGAAATGACAACAAGAAGAATAATGCACCCCCACCCAAGAGGGATTGGAAAGACCAGTGCCATAGTTGTGGTATAAAAGGGCACTGGTCCAGAGTGTGTCGAACTCCGCAGCATCTCCAGGATTTGTATAAATAAAACAAGAAAAATAAAGCTGAAACAAACCTGGTGACCTCTGATGCTCCAGTCAAGTTTACAGCTGACAACTTCGAAAATAAAGACCTGCTTGATTAGCCTTCTATTTTTATCTTAACTACTTGGTTTAAGAACATTTCATGTTATGAGAGCTTTTTGAATTATGTAATTTGATTTTGAATGAAAACGTTTCTCTGAAAATGTGCCTATATGATTCATCTTTTGATAGACGAACTGCTCTCATAACTGATTAGTAGACAATAAATAAACACATACGATCCTTCAATACAAAGCCCAATATCCAGGCCATATTGAAGGTTCTGGGAACGCAACACTGTTGCTCCCAAATGACACAAAAATAAAGGATGCACTAATTTCTCTGAATTCCAACCGAAACTTACTAAGTTTCAAGGACATCCGTTTCAACGAATTCCATTTGGAAACAACAAATGTAAATGAAAAACAAATTACTATATATAACGTCTCAAGAAAAAGGAGTAAAATCCATACTTGAACGTTTTGAGAGCTTTTCAACAGGTCTCTACCATACAAAGATTCGAAGAGAGGAAGCGGATCTAACGGAGCACCTAAAGTACCCGACATCAGCCAAGTTTTTTACTTTGGCATGATAGACATGTCCACCCTGGATCAGTGATGATGCACTGCATCTTATCTTATGGGTATGACTTGAAGAACCAGAAGATTCTTCAGAATGGAGAATTCCATCGCATCCCTTACTATAAGGAAAAACAAATTACAAGGCCATCTCTTTTAAAATCTGACAAAAGAATCTCCACGCTTCCTCGAAAGAAAATAAGGAGATTGATGTGGAAAAATCCACACCTTATTGGGCTATTTTGGTACTCTATGGTACTAATAAATGCATCGTCAAACTAATTATATGTGTGTCTACTATCGACCTGCAACTTAGCTTTTCCTAAGCTATTGGCACAAATAATAATGTTGCGGGCACATTTTTCAGACAATCAAATAAAGAAAATAAGTCTGGTTAATGTTGGAAAATTTATCTCCCGGTCATTTCAAGAGTACCGCCAAGCAACATGAATAGAAAATGAACATACAGTGCCACATGTTCATACCCAAAATGGGTCCGCAGAGTCACTGATAAATAGACTCCAATGGATTGCACGTCCATTGTTAATGAAATCCCGATTGTCGGTGGATGCATGGGGACATGCAAATTCTGCAAGCTGCATCGTAAATGAAAATAAGACTCTCTGGAGGTCAGAGTCTCCAATGCAACTTGCATATGGAATGCCACCGAACATTTTTCACTTGAGAATCTTCGGTCGCGTAGTTTAAATCCCCATCACACTACCACATATGACAAAAATGGGTCCACAACATCGGTTAGATATCTATGTAGGGTTTGACTCACCCTCAATTATAAGATACCTAGAACCACAAACGGGTGACACATTTAGGCACATCTTGAAGACTGTGATTTTGATGAGACGAGTTTCCTCAAAATGGACACAGATACTGGAAATCTGGCGCAAATCAAATTATAACGTGGGATACAAAAAAGCTTGACCCACTATGATCCGGTAACAATACAATGTGAAGATGAGATCCTGAAGATCCTCCACATACAGAACACTGTTCACCAATTATCGGAATTATTTACTAATAACCAGAAGATTGTCAGATCACACATCCCTGCTGCAAATACTCCAGTTAGGATTGGCATCCTTGAGAATGGATGCAGCCCACCAGTAGCAGAAATGACTGATCCTCAACAGAAAAGAGGCAGACCACTAGGCTCCAAGGATAGAAATCTAAGAAAAAGAATAATACCTGGAGACCTTGAAACAATACTTCCACATGACAATGAGCTCATGTCCACACCCTCACACTTTCAGGTATCCACTGCAGATGAACTGCCGGGAAAAACTGAAATGAAAGTAAAGGTTGTACGTACTAGGGAGGTGTTGGACAGAAAGAACATAATTGTCGACAATGTATTCATGTATCATATTGTCATATAAATCGCAAAGCCGATAATATTTATAAAATATCGTTCCATACTCCGTTGCTAAAATGCAAACGTAGAGATTGCCTAAATATGGAAAAAGACAATAAAAGATGAGCTGGACTCGCTTATGAAACATGAAATGTTCGGACCTGAAGTCCAGACACCAAAAGGTGTCAAATCTGTGGGTAAATAAGTATTGCACACATAAGAAAAAATAAATACAAAATCGTATGCTATAAGATACAACCTATAGCCCAAGGAAAATTTTGTTGAAACTAGGGATTGAACAAATTAAAATGAGCATGACTCATAAATGATGCATCAGACTCCTTAAGTTATCAGATGTAAATACCTTACGATTTGGCAAAGGAAATTTTGGATATGCTGTTATTGGATGTTGTGACTGCATACCTTTGTGGATATCTTGGTAAATATAAATTCCACATTTCCTTAAATGCCTGAATAAACTTCGGGACGTCTATTCTATTGAAGAAAAACAATAAGAATAATAAATAATGTATAACCAAAAGAATCACTTGACAAAGCAATGATTCCTATTGAGAGTTGTCTTTGCATCTAAGCAAAAAACAGGATTTGAGATCATAGGTGTAAGCAACTTAAATCTCATTGGATCTCCTGATGAGAAAACCGAAATATCTGTTCAAGCCTGACTATTAAACATGCAATGAAAGACCTAGGCAAAAATATATTAAGTCATGGCTCACAGATTTATTATCTTAATAGAATCCTGTTACATACGCCCAGAAGTGCGTTGAAAAAATTAAAAGGACCATTGTCATCCAAAGTACACCTATGATAGTACACTCTATGGATGTACAAAAAGACCCTCTCCGATCGCTGGAAGAGGGGGAAGATATAATTGGTCCTAAAGTCCCTTATCTAAGTGCAATCAGGCACTCCTAGCTAACTGCATGCGTCCCGATATAACAATTGCAGTAAACTCATTAGCCAGAGATAATTAGGCACCTTAAAAGGGCCATTAGACCGGAGTTAAGCATCTTCTGCGCTTCCTCCAAGGGTCGAAAGATTTGGGCTTATATTATAAAGTATCATCCTCCATGTTTATGCAAATGCAGTTTATAGGTCCGATCCCTATACTGAGAAATCACAGACTGGGTATCCACAGTGGGATGACCATCTACTGCAAATCTCCAAAGCAAATTATGAAGGCAACATCATCCTATCATTTCGAGATCCTCACCATTCCAGAAACACACCAATGGTGTATTTGAGGGCGCCTGGCGGTACAACACATCCCAACGACGACTGGGATAGAGGATGGTAATGTGGAGCTGACCACATAGTCTGAAGACCACATCAGAGGCGACGAAACTTAGCACACCTCTCCAGAGTTTCTGGGTTCAACAACTGCTTAATGGTGATAATATTTGTAATCAATGTATATCTTCGGAATGTTGTAAATAGGAGTGATGAGATAAGCCTAGGAGATCTGAAAGCCTAAGGGCTTTTACAGATCAGGAGGAATTGAGGAAATTCGTACTCTTTTTCCTTAGTTATGGTTTTTCCTACAGTGTTTTCCATAGCCAAAGGTTTTAACGAAACAAATCACATCAACTCTGGATCATGAAGTATCCACCCCTTTGTGACGCTTAAAATCCCGAAGTGTTCATGAGCAGAGTCGCTTGTACAAATCAAGGGGAGTTAGAGAGTGTTTGTACTCTTTTTCCTTAACTATGGTTTCTCCCACATGGTTTTCCATAGCTAAAGGTTTTAACGAGGCAACCATGTGAGACTCTTACTATGCTTGGAATCCTGAAGTATTCATGAGCAGAGTCCACACATATGGCTGGATAAGGGAGAGTGTTGTGAATAGATAATACCGAGTTAGTTAGTCGGTTGGGATCACGGCTTAACTTATAGATAAGACCGTAGCTATTGTATCTAATCTGTATACGCTCCTCTATATGCTATAAATAAAGAGCTAGGGGTTTCTCCCCAGTTGATGATTCATAACAAGGTTGATGTAAACAAGTTTTATGAATTTTTAAAAAAATTATTCTTCACATAATTTTTATTGTTACCCAATGTAAATAAATTTTTAGTTACGCCACTGGCTGCTTCCTGTGCCATCACATCTACCTCTACCATCGCCCCCTCCTCCTTGATACAACTGTCACTTTTTCATCCTATTTAACTTCTTCAACCTCTACAAATACTTCAACAAAAAAATTATAGACAAATGCAGAGGAGGATGATATGTGGATATTCTAATGATGATAGGGTAGTAAACAATAACTGGCAACGAAGGTAGCAGAGTGGTTAATTTGGTTATTACATCAAATTTTGGCTTACTTTCGGAAAAGTAACTCATACTTTCGCTGAATTACAAAAGTATAATCGCAAAAATACCTCATACTTTTCAAGTTTCGATAAACTCTCTCATACTTTGGTTTCGTAGAACTATCTCATAATTTGCTTAATTTCGTAGAACTATCTTATACTTTGGTATCTTTTTGGAATTCAGTGAAATTATGAGATAGTTTTCGGAAATTAAGCCTCCAATTTTTACAAATTAACCACATTCTCTTCGTATTTCTCTTTGAAAAAACTTACAGTGAAATTAAAACAACTCTGTATTTAATATCTTTTCTTATTACTCCCACTTTTCAGTATACATCACTTTCTTTTAATTGTTGTATACTTTCTCTTAATTGCATCATTTGTATATTTTATCTTTCTAACAAACAAGTCAATAAGTTTTCACCTTATATGACATGTATATTTTATCTTTCTAACGAACACATCACAAAAACAACACATTTGTCTGTCTTTGAGTATCATTTAATCAAGCTCTAATACTTCATTTTTGGTTCTTCATGTCATATTGACTTTTATTTGAGAAAACCGATCAAATATGAAATTCAACTATAGTCGACTACTTTGGCTCAACGACTAAAAAACACAGTTTCACATTTTACGAAAGATACGTAAATGCATTGTAGGCAAATGACAATTGTTTTATACGGTTTGATGCCCTATATTTTACTAGAGATGTGAACTTTGATGATTAACATTAATAATCAATTTTTCTTAAGATATAAAAGCATTCAAGCCTTTCTCCAAGCTTTTTTCAAGGCAAAAAAGCATTTATCTCTCAAGGTCGTAGCTCGATATTGTCAGAATGATTCAAGCTAATCTTTTCACTTTCATCTTTTTTTGTCTTCATTTCATTTTCTTAAAGATCAAAAGAAGATTTTTCTAAAGCCATGTTACACTCAAAGCTCCATCACTATTGGTTACAAGAAGTTGGTATTGTAATAAAAATTTGGGTGAAGCTATATGAGTGAAGCTAGGTGGTTTTAGAAGTTCTTTACTTTGAAGCACTATTACTCTCCTTATCACTGATGGATGAACCAAAATAACCACTGATTGATGAACCAAAATAAAATTGTCTTGCATTTGCAATTGTGATATTATTGCTATTTTCAATACATACAATTTTTATTATTTAGCTCAGCTCCTGTTGTGCACATTTACATTTCATTGTGAGTAATCATTATGTTGATTAAGTCCCAGAAAATAACTCCATTAAAGACTTGTACATTACTAAAGGGATGATTAATTTAAACTTGATCGATCTTCAATCTTTAGAATTGTACATAAGGAAATGGATACATGAAGCCAAACACAACAATAAAATGATTAGAAAAAATTTGCTGGGGAAAGGTCCACGAGTTCAATTCAGTCCCCTACAAAAATTTTGAGTCGTGCTATCTGCACCGCAATGTGTGCGGTGCAATCACGGAAAACAAGGAATGATCCGTTTCTGAGCTTGTGAGTTGACCACTTGTCAGATTGTTGCGAACATACGGGCCCACGTCTTCTCTTGGAAAACAACTAATCACAATCATCCTTATTTACCGTTTCGCCCTCGTTTTTATAAAAACCTTTATAAAAATAAACTCCGAAACAGCACGTCGTCGAGAGGCGACGTTGGAGGGGTTCGTCGGAGGGGAGGGAAGGAGGCCGGTGGTGCACGAGAAGAGGGTGGAGCTCAGGTTGTCCTACGGGAAGAGCAGCTTGCTTAGTCGCTCATCGGATGAGGCTGTGACCACATCAGAGCCGATGAAGCAGACTGAGCGGTGGCGGGATAGTCGGCGGTAAACGGGGAGTGGCTAGGTGCACGATCAGAGGAGGGGGAGGCCGACTTTGGAGCTTGTCCGAGGAGAGATGGAGGGCAG
>CM061131.1:20673139-20839141 GCA_030789695.1 Scilla litardierei | reverse complement strand
TTAGGCATACCGAGGATGACCTGGAGGCTGTGGGATACCCGAGAGATAATTGGGTGGATACCGCGAAGAGGCAGCTGACTCACCAAGCACGAGATCGGTGGGATGCTTAGGAGCTGCATTTATCAAGCCGATCTTGTGGGAGAAGTTTAGAGAGCTGTTTGAGGCTCAGTTCCTGCCAGAGACGAAGAAGGATGAGCTGCGGTTGAAGTTTGAGCACCTGACTCAGGGACGACGGAGTGTAGATGCTTATGATGCAGAGCTCTCACTATTGAGCAAGTTTGCTCTGGAGTTGGTGCAGTCAGAGGCCACCAGAGCTAGGCGATTCAGGATGGGGTTGGATCCTGAGTTCAGAGCAGCGATGTCGACCCATGTGCTACTTACATATAGTACCGTGCTAGAGGCATCCAGGATGCATGAGACACATCTGAAGAGTGTGGGTAGAGGTCCAGCAGCAGCAGAGAGGCACCCTGTGTTGGATATGGATGACGTTTGTACACCCTTGTAGGGGATGTACGAGGGAATACGGACCTCGAACGTCTTGTACACGAAGTCGTGTGCAAAGGGAATCTGTTCCCTTGCGGAGAGGATCTCTAGATTAGTGGGAAAGTCACATTATATGTGCATAAGTGCATGCGACATATGGCTAATAAAGGGGGAATATCTTAAGCTTATGTTGTACCATGCATATGGTACAACTTAAGCTTATGTTGTACCATGTATGATGGTACACTTTAGTTAAATTGTTCCAAAGGAACAATTACTCCTAAAATAACTACCTTGGGGGCTATAAATAAGACCCAAGGCTTAGCCATTTCCTTACACTTTTGCATGGCATTCTTGCCTTGCATTTCATTCTAGCAAAGCTCTGCCGAAATCCTTCCTCTCTCTTTATCCAAGTTCTTAATCTAAAAGTAGAGATTTAGATTGTGGATTTAGTAGCCTTACTCCGTTCGTGAGAAGACTCGATCCGTCGTGGCGAATCCGAAGGCGAAGTTCCGAGACTACCGTGCCGCATACGCAAGCGTAAGTCTCAACTTCATTTATCGATCCTAACGCTGTTTTGACAGGATCCTACATTGGTATCAAAGCCATACGGGTTCGCCCCGGTCAAACCGTCGCCCCGTCAAAACTATGAACGAGTCGTTGTCTTTTTCACGAATGGGTATCCTACCATTACGGATATGGTAGGAACGCTTCGTGACAGAGAGAACGCAGCGGTTGTTCTTTTCACGTTAGGGTCTTCTGTCATTACGGATATGGCAGGAACTCTCCGTGACGGGAAGAACCGACCGTTCATATCGTCAAACTCGCTCTCTTCATAGATGCTGAGTCTCCATTCATAGGGAATGGGCGCTCTATTCATGTGGAGCGCGTAGTTTACGAATTTTTTGAAGAGGGTTATTTTTTGGCACACGGCCATTGGATGACAACTACTTCCTCGACGAACAGGTGCTTCACCGGAGAAGAAGGTGGTAGTTATTTCCATCGGGGAAGATGAATTTTGGTGCATGTGCACCATGGCCAAATGGGCTATGAAGGCCATGCACCCCCCCTCCCCATACGGAGGGGGTTGGCTACGGCCAATAACCACCACGGCCACCCCTCCGACGGGGTGTGCGGCAACCCCATTCAAAGGGGGTGGCCGGCCATGGCCGGCCAATGCCAAAATGGCCTTGGCCATGTCCGGCCATGGCCAAGCCATGGCCGGCCAAGGCCAGGCCGGCAGTGGCCGGCCTCGGCCACGGCCAGGGGGCCCTGGCCGTGGCCAAGGCCAGGGGCCGGCCTGGTCGGCCCTGGCCGGCCGGCGCCCTGGCCACTGCCAGGGCCTGGCCGGCCCTGGCAGTGGCCAGGTCCGGCGCCCTGGCCTCGGCCGGGGCTTGGCCAGCCCTGGCAGAGGCCAGGGCAGAGGCCCTGGCCGAGGGGGCCAGGGCCCCTGGCCGGCCAGGGCAGAGGCCCTGGCCAGCCCTTGGCTAGCCTCGGACAGGGCAGAGGCCCTGGCCGGGAGAAGTTGCAGACCAAATTATTGGTCGACCAATTTGGGTGTTTTGGTCGACCAATTCGGCAAAAGGCCTTGGTCGAACACGAACGTGCCGACTAGCCCATACGGGGCCAAACGACAGTCGTCTGCGCCAAAATTCTCTCATACGGGGGGAAACGCCTGGATCCATACGGGAGCCGGCGACGATGGCTTGCAGAAAACTCTCCTAAAGGGGGGGATCCGACCTTGACACGGCAACGGCTTAAACCCGGCAATGGCCAGGGATTGTCGAATATTTCACTAGTATCATAAGGGTACTATGTTGAAATATATTTTTTGAAAAATACGTCTTCATACGTTTTGAAAAATACGTTTTCAAAAACGCTTTTTGGGCTCTACTCCTTGAAGATTAGCCGTAGTGCTCTACTTCATGCGAGATTAGCCATGTCATTGTGCTCTACTCTACGGAGATTAGCCAATGTACTTATGACATTGTGCTCTACTCTACAGAGATTAGCCAATGTATTTCAAATTTTTTGAAAAAGATGTTTTCAAATAGGTTATGTCCCGTCCTTAATCGGGATAGCGCAATTTAGAATTCCAAGTCCTACCACGATCCGGCCATGGTTATCTAACCCATGGGTGTGTAGAACAGGTCTCGTGGCTTGACAATTGTTGCGCTAAAATTCTTTGCGCAAACTCTCACCTATTCTATTTTGAAAGATATGTTTTTTTCAAAAGTATTTTTCCGCTGCTGGTACCATACGAGTATCATTTCTGATTTCTTTTTACATGAGATAAGTAAGAGGGATACTTTGAAAGTTACTTCTAGATGGTAGTTGGGAACGTAGTGAACTTCTCGATTCTAGAGTAACATTTCAGCGCATCCAAGGAACTTATCAAGTGTTTAAAGAATCGAAACTTTATGCATAGAATTTTGATCGTGTTTTTCATTTTCTTTGCAGTTTTTTGATTCGAATATGTCTACCGCTTCTAAGAACATTGTCGCCGAGTGGTCGCTCCGGGACGTGACCCAAAAGAACGGTTGTAGTTTTACCGCAAGTGCACGGTGTAGCAGCGAGCGGGATATCGAACACAGGGAGGACGAATGACTGTGCTTGCTCCGATCAACCTGGCTATTTCAGAAGAGAAATTTGCCTTTGGCGATCCTGTCACAATCGTTAGACAAATGTGCGAAATATCAAATCAAATAAAGAACGTCTAGGGAATGGGGAATCCCCGCTACACACCGTACTTCATAAATGTGGTTCATCGGTATCAAAATTGCTAGAATGAGAATTCGGATGAACTAGTTGCAACTGAATGTAGAACCAAGCTCACGCTCTCGCGCTGTTGCCGGTCTATAGCTATCCTAGGGTCGGGTCCAATCTCTTGCAAACCATACCCTAGGGAAGCTAGCATTAGGATCAACATCATCGTCCAATCGCGCACCGAGCCCAATTTCTTGCAAACTCGGTCCACGATCTAGATTAGGATAGTTCCTACCCGTCCAATCTCTTGCAAACGGGTATCGGTATAGAATTGCAACCGGGAATCCTAGTATCGGTCCAATCTCTTGCAAACCGATACTTCGAAAAATCCGACTCCAACCCAATTCGGATTTCTAGGGCTTCCTATCAAATTGGGATCCAATCTCTTGCAAATCCCAATTGATATGAATACCTAGCAATCCGTAGTAAATCGATCCTGATCTAATCTCTAATAGCAATTCTAGCTCAATTTCTACCAATTCATCACAAATATGAAAGTGGGCTTGTAGGGTTCATCCCCACGCCCCAAGACGTGGAGACTACTCACAAATCATAGCAAGAACAAAAATAATCGTTGAGATAAGCAATAGAATTCATCACAACAATGATATAAACAATAAAAATAGAATTTTTAAGGAAAAGAGATGCAAACCAATGTAGTTCTTCAATTAATCCAACAAAAATCCAAGTTTTGCTCCTTCTCCAATCACAAGAATAAAGCTAAAAAACTAATCTAAAAAGCTGCAAAAAATCTAAGAGAGTGCTCCCAAACTAGGGTAAAAACAGGGTTTAAATAGCCCCAAAAATCGTCCAAAAATTGTGACCAAAATGCCCCTGCACAGCCTGTTTTCCGCAGTTTTCGCTACAGGCAGCGCATCGCACTCGGCCGAGTGACAAAAGTCGCTCGGCCGAGTGAGAAACCCTGTAATTTTCCAGTAAGTCAGGGCCTTCAGGGGTCTCTACTTCGGGGGCGGCTCGGCCGAGTGAGTTGTCGTCACTCGGCCGATGACTTCATGATACTCGGGCGGACGGGATAATCCACTCGGCCGAGTGGGTCTTCTGAAGTTCAGGCAGCCGAAAAACAGTAACTTGGATGTTTTGGAGGGGCTTCGTCTGGGCGCCACTCGGGCGGACGTGGTATCGTCACTCGGCCGATGTGGTCTTCGGTGCTCGGCCGAGTGCACATAGAAATCGTGTCTGAACTGGTCGGCCGAGCAGTGTCTCGCTGGTCGGCCGAGTGGCTCCTCCACTCGGCCGAGTGGGACACAAAAAATGCCCAATCTGCTTGTTTTGGCCTCCTCGTCGCTCCTGCGACGTTCATTCTTCTTCCGCTCCTCTCCAATCAGCAAAATACCCCTCGGGGAGGTCGTCGGTGGCCGTCTAGAGTAAGCACATCTCGAGATCACTCTAAATCGCGCCAAATCACCTGAAATGCGACAAAAACAACAAATCGTGAAAAGTATCGCAATATCGTCGATATATCGTGAAAAACATGATTTGGGCGATCTAAATGGCATGCAAACATGCGGAAACAAGGTGTAAAATAAGGAGTGATCAAAATCCCCCAAGCTTGCCTCTTACTCGTCCTCGAGGAAGATAAGTAAAAGGCGAACCCGGTGGATTCGGAAAACGAAAACGGCGAAAAACGGAAAAAGAAAAACGAAGAAGAGTGAAAGCGAAATAAAACAAAGAAGAAAGAAAGAAGCGAAGAGGTAGGATACTAGATCATTTTCTCAGGACGTGGGTTTCACTTACTCATATAGCATGCACTGAATGGAAAATACATGTCAAAGAATTTTATTTTGATATCCTAGTATAATAGTGCAAACAGAAATAGAAAACCCACGAACAACGATACAATCATGAAAAATGGAATAATTTTAAAATTAACATCGTCTGAATCATTTAAAGCGGTATACAAATCACAGATCACACACTTTTCAATTGAACGCTTTCTATCAGGAGTATAAGAGTATCACACTATAGAATAGAGAGAATAGAAAAGTATGGATTTCATGAAATGAGTGCTAGGCTTAGATTTCTGGATTTCGTAAAACTAAAATAATCTCACCGAGTATAGAATATTACTTAGCCTGGGTTGTCGTGTGATGTCAAGTAGTCACTCTTTCACACATCAACGGATCCCCTCCCCCAAGCTTATCTATAAGCGTGGTGGCATAAAAAATATTTACATCCCCATTTTTATATATAGCTCCAAAGGTAATAAGAAGAAAGAAGAAAGAAAGAAAGTGAGAAGGGATCTTTTATTGAGGATTTTTCCTCTTTTCTTTTTTTTACAATAGGCAATATATACACAACGATCCCAACTCAAAGAGAGATAATGATATACAAGAATGTTTTTCTCTCTTTTATTATATATATTTTTTTGAATAAGAAAATTGGAGCTAGGAATTAATAGCGGGGGAAATGCCATAAAATAGAATCGCTAAGGGGAGATTCACCAATGATTTTAAAGGTAGAGAAATGATGTTCAGGATTTGTGGAGAAAGAAATATATATAACTCTCGGTTCACTCTATAAGACATGCACGACAACTTCAGCAGGGTAATCTAATCTACTCAGTTTCGATCACAAAAAAGCTAACTAATCCAGATATATCATAGCTAACATCATTCAATCATCCTGAAGTGAAGTGTACAATTCATGCATATAGAAGTGATATAGGAAAAGAAAGTCGGTACTCCAGATATAAGCATTCAATGCGTGAATCTTGGTGTGTTTTCTGTGGTAGCATACATATGAATATTCAGGCTCAGTTAATAATAAAATTTCATCCATTTTCATGCGGAAAAAGGTGTGGGTTACTATTCCTAAATGCAAGGCAAGTCATAGCATATGATATCTGAAATAAAACCTAAGACATGACAAATATAGCATGCATATAGAATAAGCTAAATCCAACGTCATCATCATCATAGAAAAGTCATCTCTAGCATGAGATGAAAAAGAAAGAAATAAAGATAAAGGAAAAATAAAACTATGCAATGCGGCACACAGGAAAATAAGAAAAACGTGATGCATGGCAAAATAAAAGAAAAATGATGAAAACTAAGTGCAAAAGCGAAAAAATGGTGTGAAAAACTAAAAATAAAGGTGGCAAATTGAAAAAGAACGTGAGAACTCACTCCCCCAAGCTAAATGGCACAGTGTCCTCAATGTGCAAAGTGTGGCACACGAGAGACAAGAAATGTGAGGGGCAGGTGAGGATGCATGCATGATAAAAATAAAAAGAAAAATAAAGAAATGAAAATATGATGCGGACATGATGCATGCACAGATAGGAGTGATACAGATATATAAGTGGCACCAAAATCTCTCACTCTCTCCCAAAAAAGATATATAAAGATGGTCGACATGAGAATCCCAAAATAAGTGAGGGGAGGGGGGTGGACAAAAGTGCAACGGGACCCAGCGGAAACGGGCAGCACAACGGCAGGAATAAACCAAGGCATCAAGGGTGCCTAAGAAGGTGGCGCTGCACCGTCTCCGTCCCGAGGCGGAGGAGGAGGTGGTGGTGGGTGCTGCTGAGCTGGGGTGGGTGTGGAAGCGGTGGCAGGTCGGGTGTGTGTGGAAGTGTGGGCGGGAACCTGTTGGGTGGGTGGGGGTACGCGTGGGAGACGCTCCAAGACCTGTGTAAGGCAGTAGTGAATCTGAGGGATCAGGTCGAAGCGTCCAGCCATCGCAGAGACGGTGGAGGACAAGGTCCTAAGGTCACCTCTAAGACCACTCACCGCCAACTCAAGAGCACGTATGCTCTGCAGTACAGTGTCGGGCGGGGGTGGTGCAGAGGGACGCATCGGTCTAGGCTGTGCAGGGCGAGGCTGGCGTACGCGAGTAGAGTATGTAACGGGCTCAGCAGGGAAGGGGACAAAAGGTGCCGTGCCTGCAAATGTGGGCCTGGCCTCAGTGTGAGGCCGGGACACCGGCTGGTGAGAGGTGGAGGCAGCGGCAGCGAAAGAAGTGTGCAAAAGTGGCAGCGAGGCGGCCAGAGAGGTCAGTGGCACAGAAGTGTGGACAGACGCCATGACACTCTCGGAAAATACAGCGGCAGTGGAGACAGAGGGCTCTCCGCACTCGACTACGGTCGGCGGGCGCTCGGGTGGGGCAGAGGAAATCGGCTCAGCAGACAGAGGGTCAGTGGTGGTAGTGGGTGCGGAGGTGGTGGAAGTGGTGACAGCCGCGGAAGTGGTGGAGGTGGTGGAAGTGGGCTCAGCTGAGGTACTCGTGACACTGACAGAAGTGGGGACAGAGGTGTCAGGAGCAGCAGAAACATCTGGTATGGGCTGAGGGGCCACTGGGTCAACAGGGTCGGCAGCAGGCTCGGCAGGGTGTGCAGCAGGGTCTGCGGGGGCAGCCTGGGCAGCGTGGGCCTGCTCGGCCTCCTCGGCCTCGAGCACGTAGGCAGCGGGGATGAGAACATCCATCGCAGGGAGCCAGTCGACGTGGGCTGGTGCAATCTGAGTCCGAGCAGGGCTCGGGAGAATCATGTAGTCGGCACCGTAAGGGCCATGCAACCAGACCCAGTGACGCTCACCATGCGGACGAAGCATCTTCATCCGGGCCATAACGTCTATCGACAGAGAAGTGGGGCCCGGGACCCGTCGCAATTCGTCAGGTAGGTCCTCGCCGGTCATCATGGTAAGCAAGGTGATCAGACCGCCGCAGCATATCGGTGAGCGAGCGCCCACCGATACAATGATGCGGTCTAAAAACCAAGCCGCAATGTCGATCACGACGGCGGGGACAAGCTCGTCTCCATCCCTAGATAGAGCTCTGGGACGTGTCATCGCATAGAGCATGTAGAGCTCTGGCGTAGACATCGTGCCCGGCTCATATCTGGCCAAAAAGGTGGTCGCCATGAGGCGCTGGGCTATGCGGAGGCAGGGGTGGACAATGGCCGAGGCCTTGGCCATACTAGGGTCAAAGGCAGCGTGGTGGCCCGTAATCCGGGCCCAGAAGGCACCGGAGTCGAAGGAAGGTGGGGAGATATGGGTGGGGCCGTAACCGCGATCGGCTCCGGGGACAGCGGGCCACGAGAAGAATGCTCTCATCATATCGAGAGTGACCTGGCACTCTCGGTCCATGAACCGAAACGAGCATCCCTCGTCGGTCCGGGCGATCGAACTCAGAACTTCGAGTGTCGGGCGGGTGAACGTGTCCGTCGACACCTGAAGGAAGTCGCGCCAACCCACGTTGTCGTACAACATGAGTATCCCCTCTAGTGCCCCCAGGCGTCCTAGGTCAGCGAGGTGTGCAAACCTGGAGGGTACGATCGAGCGCTGGGAGATACGGTCGAAGACGGCGCGGTGTGCGTCGTCTCGGAACGTAATCCCGAGCGGCCCGACCAGTGGAGCCGGTGGTGGTGGCTGTGGGTCGGCAGTAAGAGGCTGTGCAGGCTGTGGGTGCACTGCAGGCTGTGCGGGGTGTGCGGGGCCTGCAGGCTGTGCTGGGTGTGCGGGGTGTGTGGGGGACGGTGGAGGAGAGTCCTCCACCTCGTGAGAGGGGCCGGGCTCGTCCGACTGCTTCCGCTTGGCGGAAGCTCTCGTCGAACGCGGCCGTGTCCGGGGCGGCATATCGGCCCCGAGCGCGCACCGAAAAACGTGAAAAGTGTGGCGTGTGCAAAAATAATGGAAAGAGAGTACCCCGACACGCCGCGAGTGCTAAGCAGTGGAAGCGTACGAAGTCAGCGCCTCCGCGAAGTCCGAATCAGCCCGTAGAAGCTCCCCTGAGCTCCCCTAAGCTCCAATAAGCAACTGCGCATGAAAAGGCGATATCAGTGAGTAATAATCAAAATGTATGGAGCATTAGGGGTATAATAGATAGATTTAGGAATTGATTTGAGTTATGGGGGCGTTTAGCACATGGATCCTCAAGAAATACTCGAAAAGAGGAGAAAACGGGCAATAGGAGTGATACCGGAGGTGGCCGGAGCAGCTGCCGCCGGCGGCGACTCAGGCGAGTCGCGGCGGTGGTCGGCCGGCGGTGGCGGGCCGAGCGGCGGTGCGGGCGAGTGGGTCGGGTGAGTGATGTGCGAGCGAGGGCTATCGGGCGAGGGAAACGAAGGGTCGCGGGCGTTTGGGGATTTTTGCGATTTCGAAAAATGCGCCCCCCCTCGCCCTTATATAATAAAAGTTACGACTCGGCCGAGTGACTAGGCCACTCGGCCAGGCGGGATCAATGAAAATTTCTCCTCGCTTACGCTTCGGCCGAGTGGCTTTGTCAGCCTCGGCTGAGTGGAGTAAGTCCATTCGGCCGAGTGACTCAAGCTACTCGGCAAGACTCGCCCTAGGAGGGTATCCGTTTTACTCGGCCGAGTGACAATATGTACTCGGCCGAGTAGAATTTATACTGAAATGAGGAAAATAAACAGAGAGTTGGGTACAGCAGACTTCCCTTGTTCGTGAGCGGCTCGGCCGGACGAACTTGTGTACTCGGCCGAGTGACTAATATACTCGGCCGAGTGAGCCTTGTGTTCTGCTGTTTGTCTTCGTTTTGGCTCTAAACTCCGTCTTTCTTCCTCCAATCGATTTCATCTTCCTCCTAAGCGTCGAGCGCCTTCTTGGGGCGCTCCTCGTCAACTCGTTCATCCTCCTCATGATGGATCTACCTATCTCCTCTCCTGTCAAGAAAAATAGGACCCGTTATCACAAAATTTTTGGGCGAACGACTCAAAACACTAAAAATTTCTAAAACGAAAATAAAGAAGAAGTAAAAATAAAGCAAAAACCGTCGGGTTGCCTCCCGACAAGCGCTCGTTTAAGGTCGTGAGCTCGACCCCCTATAATTTTCAATCAATGCGGGATGTTTGGTGCATATGAGATGCACCCATCAAACTTTCCGGGGAGAACGCTTGGATTGGGAAGTTGCGGCGTAGTGTTCTCCCGCGGTGGTCTCTCGTCTCGAATAGTGTTGGGGGGAGGCTCCCCCAAGCTAACATTTGCTCCGGTCAACGGCTTAACCGGTGATGCCGATTTCCGTACCGGCAGAGCTTTCTTTGGAGACTTTAGTTTCGAGAGCTTGCAGAGCTCTCGAATCCTTGCGACATCAGCGTCGCCTTCATCATCTTCAGCGGAGAGGTCGGGGGAATCATTTTTCTTCTCATCTTGGCCTAATTCCGGGCCTTCCTCAAAATCTTCATCGAAAAGAGCGCCAATTGAGTGAGGAATCGCCTCTTCAATCACCTCATCAAGGAGGTCCATGAGATCTTCCGACCGTCCCTTAAGCAAATATATTCTATTGGTTTCGCCCGTCGGGACTCACTCGGAATAGTGTTTGAGCCTCTGACCATTTACTTTGAATGTGGAACCGTCCTTGCTTTCCAACTCGAAAGCTCCGCCCGGTTGTATGTGCTTGATGGTGAAAGGTCCGGACCAACGTGACCTCAACTTACCGGGAAATAGTCGGAGCCGGGAATTATAGAGCAAGACCTTGTCTCCTACTTTGAAGTCTGTGACGGTTATACGGGCATCGTGAAGAATCTTGGTCCTTTCTTTGTAAATTCTTGAGCTTTCGTAGGCGTCTCTTCTTATCTCATCAAGCTCGTTGATGTCCAAGAGTCGCCTCACCGCGGCACTTTTGTAATCGTAATTAAAGGTTTTGATGGCCCAATATGCGCAGTGCTCCAACTCTACTGGTAAGTGGCAAGCTTTCTCATAAACGGGTCGGAACGTCGTGGTGCCTATGGGAGTGCGAAAGGCCGTACGATATGCCCATAGAGCATCGTTTAGCTTCATTGACCAATCCTTTCTAGATCGATCCACCGTCTTTTCGAGAATTTGCTTAATTTCTCTATTTGAGACTTCCACTTGGCCACTAGTCTGGGGGTGATAAGCCATGCCAACTCTATGATTTACCCCGTACTTCTTTAGCATGGCTTCAAACTTGTTCTCTATGAAGTGGCTTCCCCCGTCACTTATCAAAGTACGCGGCACTCCAAAGCGCGGGAAGATATTTTGCTTAAAGAACTTGGAGACGACTCTTGCATCATTGGTAGGGGTGGCAATTGCTTCCACCCACTTGGAGACATAGTCAACGGCCAATAGGATGTATTTGTTACCATTGCTCGACGGAAATGGCCCCATGAAGTCTACTCCCCAACAATCAAAAAGCTCAATTTCTTGGATGGGTCTCATCGGCATCTCATTGCGCTTGGAGATATTCCCGGTCCGTTGGCATCTATTGCACCCCTTCACAAAAGTGTGGGTGTCCCTAAACATTGTTGGCCAGAAGAATCCGCTCTGCAAGATCTTAGCGGTTGTTTTAGAGGCGGCATGATGTCCCCCGCATGGTAGACCGTGGCAATACAAAATGATAGACGTTGCCTCCTCTTTAGAAACACACCTACGAATGACACTATCTTTGCATATCTTGAAAAGGTAAGGATCTTCCCAAAAATAGCTACGGACCTCATGCATAAATCTCCTCTTTTGTTGCGTGGACATCCCATGCGGTTTAATTCCGCAAGCCAAGTAGTTGACGAAGTCCGCGTACCAAGGTACTTCACCGGTCCTTACCGCATATAGCCTCTCATCAACAAATGTGTCGTCAATAGGTAGGCTCTCGTCCTCCTTGTCGCGAATGAGCCTAGATAAATGATCCGCCACGACATTGTCTGTACCCTTCTTATCTCTGATCTCTAGGTCGAATTCTTGCAACAAGAGTATCCACCTAATCAACCGGGGTTTGGCCTCCTTCTTGTTTAAAAGATACTTCAATGCCGCATGGTCGGTGTGGAAAATCACCTTGGAACCGAGGAGGTAGGAGCGAAACTTCTCTATGGAATAGACGACTGCTAGAAGCTCCTTTTCGGTAGTTGTATAGTTTTTTTGCGCGTCATCCAATGTCTTGCTCGCGTAGTATATCGCATGAAGCTTCCTCTCTTTCCTTTGTCCCAATACCGCTCCAATGGCTTGGTCGCTAGCATCGCACATTAGTTCAAAAGGAAGGCTCCAATCCGGCGGTTGTATGATGGGTGCGGAGACTAGCGCTTCCTTCAAGGTGTTGAAAGCTTGCAAGCATTCTCCTGAAAAGTCAAAAGGAACATCTTTAGCGAGCAAGGAAGTAAGTGGTCGGGCAATCGAGGCAAAGTCCTTGATGAAGCGGCGGTAAAACCCTGCATGGCCAAGGAAGCCTCTAATGCCCTTGACATTAATAGGAGGAGGAAGTTTTTCGATTACCTCAATTTTTGCTTTATCTACCTCAATTCCTCTCGAGGAAACAAGATGTCCGAGAACTATACCTTCCGTGACCATGAAGTGACACTTCTCCCAATTGAGAGTGAGATTGTTTTGTTGGCACCTTTTTAGGACTTTAGTGAGATTTTCCAAGCAAGAGTCAAACTCACTTCCGTAAACCGAGAAATCATCCATAAAAACTTCCATAATATCTTCAATGTAATCGGAAAATATGGATGTCATACACCTCTGAAAAGTGGCGGGGGCATTACAAAGGCCAAACGGCATCCTACGGTAGGCATAGGTGCCATAGGGACAAGTGAAAGTTGTCTTCTCTTGGTCATCTTCGTGCAAAGGGATTTGGAAGAATCCCGAATACCCATCTAGGTAGCAAAAGTATTTATGTTTTGCAAGGCGCTCAAGCATTTGATCAATGAAGGGCAATGGGTAGTGGTCTTTTCGGGTAGCTTTATTGAGTTTCCTATAGTCAATGCACATTCGCCATCCCGTGACGGTGCGTGTAGATATGGGCTCACCTTTTTCATTTTTTATAACAGTCATCCCCCCTTTCTTGGGGACGACGTGAACGGGGCTAACCCATCTACTGTCAGAGATAGGATAAATAATACCGGCTTCTAGCAATTTTAGGATTTCCTTTTTTACCACCTCCTTCATATTCGGGTTTAACCGCCTTTGAGGCTCAATGGAGGTGGCATCGGTATCCTCCAAATGGATCCTATGCGTGCAAAGGCTAGGGCTTATCCCTTTTAGATCGGAGATAGTGTAGCCCAGGACATCCTTGTGACTCCTAAGAACGTCTAGGAGTTTTTCAAGTTGATCTTGTGTGAGGTGGGAATTGACTATCACCGGGAAAGTTAATTTATTACCCAAAAAGGCATACCTTAGATTCGGTGGTAATTGTTTAAGCTCTACCTCAGGTGGCGCTGCTCCTTCCACTTCATCGGCTCGCATGAGTTCGACTTCTTCCTTGTTATCCAGGTTTAGCTCATGTTCAGGTGGCATGCTCTCTTGTGACGAGTCAGACTCGCTACTTAGTGAGGACGAGGCATCGAAATAGGCGCCCTCCGATTCAGTGCTAGCATCGCCAAAACCTTCACTCTGCTCCGGTTCGTACCTGGAATCAAGAAACACATCAGACGATTCATAAAAACAAGAGTGAGCGTCATAGAGTGTAACTCCCTGAATGTCGGTTCGCTCGAAGGGTTCTTCGGGAGCATAGTGTTCTTCGACACTTGCTCTATTGTCTTCGAAATACAATTTGTCGTCGACCACGTCAACTCTGACATTGTCTCCGATAGTCCCCTCCGGGGAGATTTGGTCCATCACAAAACTAGCAAATAGTTGTTCGTCGGGGTCCTTGATATCGATAGCAAATGCTCCGGTAGCGTGGACCTCGTCGACAAGCTCTTAAGTAGGTCTGTGAAGGAGTCATAGTCTTCCCGACTGAGTTCTATTGTTGGCATTGCATCCTCCATTCTCCCTGTTAAGATCTTATGCAGAATACGGGGAGAACATGCAAATAGTGCTGCGAATAAAGTTAGAATAAGATATAGAGGGAAGTAAAGGAAGAAAGTAAGAAGAAATAACCGGGTGGTCGATGCCGAACACCGTCAAAACGCGCCTCCCCGGCAACGGCGCCAAAAACTTGGTCGCTCCGGGACGTGACCCAAAAGAACAGTTGTAGTTTTACCGCAAGTGCACGGTGTAGCAGCGAGCGGGATATCGAACACAGGGAGGACGAATGACTGTGCTTGCTCCGATCAACCTGGCTATTTAAGAAGAGAAATTTGCCTTTGGCGATCCTGTCACAATCGTCAGACAAATGTGCGAAATATCAAATCAAATAAAGAACGTCTAGGGAATGGGGAATCTCCGCTACACACCGTACTTCATAAATGTGGTTCATCGGTATCAAAATTGCTAGAATGAGAATTCGGATGAACTAGTTGCAACTGAATGTAGAACCAAGCTCACGCTCTCTCGCTGTTGCCGGTCTATAGCTATCCTAGGGTCGGGTCCAATCTCTTGCAAACCCTACCCTAGGGAAGCTAGCATTAGGATCAACATCATCGTCCAATCGCGCACCGAGCCCAATCTCTTGTAAACTCGGTCCACGATCTAGATTAGGATAGTTCCTACCCGTCCAATCTCTTGCAAACGGGTATCGGTATAGAATTGCAACCGGGAATCCTAGTATCGGTCCAATCTCTTGCAAACCGATACTTCGAAAAATCCGACTCCAACCCAATTCGGATTTCTAGGGCTTCCTATCAAATTGGGATCCAATCTCTTGCAAATCCCAATTGATATGAATACCTAGCAATCCGTAGTAAATCGATCCCGATCTAATCTCTAATAGCAATTCTAGCTCAATTTCTACCAATTCATCACAAATATGAAAGTGGGCTTGTAGGGTTCATCCCCACGCCCCAAGACGTGGAGACTACTCACAAATCATAGCAAGATCACAAAAATAATCGTTGAGATAAGCAATAGAATTCATCACAACAATGATATAAACAATAAAAATAGAATTTTTAAGGAAAAGAGATGCAAACCAATGTAGTTCTTCAATTAATCCAACAAAAATCCAAGTTTTGCTCCTTCTCCAATCACAAGAATAAAGCTAAAAAACTAATCTAAAAAGCTGCAAAAAATCTAAGAGAGAGCTCCCAAACTAGGGTAAAAACAGGGTTTAAATAGCCCCAAAAATCGTCCAAAAATTGTGACCAAAATGCCCCTGCACAGCCTGTTTTCCGCAGTTTTCGCTACAGGCAGCGCATCGCACTCGGCCGAGTGACAAAAGTCGCTCGGCCGAGTGAGAAACCCTGTAATTTTCCAGTAAGTCAGGGCCTTCAGGGGTCTCTACTTCGGGGGCGGCTCGGCCGAGTGAGTTGTCGTCACTCGGTCGATGACTTCATGATACTCGGGTGGACGGGATAATCCACTCGGCCGAGTGGGTCTTCTGAAGTTCAGGCAGCCGAAAAACAGTAACTTGGATGTTTTGGAGGGGCTTCGTCTGGGCGCCACTCGGGCGGACGTGGTATCGTCACTCGGCCGATGTGGTCTTCGGTGCTCGGCCGAGTGCACATAGAAATCGTGTCTGAACTGGTCGGCCGAGCAGTGTCTCGCTGGTCGGCCGAGTGGCTCCTCCACTCGGCCGAGTGGGACACAAAAAATGCCCAATCTGCTTGTTTTGGCCTCCTCGTCGCTCCTGCGACGTTCATTCTTCTTCCGCTCCTCTCCAATCAGCAAAATACCCCTCGGGGAGGTCGTCGGTGGCCGTCTAGAGTAAGCACATCTCGAGATCACTCCAAATCGCGCCAAATCACCTGAAATGCGACAAAAACAACAAATCGTGAAAAGTATCGCAATATCGTTGATATATCGTGAAAAACATGATTTGGGCGATCTAAATGGCATGCAAACATGCGGAAAAAAGGTGTAAAATAAGGAGTGATCACCGAGCTTAACAAAGGTGAGAAGCTCAACGGCGACAATTATAAACTTTGGTCAATAAAAATCCAATATGTTTTGGAGGAGCAAGATGTGCTTGAAACACTCCAAAACGTAATGGAAGAACCTGAGTTGGGCAATACGGCCCAACACAAGAGGGACCGAGAAGCTTATGAGATTTGGACTCGAAAGAACAAAATAGCACGTATTACGTTATTGTCCGCAATGGACAATGACATAATGCGTCTATTTCGGGAATTCGACCTAGCCAAAGACATATGGTCTGTGCTAGAAATAAAGTTTGGTGGAACTTCGGTCACCAAACTCCGCTCCTTAAATATTCAATTTGATTCGTACAAAATGCGGCGAGATCAATCTATGAAAAAGCATCTCCGCCACATGGCGAATCTCATAGCTGAATTGAAGGATGCGGGTCTTACGCTGTCTGACGAACAACAGATCCAAGCAGTCATTCGTTCACTCCCAGATAGCTGGGATAACATGAAAATGCACCTCACTCATAATGAGTGCATTAAAACTTTAAGCGATGTATCCAAACACCTCGAACTCGAGGAAGAGCGGATTCAAGCCGCAAAACCTAGTGCCGAAGTGCACATGGCCGCTAGTTCCTCACATGGAGGAAAGAAGCGGAAGGATAAACGCTTAAGGTTAATGAACGAACGAAAGCAAGAACCGGAAACCTCAAAGAAGACTAAGAACAAAAAGTGGCAAAAGAATGTGCACTCAAAGAAGAAAAACTTGAAGAAGATCAAGTGCTTTAAGTGCAACAAGTACGGTCACTTCGCCCGTACGTGTACGGATGGAAGTGATAAGGTAACTTGTAGGGCTAGTTACATATGTGTTTCTAGTTCCATGTTTTTTGCTGAATCTAACTATTTTTGATTGATTGATTCAGGGGCCACAGACCACGTAGCGAAGGACAGAAGGGTCTTCGTAGAGTATCGAAGGATAACTTAATGAACAAAGTGGATATACGTCGGCAACAAAACTCGTGTTGAAGTCAAGGGCGTCGGAACATGCAAGCTAGTTCTCGACAACGGCCGGACTCTATTATTGCACGACGTCCTCTTTGCTCCAGATATTCGAAGGAATATCGTATCCGTGGTCATGTTAATGTCTTTAGGTTATGAATGGAGGTTCTATAAACAAAATGTTAACCTGGTTTATAATAGTTCTTTAATTGGGTCGGGTAATGTTTGTAATGGATTGATAGTTTTAAACACTATGTATGATGATTCTTCTTCTATTAATGAAAGTTTCCATTTGACAAATGCTTCTAATTCTGAATCTGAGATTATTTGTTGGCATGCAAGACTTGGTCACATTGGACCAACTAGAATAGATAGACTTGCCAAAAGTGGCTTGCTATCTAATGTTTCAAAAGTTGAAATGTCAACTTGCGAACATTGTCTTGTAGGGAAAACTTGTCGCAAGCCGTTTGGAACTGGCACAAGGGCCGAAGTTCCATTACAGCTTATCCATTCGGACATTTGCGGTCCAATGAATATTAAGATAAGACGCGGGAAGTCTTATTTCATCACCTTCATTGATGACTTCACCCGCTTCGGTCACATTTATTTGATTTCCCACAAACATGAAGCTTTATCTTGCTTCAAAAACTATATGAGTTTAGTGGAAAATCAACTAGATCACAAGATAAAGGTCTTGCGAACCGATCGAGGTGGAGAATATCAATCAACGAGTTTTAAGGAACTCTGTGATGAAAAAGGCATAGTTCATCAAATAACTATGCCTTATACTCCGCAACAAAACGGTGTTGCGGAAAGAAGAAATAGGACATTGATGGAAATGGTCCGATCAATGATGTCTCAGGCAAATTTGCCCATCACCTTTTGGGGTGATGCATTATTGACGGCAGCATTCATCTTAAACCGTGTACCCTCGAAGTCGGTAAGTTCTACTCCTTATGAGTTGTGGAACAATAGAACTCCAGACTTAAGCATTCTAAAACCTTGGGGTTGTGCCTCTTACTTACATTTATCCTCTCACAAATATGGCAAACTTGGGCCACATGGGAGGAAGTGTATCTTCATCCGATACGCTGAAAACTCCAAAGGATATGTTTTCGTCGGTCAAGAGGACAATGGGGGTCTAATAGAATTCGAATCGAGGAATGTTGTCTTCTTGGAAAACGAGTTTCCAAGACAGGGTGAGATAAGTCAAGACTTATCCTTGTTTGAGACTTGGGATCAAGAAGGATCGGAATGTTCGAGTGGGAGAATTCTTGGTGAAGAGGAAAATGACCCTCATACTTCACCTATGGATGATACGAACGATACCAATCCTATTCCGAGTGGGAGTGATGTTATTCCAAGTGGGAGTGATGTCATTTCAAGTGGGAGTGATCAAACTCAAGCAAGACGTAGTAATCGAACGAGGCTAACACCTCTGAGATTTGAGGATGAATTTCCTCAAACATTCATGACATTACTACAAGATGATGACGAACCTGCAAATTTCAAACAGGCCGTCACATGCCCTGCTAAAGATAAATGGATATCGGCGATGGAAGAAGAACTTCAATCCATGAAAACAAACCAAGTCTGGGACTTGGTTGACTTACCTAAGGGATGTAGAGCCATTGGGAACAAGTGGGTTCTCAAAATCAAGCATAAGGCTGATGGCTCCATGTTTGGAAATGTGTCCCAAAGATCCAAAAGAAAAGAAAGCTATTGAAAAGGTTCCATACTCCAGTGCTGTCGGGAGTCTGATGTACGCCATGATGTGTACCAGACCGGACATTTGCTATGCTGTTGGTATGGTAAGCCGTTACTAATCCAACCCAGGACAGGCACACTGGAAAGCGGTGAAGATGATATTAAGGTACCTCAAAGGGACTGCGGACTATGCGTTGTGCTATCAAGGCAATACCTTGAAACTCGAAGGCTATTCCGATGCTGATTAGGCAGGTGATCTCGACGAGTGAAGATCTACCTCAGGCTTTGTTTTCTTGCTCGGGAATGGTGCAATATCCTGAAGCAGCAAGAAGCAAACCTGCATCGCCCTATCAACCATGGAAGCCGAGTTTGTAGCATTCAGCATGGCGGTCCAAGAAGCTGTTTGGCTTAGGAAATTCTTAGACAGGCTAACAGATGCCACTGACTCGAGCACTGTTCCTATATACAGTGATAGTCAAGCTTAGATTGCCTATGTCAAAGATCCTAAATTTCATTGTAAGACCAAACACATTGATATTCGATTCAAGTTTGCGAAGGACTATGACAAACGGAAGGAAGTAGACATATGATACATATCCACGCATAAGATGATAGCGGATCCCCTTACTAAGGCGATCCCCAGAGATGTGTTCTTCAAACACTTATCATCTATGGGAATGCGTAGGTGCTGAGCTGTATCATGTAATATTTCCCATGTCTATAGAAGATCAACGTTTAATAAAAAGAAGAAGTCTTTTTATATATATTGCATACAAGTTTCTTACAAATGATTTTATATACATTTGTGTTTAAGTCTCAGCTATTTTATTGTGTGTATGTCGGACAGATTAAGGTTGGCTCTCTCACATGAGCAACCGCCTTATCTTATCAGATGGATAAGATAGAGATGAGACTAGTTTAAAGTCAAAATCATTAGACAAATGATTTAGAGTCGTGACTTAAACAAGATAGTCGAATGAAAGATCTGCATCATATGGATGCTTACAAAAGATCTGAGATCTGTATCAAAAGGATATTTAAAAGAGATCTCATAGGATTTTTTAAATCCTATCTGTCTTATGCAGGATGAGAGTCCGGGAATATTTCATGGGTAGTAAGGGGACTCAAAAGATAGGCATTGTGGTGTCTGATCTTTCATCCGTACAACATCATTAAGACATACTCTCCCTGGGAAAGGAGTGATGTTGTAATACGTGTTCATACCACGTATGCATTTCGACCACTGAGTTAGTAGCAATAGTGTTTGCTATTATGTGAGACTCAAAGGCCATATGGGTCTTAACTCTTACCCTCAAGGACTCCAATTGGTTCCTTTAGATTTGACGAGATGATCGCTATCATAGCGTGTTGCTAATGGGCTATGATAATTCGGCTCGGCGGGGCACGTTAGAAAAGCGAATCAAGTCAAGATCAGAAGGTTCGCAAGAAGAGGAAGATTGATTTCATATTCGTATTTGGACTTTAATGATTCAAAGCTGGCCAGCCAATTGTGATCCAGATGGGATTCAATTGTTGAATATAAAGTATAAGAAATGTGAAGAAATAATCTAAGGTAAAGCATGCGTTGAACTACTCAACTTTGCACCTTCGAGGTCGTTGTGTATCTCTAACAAGTGCACAACAACAGACTCTACGCGCATGACGATCGCACGGTCTATTTCTCGGTATGATAGATGAAAGAACTAAGAGAAAGACTTTCTCTTACAATCCCCTCAAGTGTGAGTGGGAGATGTTGGATATGGATGACGTTTGTACACCCTTGTAGGGGATGTACGAGGGAATACGGACCTTGAACGTCTTGTACACGAAGTCGTGTGCAAAGGGAATCTGTTCCCTTGCGGAGAGGATCTCTAGATTAGTGGGAAAGTTGCATTATATGTGCATAAGTGCATGCGACATATGGCTAATAAAGGGGGAATATCTTAAGCTTATGTTGTACCATGCATATGGTACAACTTAAGCTTATGTTGTACCATGTATGATGGTACACTTTAGTTAAATTGTTCCAAAGGAACAATTACTCCTAAAATAACTACCTTGGGGGCTATAAATAAGACCCAAGGCTTAGCCATTTCCTTACACTTTTGCATGGCATTCTTGCCTTGCATTTCATTCTAGCGAAGCTCTGCCGAAATCCTTCCTCTCTCTTTATCCAAGTTCTTAATCTAAAAGTAGAGATTTAGATTGTGGATTTAGTAGCCTTACTCCGTTCGTGAGAAGACTCGATCCGTCGTGGCGAATCCGAAGGCGAAGTTCCGAGACTACCGTGCCGCATACGCAAGCGTAAGTCTCAACTTCATTTATCGATCCTAACGCTGTTTTGACATGATCCTACACCCTGCAGGTCAGCAGAGGAGTTTCCTGAGGCCTACTCAAACCACTCAGTTTCGTAGGCATGGAGCCCCATCAGTGCAACAGCGGAGGTTGTCCTGTAGATTTTGTGGGAAGTCTGGACATGAGCAGCATGATTGCAGGTTTAGGGATGGGCGGTGTTTTACCTGTGGTCAGTCAGGATACATCAGTAGGTAGTGTCCTCGGCATGGGCAGACTTCAGGATCAGTGGCACCAGTGGCCGTCCAGCCTATGCAGCGGAGGACCCTTCCACTAGCTCCACAGAGGCATCCGCTGCCAGCTCCACCAGCACCTGGTATAATGACCCGAGTGGACCACCTAGACCTCCCCAGCAGTAGCAGACCCCCAAGAGAGCGGCGCCGAGGCGTCGGGCCTTTACTATGTCGGTTGTGGAGGCAGAGGACATCGGTCGAGTGATCACTGGTACCTATTTATTTTTAGTAATGGATGTTTTCTTATTTCTATTATATCATGTTATGTTTGTTGTTGTAATTAGGATGATTAGATTCTTATGTTAGTTTATCTTTATCCTCTTAGGTGTTATTAGAGTTGCTTCCTTCCCTGCATTGTCACTTTTTGATTCAGGAGCATCTCATTGCTTTCTGTCTCAGCAGTTTGTGACTAGGAACTCCTTAGTAGTAGACTCCATTGCTTCTAGTTGGAATATCCATACAGGGAGTGGAGTGATCCGCAGTTCTTCGGGATACCGACCGTGTCCTGTTGAGATTTGTGGACGTAAGCTGTATGCAGATTTCTTAGCGATAGAGATGCCTCATTTTGAAGCAGTGTTTGGGATGGACTGGTTAGGGATTTTCTATGCCACTATAGATTGTAGGCTCAGGAAGATAGTATTTTAGATTCCTGATCATCCAGAGTTTGAATTTCTTAGTGGTAGTAGTTCCCTTGGACCGTTGAAGTTTAAGGCTAGCCCAATAGAAGTGATGATGGAGATGGAAGCTGAACCTGTATTGCCGAGGGTAGTCCGAGATTTTCCTGATGTCTTTCCAGACGATATCTATGGACTTTCTCCATATAGATCTTTGGAGTTCACCATCGATCTGATTTTAGGCACTTAACCGATTGCGAAGGCTCCATACCGTATGGCTCCTCCAGAGTTAGCAGAGCTTCATAGTCAGTTGAAGGATTTGTCAGAGCATGGTCTTATTCAGCCAAGTGTTTCACCATGGGGTGTGACAGTGCTTTTGGTGAATAAGAAGGATAGATCTCGAAGGATGTGCATCGACTACCGGGAGTTGAACAAGGTTACTGTGAAGAACAAGTATCCTCTTACTAGTATTGATGACATCTTTGATCAGCTGGGTGGATCGCATGTATATTCAAAGCTGGAGTTGAGAAGTGGGTATCACCAGGTGAAGGTCAGAGGATCAGATATTCTGAAGACTGCATGTAGAACCCGGTATGGTCATTATGAGTTCTTAGTGATGCCTTTCGGTGTTACTAATACACCAGCCACATTCATGAGATTGATGAACCAAGTCATCTATGAGTACTTGGATAAGTTTGTGGTCGTCTTCATAGATGATATCTTGGTGTACTCAAGGTCGGAGGAAGATCATGCTGAGCATCCGAGGCTAGTCCTGGAGACTCTGAGGCAGCACCAGTTATATGCTAAGTATAGCAAGTGTCAGTTTTGGCTGACCAAGGTTGCTTTTCTGGGACATGTTGTGTCTGGAGATGGGATAGCTGTAGATCCAGAGAAGGTTGCTGTAGGAGAGAAGTGGCCAGTTCCTAAGTCAGTTACGGAGATCAGAAGTTTCTTGGGATTGGCAGGGTACTACAGGAAGTTCATCAAGGATTTCTCTAAGATTGCTGCATCGATGACTCGTCTAATCAAGAAGAATGTTGCTTACAACTGGTCAGAGGAATGGCAGCGAGCATTTGATGAACTGAAGCATAGATTGATCACTGCTCCTGTCCTGACGATACCAGACCGTTCTGGTGGATATGAGATTTTCTTTGATGCGTCAGGCAGAGGATTGGGATGTGTTCTCCATCAGCATGGTAGGGTAGTAGCTTATGCTTCTAGATTGCTGAAGACCCATGAGAGAAACTAGCATACGCATGACTTGGAGTTAGCAGCAGTGGTGTTTGCATTGAAGTTATGGAGGCATTTTCTTCTGGGTGAACGTGTAAAGATATACACAGATCACAAGAGTTTAAAGTATGTGTTCACTCAGAAAGAACTGAATATGAGGCAGCGTAGATGGCTCGAGTCGATGGTTGATTATGATGTCGACCTCCAATATCACCCTGGAAAAGTCAACGTAGTGCCTGATGCTCTTAGTCGCATGTCGATAGTGATGATGTTGACTGTACAGAGAGAACTTCGGAGTGATATTCGGCAGATGGAAATTGAGGTTGTCTTACCTGTTTCATCAATAGTGATGATGAACTTGCAGGTTCAATCTGATTTGGTTGAAAGGATCAAGGCAGCTCAGTCTGGAGATGCGAAGTTGAAGAAGATTCGAGAGCAGACAGATGCTGGACTTCGTAATGATTTCTGTATTCATGAAGATGGGTCTCTGCGTTTTGGGAGCAGAATTTGTGTGCCATCAGGTGACATTCGGGATGAACTGTTGAGAGAGGCTCATAGCTCACCTTATTCTATCCATCCTGGACGCACTAAAATGTATCGTGATCTGCAGCAGCATTTTTGGTGGCATGACATGAAGGGTAGTGTGGCTAGGAGTGTAGCTTCATGTTTGACATGTCAGCAAGTCAAGGCTGAACATCAGAGAACGACAAGTCTTTTTGCAGCCTCTTCCTATTCCAGAGTGGAAGAGGCAACACGTGACGATGGATTTCGTGACCGACTTACCTTGCACTCCTCGAGGAAATGATGCTATTTGGGTAATCGTTGACCGGTTGACCAAATCAGCTCACTTCATACCTTTTCGAGTGGGCCAGTCGATAGACCATCTCGGGATAGAGGCTCCGCTTCGATCCACTTAGTGATGTAGTCGATCGCCACTATTAGGTATCTCTGTTACCTACTCGCTGGCTTGAATGGTCCAAGTAAGTCTAGTCCCCATTTGGCGAAAGGAACTGGACTGACGATGGGGATCAGATCAATTGGTGGGGCCGAGCTGATCTTTGAGAACTTTTGTCAGATCGTGCACTGTCGAACGTATTCGACGGCATCTTTGAACATTGTTGGCCAAAAATACACTTGTCTCACGGCCTTCAAGGCTATGGATTTCCCTCCGTAATGGTTTTCGCAGTCGCCCTCGTGGATCTCCTGGATCACGTAGTGCGCTTCCTGCGGGGCTAAGCATTTAAGATAGGGGAAGATGTCATACCTGGTCCATCGTCTTTTGTACAATGAACCATCTAGCAGAACGAATTGGTAGGCCTTCCGTTCTAGCTTTCGTGCCTCCACTAGGTCGGTCGGTTTTTCCCCGTGTTTAGGTGACGGATTATAGGATCCATCCACGCGACCTCTTGATCAAGGTTCAATAGTTCTTGTGCCAATTCATTGGGATGGGGCAGAAGTTGTACATACACGGTCCGACCAAGTCCCGCAGGAGAGGAGGATGCAAGCTTCGACAAGGTGTCAGCTCGATGATTCTTTGACCTTGGCACATGGTGCATTTCTACGCGTGCAAATTTAACGAGCTCCGCTTTAGCAACTTGCATGTAACTCTGCATCGAGTCGTCATGGGTTTCAAAGGTCCCATTCAGTTGGTGGACAATGTGACTGGAGTCGCTGAGTTGTTGGACCACTCTCGTCCCTAGGGCTCGAGCCAGTTGGAGTCCGTTGATGGCTGCTTCGTATTCCACACCATCATTAGTGGGTTGGAAATCGAAGCGGAGGGCATATTCGAATATATCACCCGTCGAGGTTTGGACGATTATTCCGGCCCCGCTTCCAGCTTGTGTGGATGAACCATCGACTTGTATGATCCAGGTTCCCTCGTGCTCGATTGTGTCTTTTGCTCTGCTTGTTGGGTCGATGCTTGTTGAGGACGAGGGGTAGCCTCCGGCAGTGTGATACTTGCATATACCTCTTCCAAGGGGGAAATCGTTGTAGGTGAGTTCGACGATAAAGTCGATGAGAGCCTGCCCTTTGATGGCGGTCCTCGACTTAAACTAGATGTCGAACGCGCTTGGTTCGACCCCCCCCCCCCCATTTTTTCATTCTCCCTGAACGATCGAGTCTCTTCAGGGTATGTTCTAAGGGAGTGTCGGTGAGGACCAAGATGGTGTGTGCTTGGAAATACGGTCACAGTCTCCTGGCAGATTGGACCAGTGCAAAATCCATCTGTTCGATCCTCGGGTAGTTGACCTCCGCACCTCGGAGGACCTGACTGACGTAGTAGATGTGTCGTTGTACCCTAGCATCTTCTTTGATGAGCACCGAATTTTAGGCCTCCTTGGTGGCAGCCAGGTAGATGATGAGCTGGTCATCTTTATCTGGCTTGGTCAGGAGCGGTGGGGTACGAAGGTACTCCGTCAAATCTGAGAAGGCTTTTTTGCAATCCGCGTCCTATTCGATGACTCTCTTGCCACTTGAAGCGGAGGCTATCGCTTTTCTCAACACCTTGAAGAAAGGTAATGACCTCTCGGTGGACTTAGACAGGAATCGTTCCAATGCTGCTATCCTTCTGTTCAGCCTCTGGAGCTCTCTGAGATTCGAGGGCTCTTTCATCGTGATGATGGCAGCGATTTTGTTGGGGTTGGCCTCGATCCCTCGATTCGTCAGAATGAAACCAAGGAACTTCCCCGACCAAACCCCGAAGGTACATTTGGCAGGGTTTAGCCGAAGGTTGTATCGCCGGATCTATAAAAATATCTCCTGGAGGTCTGCAACGTGATCCTTTGACTTCTTCGACTTGATCAACATGTCATCGACGTAGACTTCTAGGGTTTGCCCTATTTGAGTCTCGAAGACATCGTTCATCATGCGTTGGTACGTGGCCCTTGCATTTCTCAAACTGAACGGTATTTTGGTGTAACAGAAAATACCTCGATCAGTGATGAAAGAAGTTTTCTCCTCATCCTCCGGTGCCATCTGAAACTGGTTATATACTGAGAAGGTGTCCATGAAGCTGTGAAGCTCGAAGCACTGTTGACCAGATGGTCGATTCGTGGTAGGTGGTAGCTATTCTTTGGGCACGCATTGTTGAGGTCAGTGAAGTCGACGCACATTCGACACTTGCCGTTCGCCTTCTTGACCATCACGACATTCGAGAGCCATTCGGGGTACTTGACTTTTCGAATGAAGTGAGCCTTCAGAAGTCAATCCACTTCTTTGATATCAGCTTTCATTTTTTTGCCTCACATGTTTTTCTTCTTTTGATTCATGAGTTTGGAGGTCGGGTCGACTATCAGCTTGTGGGATGCTACCTCTGGGTCGATGCCGGGCATGTCCATTGGGGTCCAGGCAAAGATGTCGGTGTGCTCTCTTAGGATGGTGATTAACTGTTCTTTTAGGTCGCAAAGGAGCATCGACCTGATAGAGACGGTTTTCCCTTCCTTGTCAGAGACTTGGATTATTCTCCATTTCTTTGACCGCGGTGGGCCGTCGATTTTCGATTCGTGGGTCGACCGGGTCTGCCTGCTCGATCTTCCTCAGGGTGGTGGAGAGCATGTAACACGACCGTGCCTGTTTCTGATTCCCTTTTGCCTTTCTGACTCCCTCGGGGGTCTGGAATTTGATCATCTGATGGAAGGTCGAAACTACTGCTTCTATGGCATTCATCAGTGGTCTTCCGATGATCCCGTTATACGTCGATAAGATATTCACCACCATAAAAGTGTTTAGGTGAGTGATTTGTTGAGGATACGTACCGAGGGTTACCGGTACGGTGATGATGCCTGCTATCGGGGCGGAATATCCCGTGAACCCCACCAGGGGTCCCGTGCAAGGCGTCAACTCCACGGATGACATTTTCATCATTTCCAACGTAATGAAGAAGAGTATATCGCACAAGATTCTGGTGTCAACAAGCAACCTTTCCACAATGATCTCTTTGATGGTGGCCATGATGACGACGACATCATCGTGTGGTAGTTCTACACCTTCCAGATCTTCATCCGAGAAAGAGATATGTTGTGTTGAATCTCTGGGGCGCTTTCACCCCACGGATACTGTCATCAACCTCCCAGTGTAGGAGCTTTGGAGAGAGTTTGATAACTCTGGGTGCATGGGACCTCCCGTTATCATGCTGATGAGCTCGACGCTCGGAGGTCTCGTGGCAACCTCGGATCAATGTGGTTGGGCGGGTCGACAAGGTCGAGCAGTTCGTCGATCGGGATGTCGACTCGTGATTTCCCACAGACGGTGCCAAACTGTTAAGGCCAAAATTGATCGAGACAGCTGTCAAGCTGACGTAGACTCAAAGCACTGAGTTGGAGCCTCATCAACAACTGGAGTGGGACCCTTGGTTGGAGAAACCAGTGTCGAATGATGGTAGTTGGAGGTGATACGACATTTGACCGACCCTCGGGCGGCCGTTGCATCGATCGTTTGAGGTTGGAGGGCTCGATGTCGAACTTCGATGTTGGATAGCGATCGTCGATCTGCACCACATGGACTCGTTAAGGGGTCGGATCTAGGTTCCGACCCAAATCCCTTCTGATGCTTAAGTTAGTGCGGAACTTAAGGAAGAGAGGGAACTTGGTGTAGCTGAGATCAACCCACGGAGGTTCGTCTCTAGACTGACGACGCAAGCTCGAATATAAGAATGGTAAAAGTGAGAAGATAGAGTTCTATGTCTTAGACCTCGTACCTTGAAGATGGAACCCATTTACCTTCGTTCGTTGGTCTATTCATAGGTAGCTCCTCCTTGAGGATGTGTAACCGTCCCTCATTGATTGGGGTACGATCTTCTCCGGGATTCGAGTTAACGGCTGCCCATTTACTCGGCCTCATTAACTCTCCCCTGAATGTCGGCACCAGCCAAACGGTCGAATGACCCATTCGTCCGACTTAGCTGTACTCTGCTAAGAGCGCGTGGGGTAATGGGCCGCGGAAGCTAATCGGGTCGGGTATGCGGATATCCAAATTGGATTCGTACCCGTGCACTAACAGGTTTTTACACCAAATAATTATATAGCCAAGTAAGAATATTGCAATTAGTACTCTAAGTGGCTAAAGAAAAATAAATCTTCTTTGATCACACAAAGAATATTAGTTGATTCAATGTTATCAAGAAGCTTTGTTGCTTTAAAATCTTTTTAAGAAAATTCAAAAATAGAGTAAGAAGGATTTTGAAAAACAACTTGTAATAGCCAAATAAAATGATCTTATAACAAGATAGAAATATAAGCACAAGAATAAGATCAGAATTTAAAAACAGTTGGCTATGAAAAACTTGAGAGCAATGAGAATTTAGATAGCTTGAATTTGCTTGAGAGAATTTGAACTTTGCTCAAGAATGATTGGTTAAGAAAATGATCTCAAAAGCTCTCTATTTATAGAGCTAAGAGAGGAGTTGAATTATTTCAAATGAAGTTTGACTTTAGCCCAAAAATCAAGCTAGGAATAAATGGGAGAGGAAATCAAGGAATTCTGGTCGAGCACAGCTGGTAGTCGACTCCCAGTAAGGGTAGTGGACTTCCAGATAGTTTTCAGGAAAAACTCTACTACAGCAGGTAGTCGACTCTTTAATTTTGGTAGTCGACTCCCAGAGTACATTTTTCAGGGAGAAGTCAGAAATCATGGTAGTGAACTACTGGGTGTTTGTAGTTGACTACAAGTTAAAACTTAGCTTCTATGGAAAATATGCTCTCAAATAAGTTTAAAATTAGTTTAAAAAGCATTTTAGAAAAACATTTTGTGTGTGTGCATATTCTTCTTGGCTTTGAAATAATCTTAAGAAAATGAAAAGCAACTCACACACTAGACACTATGAAGAACTTGAAGCCATGGTTGAGCTTGATCTTGTTGCATATTCTTCACTTGAATTTGAGCTCCTCTTTAGCTTGAGCTTAAGCACATTCTTTGTGCTTCATCTTTGAGCTCTTCTTGTGCTTGAACTGAAGCTTTAGAATGTAGACGCTGGATTGCGAGCTAAATTCATCTTCATATTCTAAGAGTGTGTTTGAAGTTCTTCTTCTCGGAGTATGCTTCGAGCTTCAAATAGCTTATTTGCACAACCTACATATCTTAAGCAATATGATTAGTATATAACGACATTTGGTGTGATCATCATCAAACCCACTTTGGTTGTGGGATTAGATTTCCCAACACGCTCACCCTTTTTGATGATGACACCCAAATGAAAAACATAAGAATAATATGATTAGAAAAACAAAGAGTAAGTGTACTTACCCCCCCTTCTTAGATGGGTATTATTCATTCATGTTTTTGCTTGCGTTTCACTTTTTCGCCCCTTGTCATCATAAAAAATATAATAGTATACATACCAAGTCAAAAAAAATTTACATATGCTCCCCCTCAAAGTTTGCATCATTGAAGTTGGGTCTCCCCCTTAATT
Organism: Scilla litardierei; assembly: GCA_030789695.1. Classification (NCBI taxonomy): domain Eukaryota; kingdom Viridiplantae; phylum Streptophyta; class Magnoliopsida; order Asparagales; family Asparagaceae; genus Scilla; species Scilla litardierei. The sequence goes on along the minus strand of CM061131.1, from coordinate 20,809,687 downwards.
CATGCATGTTACTTGAGATTTATTTGGAGCTCTTCTACAATCCCTTATAATTTTGGCACCTGAAAATCAAATATATAATTTTGGTACCCTTTCTTTGTTGGTCTGTGTGATTAGTCAAATAATAATATAAAATCAACCAATAGGGAACCAAACCCAGTTGGGTTGAGATTTCCCATAAATAAATCTATAGTCTCTACAAAAATAAACATTGTTCATAAAACTAGAAATGTAATTGTCTTTCATTTGGATGGTTCCAATTTTGGGAATACAAACTTTGACATATCCATTTTCAATTTTAGGTATTCTAGCTTGATGATGAGAATTCCTAGCATTTTGATTGGTCACATTATAACCTAAGCCATGTTTGCTAGATTGGGGTCTTTGTGAACTAATCAAGCTATCTAATTTTTCTTTACTTTTATTGAACCTAGCAACATTATTAACCAAGTCATCGTGCTTTGACTTAATGGCGGTCATGTTCTTTTCTAAGTCTCTAAACCTATTTCCCATGTCTTTAAGTTGTATATTGAGCAACCCATTCTTTGCAATTAAGTCCTTATTGTTGCTAATCAATTGTAGGTTCTCTTCCCTAATCCTTTCTAGCTCTTGATTAGTAGAATTAGAACCACAAGATTTATGCATCTTTTTAAGAGTTAAAAGTTCTTTGAGTTGGATCCCATATAAAGCATAAATTTTATGAAATTCCACCTCATAATCAAGTTCCTCATCATCATTATTATCGCTATCACTAGAGGTAGGGTATGAGTTTACCTTGGGGTCTTCCCGTGCCATGAAGCACATATATGATTTCTCATTCCTTTTGCTTGCTTCTCCATCATTTTTGGATGATGATGATGAGCTATCAAAATCCTCGTCATCATCGCTTTTATCTCAATCCGTAAAAGCTTTTCTGTTTGGCCTTTTGTCTTTGTACTGCTTCGTTCTCTTATATCTGTTTTTCTTTAGAGGACACTCCTTCATGTGACCTGGCCTATTACATTCATAGAAAATTGGTTCGTTAGTAGACTTAAACTTTCGATTTTGAAACTTACGTGCATTTAGGATTTTATTGAATCCTTTGGAGATGAGTGCCATTTGTTTCTCCATCTCATCATTGACTTCATCATCGGAATCCTACTTATCTGATGTGGCTTTGAATGCAAGATTCTTCTTCTTTTCACTGTGTTCCTTGGTCTTTCTCTCTTGCAGTTGGAATTCATACGCCATTATATCACCGATGAGCTCCTCCAAGATTAGCTTTGAAGTGTCGTTGCCTTCTTCAATGGCTGAAACTTTGGATTGCCATTCGGGAGTAAGGGATCTAAGGATCTTGCATACGTGATCCTCTTGTGTGTGCTTCTTTCCCAATCCTGCAAGTGTGTTGACGATCTCCGTAAATCGTGTGTACATCTCCATTATGTTCTCGCCATTCTCCATCATAAATTGTTCATACCTGCCAATATAAAGAGAATATTTCGATGATTTAACTTTTTGGTTACCTTCATGCGTTACCATAAGGATTCTCCATATTTGGTGCGTGAAGATAGCCATGGAAATGCTGTTGTACTCCGTTGTGTCAAGTCCGCAATATAGAATGGACATCGCCTTGGCATTTAGAAACACTTTGTCTGTCTCCTTCTTGGTTCACTTTTCTTCCTGAAGAGTGGGTGCTTCATAAGGGTTCTCTACCATTTTCCATAGCTCATACGAAATAGAGAGACGGTACATTTTCATTCGATTCTTCCAAGATCTATAATTTGATCCGTTGAGAAGTGGTGGTCGGTTGCTTGATTGACCTTCGGGGAAACAATCGGTTGACGCCATCTATAACCTCGCTCTGATACCAAGTGTTGGATCCTGTGGATGGCAAACAACACTAGACGGGGGGTTGAATAGTGTTGTAAAGAAAACTTTTCACAAATGAATAACACAAAAATAAATTCCCTTCCAATGTTGCATAAGGAACCAAGTAGAGTGATCTACACTTGGTCCTTAATCAACACGATTGATCTCCAAATAAAGATAAGATAGTATATAAACAATAAAGATCAAAAGAGTAATGATAACAAAATAGATCACACCGCGGAATAAAATATAAACTTGTAATAACAATTTTAATTAGCATGAATATTTCAACAAGTGATTGCAAATGACATAAATTTAAACTATATGTAACGGCCTGTTTTCATCAAGATAACTATTTACATATTTAACCTATTTTCAAAAAAAAATTTAAAACTATTTTGTAATGGTTTGTCAGGAGTTTTACGATTTCAAAAAATTTCTTATAAAAATATTTTGAAGTACCAAACTAGTTATGAAGTATTTTAGTAAGTTCGGGTTTCATCAAATACCTCTAAATAATCTGATAAAAATTCATTTTCAGATATTGCTGTTTTGACTGAATGAATTAATTTTCTATACAAACATCATCAAAATGTTTTCAAACTTCTATAGTATTATTCAATGATCATTTAGGGCTTTCCATAATAATTTCGTAATTTTCTGAAGTCAAATCAATAGAGAACCCGCAAACCCGCTTCCTAAACATTTTGGCCTAAAACTCGTATCCCCGTTGCTCAAACCACAAAATGGATCTCGTATTCGCGATCCTCGCGACAATATGATCCTGTGGGTATGTTTTCGTAATTTTTCGAACACGTTTACTAGTAGGGACAAAATCGTAATTTCGTTACAAATTTTACTATTACCATCACTAATTACCCTACATAATTATTAATTACATTAACCTTAATTAACGTACTTCTCACCTAACCCCGATGATTAGCAGCCCATGTGAAGCTCACCATGGGATTTAGTCTACCCTTAGTCAAAAAGAAAACCTACACCATTAATCCCCTTGACTAAGTATTAAATACGAACTAATTTTTAATTAATTTAATTAACCTATTAATACCCCCAAACCCTTTCCCTCTCTTCCCAGGCTTATACATTTTTAAAACCACACACACACTCTCTCTCTCTTTCACCCATCTCCTCCGAAACCTCTCACTTCCCAGTTCATTTCGATCTCAGCTCAAGCCCACGAACGAACACCCGAAGCCTCACTCACGCACACACATAATCTCAAACTCTCTCCCTTGCTCTCGTTCTCTCTCCCCCCCTGTGCAAAAGCACGAACCCAGGCCCCCATCTCCCCGTTCAAATGCAAAAACCACACCTTCCCTTTGTTTTCCCCCGAACCTAACCCACGCTCTCTCCCCCACATCCTCCCACCGCCGGCAGAACTCCACGTCGTCACCCTCACCTCTCCCCCGAGCCATGCACGCTGCTCCCTTCGCCGCCGCAAGCTCTGCGACCCCCGGTCATCACCACCGCCCTCCGAGCTCCACCGACGCCACCCCCAAGCAGCAGCTGCTGCTTACGCCTCCACCTCCGCTCCATCCTCCTTCTCTGAGATCACCCGCCGTCGCCCCGACGACCTGCAGCGAACCCAGCAGCTCACCGACATTTGCCATAGCTCTTCACCACGAAGCCCGGAGAGCCGCCGCTGCGAACCCCTCCTGTCGCCACAGGACCCACCGCTGCCTTCCCGCTTCGCTCGACGGTGCCTCCGTATCCGCCTCTGCTGCACCCCGCCTCCGCCAACGTCGACTTCACCCCTCGCCTCCGACGAAGCCTCCGCCCCGCTCTCCACCCTCGTCACAGCTCCTCGCAATCACCGTAGCAGCGCCCGTCGCCTGCTCCGCTCTCCTCGCCGCCAAAGAGAGTCACCCGCCTCCGTCCACCTCCCACGGACTCACCACACGCCACCGCCCGCTTCTCGCCACCGCACTGCCCCGGAGCGCCACCGAGCTCCGCCCCTAGCGCCGCCCCACACCGTCGCACGCTTAAACACACACACACACTCTCTCTCTCTCTCTCTCGCTGCTGTAGGTAAGAAACACGAATACGGTTTCTTTTTAATGCAAATACATATATATATACGTAAGTTTTGATATTTTATAAATTATTAAATAATGGTAAATGGTTTTAAATTGATAAGTAATTATATAAGCCTCAGAAAATTACCAGACCAGCTCCAGAAAATCAGAAATGACATTTTGGACCCAATGGCGCTAGTCTCATCTCAATCAGACGCTAATTTTTAAGCCTAAAACTTAAATGCATATTTTTCAATTAAAAGTCTGTAACTCTTTATTTTCACATACACTGATACGTGTGAAAAATATATGTTATAGTACTCTTCGAGACGATCATTTTGACAGCTCACTTGCAACTTTCTGATGCAGATTGCATCCAGAATAAATTGTTGAATAAATATGTTACTAATTGAAAAATAGTTTTAAAATTGATTTTTGAGCTTCTAAAAATTATAAAAATTAACAGAGGCTTCTGAAAAATATTTCCTCTTGCCGTAAAATTATTTTCATCATATCTAGCCTATAGAAAAATTTAGGACGTTTTTTGACTCCGTTTCAACCAGTTTTAAAAATCAAAACGATCAAGTTTAATAAATAGGAAATAGTGTGTGCTTTAACTGATTGTTTCTCATGTTTGCAGGTACAAATTCTCGTACACCAGCATCCTTGGAAGCTTTAGATCTAACCTCGTCTTGCCACGACGAGCTCGATAATGTAAGTCACGACTAATTCTAAAATTAAAAAATTAGATAAGTGCCTCCGTATGAACTTAGAACACCACTATAGACTCCGAACGGCTACTTGACTTGATCCGAACTAGAGACCTAATCTAATAAGAAATTAATTAATTACAGATTACTTTGCCAACTTTCAACTTTGGTGGTTGTAGCACACAACCATCAACTTGAGTAAATTGTGTGTTAAACAATACTTCTACATGCTCGAAGCATGGAATCGGTATTACTGTTGTTGGACTTGTCTCTATCCTCAGTTCGTTCTGGCACAGTCTGCTTTAGAATGAGCTACTACTCTATGGTTTTCAATAAGAAAGTCAACCAATTGTCTTGGTTTGACTAATGACATGTGGAACATCTTGTGGAATATCTTGTGGAACATCATGAAAGGAACATGTACATATAACACTTGACACTTCACTGGGGATTTGGGGTAACTCATAATTTGATAGAGTGCGGGAGTGACCGGAGTTCGATCTTCATGTCCTGCTGCCTGAGTTTCGGCAAAATACATGTCCTGCTGCCTGTGTTTTCAGCATTCGTCTGGGTCGCACACAGGCAAGAGATGGACTCGATGGTCACATATTGTACGCTCCGACTTACGTCACGTAGTGTAGTTACTTTTGCACAGTCACTTTTACTTTACGCATTACAGTCACCTTTACTTTACGCATTGCATGCACTTCGACTATTACACCTGTGCAGTCACCAGTACTTTACTTGTCGTACTTTTAGCAGTAGCATGTTTCACTTACTTAGCCTGCTTTACACTCGCACCACCACAGTACAGTCGTTCATTCCTTTCAGTTCTGTTTACTATTACTACTCAGATGTGTATAATTGTTGCTAAGTACTTTAATTTTCACTCTGGTCTGCTCGTACGTAGTTACTTTTGTCATACTTGTGCACTGCTTCTTTTCTATATTTAGAATTGTTGTGACTTACCTACGGTTCCATCTCCGTAGCAACACATATGACGTACACATGGATGTATATTCTCTTGAGCTAATAGCGTCAGAGTTCGACCATGAGACCGCAGCTTCCAGAGCTATTTTCAGTTGTGTACTTTCTTTCTTTCATGTACATTGGTTGAAACATTTTGTACAGTATGGATTGTAATAATTGGACACTATTTGGGTATTTTTGTACATCTCTGCAACGTGGCTATTTTGGTTTTACTGATAACCTGCAGGACCTGCGCAAATATCAAATAAGTAACGGGCCCCCTGAAAGCAGGTCGTTACACTATAAATAAGTTAGCAAAAAGTAAATGAAAATCGCAAACACAGATTTTTATCCTGGTTCCCCACAACCTGGGTACGTCTAGTCCCCGAAACTCTTGTCGGGCTTTAATCCACTATTATCGGTAAATAGTACAAACCACCTCCAGCCAAGAGGATTTACAACCATCTTGCCTACAACAAGTTTTTCCATTTCCTCACAAGCCGAGGACTTTTACAAACTCCTTGCCTACAACAGGGATTTCCAACACCCTTATCTCCAAGGGACTCAAAGTAAGATCAGATCCAATACACCACAATGAATTAGTGGAGATTGGTTTTTACACCCAATAATTCTATAGCCACACAAGAATATTGCAATTAGTGTTCTAAGCGGCTAAAGAAAAATAAATCTTCTTTGATCACACAAAGAATATTAGTTGATTCAATGTGATCGAGAAGCTTTGTTGCTTTAAAATCCTTTTAAGAAAATTCAAAAATAGAGTAAGAAGGATTTTGAAAAACAACTTGTAATAGCCAAATAAAATGATCATATAACAAGATAGAAATATAAGCACAAGAATAAGATCAGAATTTAGAAACAGTTGGCTATGAAAAACTTGAGAGCGATGAGAATTTAGAGAGCTTGAATTTGCTTGAGAGAATTTGAACTTTGCTCAAGGATGATTGGTTAAGAAAATGAGCTCAAAAGCTCTCTATTTATAGAGATAATAGAGGAGTTGAATTATTTCAAATGAAGTTTGACTTTAGCCCAAAAATCAAGCTAGGAATAAATGGGAGAGGAAATCAAGGAATTCTGGTTGAGCACAGCTGGTAGTCGACTCCCAGAAGAGGTAGTTGACTCCCAGAGAGTTTTCAGGAAAACTCTGCTACAACAAGTAGTCGACTCCCTAATTTTGGTAGTCGACTCCCAGAGTACATTTTCAGGTAGAAGGCAAAAATCATGGCAAGGAACTACTGGGTGTTTGTAGTTGACTACAAGTTAAAACTTAGCTTCTATGGAAAATATGCTCTCAAATAAGTTTAAAACAAGTTTAAAAAACATTTTGTGTGTGTGTATGCATATTCTTCTTGGCTTTGACATAATCTTAAGAAAATGAAAAGTAATTCACACACTAGATACTATGAAGAACTTGAAGCAATGGTTGAGCTTGATCTTGTTGCATATGCTTTGCTTGAATTTGAGCTCCTCTTTAGCTTGAGCTTGAGCACATTCTTTGAGCTTCATCTTTGAGCTCTTTTGTGCTTGAACTGAAGCTTTAGAATGTAGATGTTGGATTGCGAGCTAAATTCATCTTCATCTTCTAAGAGTGTGGTTGAAGTTCTTCTTCTCGGAGTATGCTTCGAGCTTCAAGTGGCTTATTTGCACAACATACACATCTTAAGCAATATGATTAGTATATAACAACATTTGGTGTGATCATCATCAAAACCAGTTTGGGGTGTGATTAGATTTTCCACCATACACTTGTTGCATGATTGCTCACGTTAGAATAGTCGCATCATTTGCTGCATGGCATCTATGACTCGGTGGATGTTAATAAATTGTCGAATGGAATATCTTGTAGTACATCTTGTGGAATATCTTGTGGAATATCGTGTGGAACATCCCGTAATAAACATATACTTGATACACATCACAGACACTTGGGGTTTTGGGGTAACTTATAATAGTGAGTGTGCGGGAGCGACCAGTTCAGGCTTTGTTGTTGTTATCCCGACCGGGTCATAACAACCCCTTCAAAGTTCGTCGGTAACAAATTCATAGACTCAAATCACAGATTATTGAACAATATTGTATCGTAGCACAGTTTTGGTTTAACCTGGGTAGCACACTCGTGGTATGAGATGGACTCTTGGTTGCTCACTGTACTCCGCATTATAAGTCATGATCTAAGCTAGGCACAATTATATTCCCCTTAACATGGTCATCTCAATTATGTTTCATTGTTGCTATCACCATGGTTGCTCTTGTACGTTTCTTATTGTACTTGCACAATTACCTTTTTCCGTCAATTATCGTACTTGCATTCATGTCTGCTCTTGCATTACTTGTTGCACTTGCATGATCATCTTTAACTGTTTACCATATCATGTATCGTACTTTTGTATTACTTTATTTCTATTGCTAGAATTGTTGTGACTTACCGACGGTTCCATCTTCGTGGCACCGTCAGCCGACGTACATGTAGAAGAAAAGTTTCCTGACAATGAGGAGCCATAGTTCGACCCATGGGCTGCAGTTTTAGAGTTCATGTCGTGACACATTTCCATTTGTACTTCTTTTCTTTCATGTATCTTTGTTGGAGCGTCTTGTACATTATGGATTGTAATATATGGACAACGTTTGGGTATTTTTGTACATCTCTGCATCATAATATATTTTGTTTTCACTTGTTAACTGCAGACCTGCGAATGTAATCAAATAAGCAATGGCCACCTGAGAGTGGGTCGTTATAGAACTACTCAACTGCATATTAATTACCTTAATATAACCTATAGCTATATTGATGGAGTAAAAGTTGATAATCAGCGTTCTTGCTATTGGACCCCGAGCCGGTGGTTAGGAACGTTTGTGTCCAAGTCTGGATCACCCTACAGGGATAGTGACAAGCTTGGTCAAACCTGACTGACAATGCTTGTGTGGATCAAATTAGAATTCCAATTATCATCTAATACGAACATTGATTATAGTTATTTCGACCCATTACTTGCATCTCCCTAATATACTTATCGCACGTAAACTCATGCTCACCAAGTTGACATGCTTATTACATACATCCAGGCCTGCCATGACATTACACCTGACATCTGCATGGAATATTGATACACTTGTTGCACGATTGCTCACGTTTAATTATTCACATCTCCTGATGCATGTCATATTCTATTCATTGATTGCTATTGAAGTTTCGTGCTGAATTATCACATGAAATGTTGTATGAAATGATGTGTTGGAACAATGTGACGGATTGACATACCGTAATGAAACATAATAATTGAATGACATATCGTGTTGTAACATAATGCTGGACTATCCTGTTGGAATTGAATGCTTAAAATAGTTGACACTGCATTGGGTTTTGGAGTAACTTATACTAGAGAAAGTGTGAGAGCGACCGCAAGTCTATCAACACATTGCCCATGACCGTCTAAAGTGAACCACACTGACCGTCTAAAGTAAAGTAAGATCCGCCCGGTGAGCGACCATGAGGCAAGAGATGGGCTCAATGGTCACACACTATACTTTCTTATACGAGTCACATAGGTTCTAGTTTTAATTACTGCTTTGTACGTTTATGCCTACGCCTGCTTGGTTTACTTTACTATTGTTTCACTTTGCATACCTTCGTTATGTCTCGTACTTTACTTATTGCACATGCTTGGCTATCTTTACCTTACTTATTGCACCTGCCTGCTTGACCGTAGTTACTCATCGTAGCCTTTTCATTTCCATGCTTTTGCATTGCTTTTACTTCCATTTCTAGAACTGTTTTGACTTACCTACGGTTCCATCTTCGTGGCATCGGCAGACGATGCACATGTTGACGTAGAGGCTCCCGAGTTCGAGAAGCCAGAGTTCGACCATGAAACTATCGACTTTTAGATTTAAGTTGTGTGTTTTCATATGTATTACTATTCCACGGTATCTTTCATGTACTAGTGTGAGACCTTGTTGTGGTGTAATGTACTTCAGTTATGGATTGTAATAAATGGACGCCCGTTTGAGTGTTTGGTACATCTCTGCATCGTGCGCTATATTGTTTTCACTAGTTAACTGCAGAACCTACATGTATATCAAATAAGTAATGGCTCCTATGAGTGGGTCGTTACACTTACAATTGCTAGTGTCATCAATATTGCTCGAGGTTCATCTAAACATTGTGATATGCTTCATCAATTACAAAATCCTGAGATTATTGAAGATCTTGACAATTGCGAGATCTCTACTGAAAAAGTCTTAAATCAGGAAACCATGCTTAAGGGTTCGTTTATGATTCTCTACTCAGTTTGATAACTATGTTCTCATCTACAGTTGGTCTTCTTGAGATACTTGCAGATGAGGGGTCTGTTGGGATATTGAGACCCACCTCTGTGGAGTTTTTATGATGTCTAGAAATGATATAAGTAATAATAATTTTTTCCCAAAGTGTATATGAATTATTTTTAGTCATGAAGAAACAAATATATGAAATAGTTCAAAATAAAGAACTTGGAAGCCATGAGCATGAAGTCAAAGTTAGACCCAGTGCTTGGAGGTGAAGACTCAATCAAAGACTCAAGATGGTGACTCGATGACACAAGTCAATAAAACAAGGTTAAAGAGATCAAGAAGTGTGTATGTTGTAAGTAAATAGCTTGGTTAAAGAGATCAAGAAGTGTGTATGTTGTAAGTAAATAACTTCAAATGTTAAAGCCAATATCATGAAGCTACAAACTCACAAAAGTACTTGAAAAATAATTTCAAAATGTATTTAAATATGTTATATTAGTATATAATTTTTAATAAATATTTTCAAAGTATTTTCATGAAGAAAAACACAGGTATCCAAAAATAGCCGACTATCTATTTCAGATAGCCGACTATTTGTTGCTAGATTTTGCCTAGAACTGTCGGGGTTTTGCAGTAGTCGACTAGCACTTAGAATAACCGACCATCTAAAAATTATAGCTGACTATCCAAAATGGATAGCTGACTATCTGGGTCAAAACACAATTTTTAAGGCAGGCATAATTTTTGATTTATAGCATTTACTAGCCGTTAGAGTTGAATTTTTAGCACGTTTTAAACAAAATTTCATCTCTATAAATACAAATGATTTTCAGAATTTTATATATCAATTTTTAAGCATTTCTATATTTTTTTCAAGCTCAAATTCTCAAAAGCTCTCAATTTTAAAAGTTCTTCTTTGGCCATTGTTTTAATTTATTTGTGCTTACTTTTTTGATAATTTTTCTATTTTCTCTAGCCTTGCTCAAGTTTGAATTTGATCTCCAAATCTCATAGTTTTTATTTTGAGATTCAAATTTCAAGTTTTTTCTTTTGATCTCTTACACTTAACTTGTATTTTCTTTTTGAGTTCAAGATTTGATTTTTTTATAGCCACACTATACACAAGCTTCATATTCATTGGCTATATGAATCAAAAGTGTTGCAATCAATCTACAAAAGGTTTGTAAAGTTTTTGATGAAAGCTTGGTAATTTGTTATCGCTTGTGTTAGGGAAGTCTTGTACTTTTGTTTTGGAAATTCCTAGTTGAGTTGTAAGCTAGTTGATTGGAAATCCTAGCAAGTGAAGCTAGATGCTTGTTGTCACGCCTCGCTCCCTATGATACCTGAAAAGTTGAGGGTGAAGACGAGAGAGTACGCTGACTGCAGGTCCACTACGCGATGCTGGGGTAGTACCTGTAATGTTTCCAAGAAACATACACACATAACACAATAACAATACAGAGACCACAGAGAAACACTGAAAACAAGAACACAGATCTTTATAGACACTATCATCCATTATACATCATCGTGGTTATACATCGTATACAATCATCACCACTCTCCCCAAACAAACCCAAAAGTACATGGATGATTCGGAGTGAAAAGTGTATATTTATACCCCAACTACCCCCATTTTGTGCTGAGAATTATACTTAATCTTACTCTTTTTTGGTATATTTTCACTTCATGTCATTTCTAGGGCTTACTCTCATTCTTGGCACAAAGTATGGATTTATCATCCTTATTGGCTTTCTATTATTTTTCATATGCTCCTGCCATTATTTTGATCATATCTCCATTTTTGGGAATTATTTGAGCATGTGAATAATTTATATGAAATTTTGGAAGTCAATATAGTGTGTTTTAATAGTCATTATATTAATTTCATAATCAAATGGACTAATTTCTTCTTCTTAAATTTTTCAGGTACCCTTAGGAGTCTTGGGGATTTTCCAGAATTTTCTGGGATTTTTCTGGGACTTCTAGGTATTTTTCGTGGATTTAAAGGAGGAGAAATGGGGTAAAAACCCCAGAAAATAGGATATTAAAGGAGCGCCACGTGGCGCAATCATAAGGCGCCACGTGGCACAGTCGGTTGATTTTCAAACAGCCCGCTGCTGCGGGCGGTAAAAATAGCGGGCTTCGGCCCGCTCGTTTTCGAGCGGGCCGCGTGCAGCGTTTGAAGTAAAAAAAATTTAATTTAAAAAAAATTGAAATAGAAGCGGGCCGGCCCAGCGGCCGGCCCGCTCCGCAAACTGGCAGCAGGCGCGCGCAAATAATAAGCGGGCGGGTCGGGCGCTCCGAAGCCCGACCCGCAATGCTTTTAGCCGGCCCGATAGCGCTGTTTGGGTTTAATTCAGCCTGTGCGAAAATTCCAGGGGCTTCATCTCATTTTTGATGTTCTATTAGGGCTAGGAGAGCCACATCTTCTTCCCCAAGAGCTAGGGCAAGGGCTTGGAGGCCATTGGAGGCTAGGGAAGCTTGGAGGAGGAGCAAGGAAGGGGAAAGCTTGAGCTTCTAGGGGTTCTATTGGTGATTTCTCCACATTTCTCGTAGCTATTGGTTTCTAAATGATTTGTATGAACTTTTGAATGATTGTTGATTGAATGTGAGAATCTTTTGATAGTTATTCAATTAGTGGCTTGTAATAAATGCTCATTAATGTTTATCATCTTGCTATTCATTATGAAGGCCTAGAGCCAATAGTGTGTGGAATTGGATTAATTAGGGTTTTGTGAGATTGATTAGTTTTGGTACATTTGGATTTAATTAATTTTTATGTGGCGTATATTTAAGTTTCTAAATTAACTCTCTATACGAATCCAAAAGATTTTATTAGAGAGTCGATCATCCCAAAAGGATGAGTTTGATCTTCTCAAAAAGAAGTATCAACTTAACTTCCATGAAACCTAAATCTTAAGCCACTACCCTTTTTCCATCGTTTTAACTCTCAAAAGGATATCCTCGATGACGCTTCCCCAAAAGGGATGTCATTGAGTCATAAAGAACCATAACCCATGACCGCTATCACTTCCAATTGTGACCCCAAAATGGATCCACAATTGAATCACATTTCACACTTATTTTCACCTCCAAAAGAGTATTTTTCGATGATGCGTCCACAAAAGGGACATCATTGAGTTATAGGGTTATATTCTCATTTCACAACCCTAATGACATCCTACCCCCACATACTTCTCCTTGCTTGACTAGCTCCCTACTTTGGTCTCCACCCGACCTACCTTGGGTTTGGCTCGACCGTCTTACCACCACACTCACACACACGATACTTGTTAGTTTAGTTGGTTGTGCCAACATCTTTAGCATTCCATAACCAATTGAGATTGTGAAAGTGAAACAAATTGTCTCTGTGGATTCGACCCCGTACTTACCGGGATTATATTGCTTTGACACTCCTACTCTTGGGAGGTGAGCGTGTGCATCCTACTTGGATTGTGCAAGTTTCGCGGTCAACCATTTTGGCGCCGTTGCCAGGGACAACGGTTTTCACTCACATTTTTGGTTGGTTTTGGACACTTTAGGTGTAGTACTTCCAGCTTAGTGTTCAGTCTTTTTAGTTGTTTATTTTATACTTTTTTGAGTCGATTTCTTTCTTTCTTTCTTTTATTTCAAAAATCTTTCGTGGAAATTTTTTTTAATGGATTCATCTTCTAACTTTAGCGATTCTTATGTGGAGGATTCCTAACTTCCACCGTTCTTTCACGGTATGGGGTTGGAAAATCCTAGTTCATTTATGCAAAAGTTTGAAAAATGGTGTAGAAAAGAGTTTTGGGATTTGTTTGATGAGAACACTTGTGCAGATTTTATTTATTTTAAAGTGTTCCCATATACTTTGAGAGATGATGCTAAAATTTGGTTTGATGCTTATCCTCGATATTCTTTTTCTACATGGCTTTCTTTTCAGACTGATTTCCTTCGAGCTTTCTTTCTTATTTATTACAAGAATCAGGTACAGATGCGTCAGGCATTCGAGGAACACATGGAGAGCTTTGTCCAGTTTGACGGTGAGACTTACTGTCAGGTTTTGGAGAGGTTCGATGATTTAATGCTTGGGTGTCCATGCCATGCTTTCGGTGCAGAGGATCCACTTCGGATTTTCTACACAGGGTTGCAGCCGTCGACACGGGACTTTGTGCAGATGAGCAGCTGTGGAGAGTTCTTTGCCTACACGACAGATGATGCATGGTTGTACCTGAGGGACCTTGCAGAGTGGGAGCGGATTGTGCCGTCTGGAGAGCCGTCACTTGGATATGATGATGATGGCCAGTCCTTGGTTCCATTTCAGGATGCAGAGCAGCATGTCCAGTGTCAGTTTGAGGAGCCAACTTTGGGCTCTTTTTCTTGCGACCACATGGGATACAGAGCAGAGCAGGAGGATGGGTTGCATGAGAGCCAGGTAAAGGATATTGACAAATTATATATTGAGGATCAGGAGGAGATGGATGATGGAGTGTGTCTCATCTACGTTGGAGACACGATGCAGTTTAGTTGGGTTGGTGGTGATGATGAGATGGAAATGTGTCCAGGCGAGAGTGAGATAGATGACATCAGAGAGCCTTAGTCACATTGACTGGCTGATCCCTTACCACTGCTGGAGGTGTGCGAGCATCTTGGATGGACTGTTGAGATAGTTTACTACGGTGATATTGAGGAGGATGAGTGCACGGGATACAGACTACAGACTACTTTGGAGCCCGAGCCCACCCTCCCTTCAGATTCTGTTCAGCAGCCATCACTTCAGACATCTCAGGACACGCATCAGTCCGTCATCCAGGATGAGGATATTCAGGGTGGACCACAGAGTCCAGAGATGATTGCATAGGCCATTACCTTCGATGGCGAGGATTCGGCAAGCGACAGTGACTGCGAGATGATCTACATTGAGCCTGTGCCGCCTTCTCCTCCTCACTTGCCCCTGCAGCCCTTTCACCCTCCTCCTAAGGATTTGCATCAGCCAGGTGATAGCATCGCCATTCAGGGAAGTTCTCATCACACTTTTCCCTTCATTTCTGAATCTTAAACTTCATCTCCATATATCTTAGATTCAGAAAGTCGTCATACACATTCATATTCTCATTTTTATTATGACGACCCTATTTGGACTTCCTTCATTGGAAGTCTAACTTATTTTCCTTGGATTGACACAGCTTGTCTCCCGCAGGACACGGTAACACATTCTAGGGAGATGCTGGGAGCTGTGTTGTTAGGATCCACGGAGAGTGGAGGAGCGGCGTTTCCAAAGCAGCTTGCTGAGTAACGCAAGGATATGATTGAGCAGCTGCCTCCACCATTACACACTCGGGATCCACCTTTTGCTAAGGTGTATTCCTTCCTTTCTTTAGTGTAAATAAAATAAATAAAATTTTTAGTTTAGTTTGCTTTAGTATGTGTGTTTTCCCTCTAGCATCATTGAATAATATCTAGTTTCATTTCAACCATTGAGGACAATGCTCATTTCTAGTTGGGGGGAGTGAACTATGAAGTTGGATGCTAGTTTTGGGTAGTTTGAATTTTTTTTTAATTCATCATCATCATTCATTCATTTTGAGAATATCATTTTGATGCCTCCATCCTTGCTTCCATCACATTTCTTTTGCTTAGTCCCTACATGCTTAATGCTAGGCAATTTTTTCGGATTATTATTTTGGTATCAAATTCATCGATGTTTGATTGGCGTGTTTTAATTTCTTTTCCATTTTGGAGTCAAATGCTAATATGCCATGTATGAAACGATTTTCTATGTTTTGATGCTCTCTTTGAATAGTTTAGTGTAAGTAATTGCATGAATTGGGATGAAAGGCTTAGTTTTTAGTTGGATTAGGTTTGGCCAATTGTTATGATTTGTTCTCTTCTAAGGAATGGGTGGATGGGTTGCTACCTTGTGTTGTGAATGAGAAAAAGAGAGTTATATAAGTGAATATTTCTTTCTAATCAAATCGAGTAGCCGGTGCCCCACGAAACATTGGGGAGGACGCCAAAGATGAGATTTAGGGTATCATTCCATCCATTTGCCTATATAGCGTCATCGTGTGTATGCAAATGTGGCCGTGTTTGCATTTCATAGCATTATTGCGTGAATGCAAAACATAAACATACTAAAACAAAAAGAATACAAAAAGAGAGAAAATGAAAAGAAAAAGAAAAAAATGAATGAATAAATGAATGAATAAGCAACACGAGTGATGCAATCTCATCTCCCACCACTTAGGGGAATTTATTTTGTTTTGGCCATTTCCATGAAAGTTAGAAACTTTGCCATTTGTGATATATCCCGATAAATACGATACGGTGCTTATTTCCTTACTTTTCTTGGAATTGGATCGAAGAGAGTTTCATTTGTTATTTGTTTTCATACATTGGGTATATTGGCTTTGAAATCAATTGGAAATACCATTTTGGGTGTGCCATGAGGATATTGTGAGTTTAGTGCATGTTTTTCACTTTAATCCGAATTTATCGCATATTTTGCTAGGGACTAGCAAAAAGCTAGTTGGGGGGTGTGATTCGGAGTGAAAAGAGTATATTTATACCCCTTAACTACCCTCATTTTGTGCTGAGAATTATACTTAATCTTGTTTTTTTTGGTATATTTTCACTTCATGTCATTTCTATGGCTTACTCTTATTCTTGGCACAAAGTATGGATTTTATCAGCCTTATTGGCTTTCTATTATTTTTCATATGCTCCTGCCATTATTTTGATCATATCTCCATTTTTTGGGAATTATTTGAGCATGTAAATAATTTATATGAAATTTTGGAAGTCAATATAATGTGTTTTAATAGTCATTATATTAATTTCATAATCAAATTGACTAATTTCTTCTTCTTATATTTTTCAGGTACCCATAGGAGTCTTGGGGATTTTCCAGAATTATCTGGGATTTTTCTGGGACTTCTAGGTATTTTTCGTGGATTTAAAGGAGTAGAAATGGGGTCAAAACCCCAGAAAATAGGATATTAAAGGAGCGCCACGTGGCGCAATCATGATGCACCACGTGGCGCAGTCGGTTTGTAACGCCCCGCTCCCCAGGATACCCGATAAGTACGAATCCGTATCAGGTTTTCCCGAAGAGGCGGGTGCTACGAAAAGAACTACAAGATCTCAAACTCAAGCAGGTCCACTGCGCACTGCTGGGAGAGTACTTGTAGCAATCCAGATATCACAGAAACACATAAAGAGCCACCAACTCAAAACACCAGTATAACATATATATAAACTGTTCAAATTACAACATCAATTACAAACCTCATATACAATATATAACCCAAACTCACCCAAATACATTAACACACCCAAATCTCGCTCACACTCACCCCCACACCCAAATCCAACCAACTGAGCTCGTGTCCTCTGACTCCAAGATCCAACACCTGAAAAATATCAACGGAGACATGTCACAGCGTGACCCATTAGGAAACCCAAACCCAACTCACATGGTGCACAAAAATGCAATGCACTAAGTAACACACGGGGAACTAACTCATGGCATATCACGGCAACTTCAGATAAAAATGTAAATGGTATCATCAACAAAACACGTACCTGCGGCAAGAAGATAGGCTGCAAAACAAGGTAAGTACGACATATAAAGAAGTGAACTGCCATATTAAGAAACTGAAAGCTAGCGTTACAACATCATCCCAAGTACAATTACTAATAGCAATCACATCTGATATTGCGACCGTCAAAAGAAACCAAGTCACGTCACTCACTTCACAACCACAATGACGTGGAATACCTATAGCCATACTAACAGTTTATGGTTTGTTATGAATTCTTGAAGTACCTCAAATAGTAATTCCTAAGTAAGCTTGGCTTACTAACAGTTAAACGAAACTACAATTCTCATTTAAATTGAATGTACACAAAACTCCTTAGTAAGTCGATGGAAAACACTCTTCTCTATTGAACTGGAACCAACTGGATTTGGAAATCAAGGTTTGCTTAAAGGAGCTTGTAGGAACTTGTCGGTGATGATAATTAAGATTCCTACACTCTCTAAAACTTCCATCTTGAAAGTTGTCAAAGACCCTTTTGCTAACTTTTCTTTTATACCAATTTTCCAAATGGGTGTTCATTTAAGTGTGGAAATTTAAAGGAGCTAGCAAGTGGCATTTGTGTGGTATTCCTAGCTTAAGTTTCTAATGCTTGGAATGTTGTGGAAATGCTCATAAAAATTTTGGCAGAGTTTCACTTGTATTTATCAACATTTTCCAATTACAGCATAAGTAATATGTAGAAAGAAACCTGACATAATCATAAGAAAAGTAAAACACTGCTCAAGAATCATAGGAGACGTGCCGTAAGGAAAGTTGGGACTAGCATGCACTAATATTAAGAACTAACATAACCCACTTGAAGATCTTGATGTAGAAATGCAACATTCTACTTCTTTATCAGTTAACTTCGCAATTTCTCCAACAAAACTCATGGACCAATTTAATTGGCAACCATTCCTCCACCCAAAGTGAAGAGTACATAATGCTACTCTCATTAGCACAATTTTTCCCATGAAGTTAGTAACCTCGAACATGATCCAAGAAGAAATGACCCATTAAAGCATAACTACTTCATTCAAACGATAACAAGTGCATCAACTTGATAAAGATCACATCTTGCATGAAAAAGAAGGCAATTTGCCTACAATTCAATAAAGATTTCCATTTTCCCATTAAATTAAACCAATGAAAAGGACTAACGACATAAGGGTGCACACTTGCACATGGGTTCTCAATAAAATTAGCTTTAGTCAAGGGAAGTGTGAATCATATTGTTTTGCCCTTAAGTTGAGTCATTAATAATAACACCAACAACAACACGAAAAACAGCAACTACTACGACAACAATAACAACAACAACATAACATCAACAATAACATTTTAGTTCAATAGAGGGGAACACAACTTCAACCCAAATTCGTCTACTAGCAACCACCAAATACCCACTTTCCAACATACAACCATTTCAACACATAATGTATTCATGGCAACATTCATCCTCATAAGTAACAATCACATTTATATAACCACCAATCACACAAATGCTCAATGATGCCATGATGCATATGACTCACAAGCAATGCGATGCATTGGGGATCACATGAGTGAGCCGACGTGCACGTGCAAATGATTCTACTCCGTTATCAACGTGGAGCCACCTAATGGATCAAGAGGTGGCCAACGGCATATTCACCCGCCTCCTACCGCGGCACTTTGTACATGCCCGTACACTCCACCTCGTGTCCTAACAACATCATTTCACTCATTCCGCATTCCACGTGTATCCAACACCACACCGCCAATTTTCCATCATATTAGAATTTTCATATAAACCTCATTTCATGCCAATTAAATGTACCTCATTTCATACCAATTAAATGAACCTCATTTCATGCAAATTAAATGAACCTCATTTCATGCAAATTAAGTTGAATACATAATTTCCAACAACCCAAAATGAGAGTAAGGTTTCTCAAACGTGAGCAATTATAGCTTCCGACAAACCTAATGAAAGCGGAATGAGAGCCAATTCACTTGTTATTGAAACAAGACATTAGAGGGCTTCATGCTCCATATTATAGCATCATAATACTCAACTCAATTTAAAATAACATACTTCACATTTTCTTACAAGAAATATAAGAGCAATTTCATTTAATCAATAAACGTAAGTAAAGGAGAACAATTTCAATCCATATCATAAAATGAGAACTATTTCATTTAACCATTGAAATCAAAATGAGAAAGCAATCTCATGCAAGGTAATTTGAATGTTAAACTTCCAACATATCATAATAACTTCCGTCATCCCAACATTTCATATAAACTTCCAACTTCCAACATGTCCAAATAAATTCCCAACAGCTTAACACTCCAACATGATTCCCAACATCTTGACACTCCAATATTGAGAGCAATGCCAAAATGAGAGCAATCCAAGAACCAAAAGAACAATTCAACTTAATTCAACTAGAACATAGCATGTTTCCATTCGAACAATTCTAATAAGTTGCATTCATGGGCAATTTTACAAACAAATGATATACATACTTGGTTTTGTCTTGGAATCATGGAATTTGCATCGGAAGCATTTACTAAAGCAATTCCCATAACAATTGAGAAAACATGAATATGTAAACATAATTGGCCCACAAGCATATACATGTTGACTAGCAAAGATTACACGAAACTAACATACATGAAATTATAGTGTCATCCATACAAGAAACTACCATATGAACAATTAATGCAAAAAGGGCATATGGCATAATGAGGAAACATGAATTACCATGATCAAGCTACATATCACATGAAATTGGGCTTCCTACAACAACCCTAAAAATTGCATTCACTACCCATCAAAAATGAAGTGAAATAAACATGAGAGTTGAGATTGGACTCCTACCTCTCCCAATTTCATGAAGCTCTCCATTGCTCCAACATCAAGCTCCAAATCCTTGCTTAGAGAATTATAATCCCTCCACCAATTGCGTGATTCACCATGGATTTCATCTTCAATCACCAAGCCCTAGTCTCCTCTTTCAATTTCATGACTCCACCACCAATCCCACCTTCAATCCCAAAGCCCTAATATCGAGATTTCCCCCAATTCCCCCATGAATCACCCTATTCAAGTTCCAAATCCTAACTTCTCTTGATCCCAAACTCCCACAACTACAAGCTCATCACTAGGGTTTTAAAGAAGAAGAAGAAATGGGGTTTGAGACTGAAAAATCAAGAAAATAAACCCAGAAATTTTCGGCCAGCTTTGAGTTGGATTTTTGGGGGAAGTTTTGGCCATGGAGTTGAAAGAAATTGAAGAAAATGAATGGTAGAAGGAGGGGATGTGCTTACGGATTCACTCCTTCTCTTCTTCATCTTCTTTCCTTCTTCTTCTTCCCATTTTCCCTCCATCTCCTCCCAGAATTTTTGGCAGTAAGGGGTGGCTTCTCATTCGGCCTGGGTTGGGGAAGAAACAGGGGAAGATGAAGGAGAAACAAAAGAAGTTTGTAGAAAAGAAAGAGAAGTGGGTATTACAAGTTTGCCATTCCCAATCACATTCATTTCTGGAATTTACAGGACAGTCCCAAACAGGGGCAGCTAACTCAATATTTTTGAACTACACTTAAGATTTACTCCTCTTATGAGTTGTAGATATAGGTGTTATGCATTCACATATCAATTTTCATGATATTTCACGAAGTATTCAATTTAATACAGAATTTACGGCGAAGGGTATATGTGCTGAAACTATGCTGGAAAGTAAAACAGCAACTGTTCTGACTTGAGGACCAGATTGCTCCTAAATGCGGACAGATTCAGGAAAAATGGAAAGCTACAAAGTTGTAGGGCTTGAAGTTAACTTTCCAACGAGACCAAGAACACATCATTTCGTTAAGAATTGAGGGACTGATCGCTGTTCCCGTAACATGTGTCAAAGATGAGGAAAAACAGACATGCTGATTTCACGAAATTCCTATCCCAATTTCTAATCCGAATTTGGAAAAGTGTTCAACATGAAAGTTGGAGATAATAGTCCCAAGTTTATGCCGTCAAATTTTCACGACATTCGTAATTCTAAATTAAGATAAATCATCAACACTTTAAGCATGTACTTCTGCCCAATTTCCCAGGAACTCCAAAGTAGCAAGCAAGCAACTTCTACTTAACAATTAATCAAGTCAACATGTTGATACTTGATGCAAAATAAATCTACAACATAGCAGCAATTAAATTCAACACTTCCTATAAATTCATTCGCATAATTCCCATTTCCATATACAAGAAAATTGAATGAATGATAGCTTCCAACATACGAAAAGAGAGCAATTTCACAAAATATATGAAACCAACAATCAAGACAATGGGATGAAACCAACAATCAAGCCTTCTTCTCTTATCTAATAGTATAGCCCACCTATGGAAGCCCAATCAACAGTAACTAACAATAATCCAAACCCAACTCTAGCTACCAAATTAACTAAGGCCTTAACAATAGTAATAATAATATCAATCAACATCATCAATAATAAAAATACCAAAACTCAAAAATAATAACAACTTCACCAAAAATAACAACCAAACATCAATAATACCAATTTCATTCATTAATAACTATCACAACATCACCAATAATCACGAACATACCGCTTTACTACACATACTCACCAGCTAAAATCACCAAGCACGCTAATGAACACTAATAGCACGCTAACAATAATATCAATTTACTATCCAACCACACACATTCACTCATATATCCAAAGCATATCATACTCACCTTAGAGCCATACATGTAGGAAATCACTATACACACAACAAAATTACTATACGCACACATGCAAACAACATTTTACACATACGGGCATTACACTGTTGAATTTCAAACCGCCCGCTGCTGCGGGCGGTAAAAATAGCAGGCTTCGGCCCGCTTGTTCTTGAGCGGGCCGTGTGCATCGTTTGAAGTAAAAAAATTAATTTTAAAAAAATGAAACGGAAGCGGGCCGGTCCAACGGCCGGCCCGCTCCGCAAACTGGCAGCATGCGCGCGCAAATAATAAGCGGGCGGGTCGGGCGCTCCGAAGCCCGACCCGCGATGCTTTTAGCCAGCCCGATAGCGCTGTTTGGGTTTAATTCAGCCTGTGCGAAAATTCCAGGGGCTTCATCTCATTTTTGCTGTTCTATTAGGGCTAGGAGAGCCTCATCTTCTTCCCCAAGAGCTAGGGCAAGGGCTTGGAGGCCATTGGAGGCTAGGGAAGCTTGGAGGAGGAGTAAGGAAGGGGAAAGCTTGAGCTTCTAGTGTTTCTATTGGTGATTTCTCCCCATTTCTTATAGCTATTGGTTTCTAAATGATTTGTATGAACTTTTGAATGATTGTTGATTGAATGTGAGAATCTTTTGATAGTTATCCAATTAGTGGCTTGTAATGAATGCTCATTAATGTTTATCATCTTGCTATTCATTATGAAGGCCTAGAGCCAATAGTGCGTGGAATTGGATTAATTAGGGTTTTGTGAGATTGATTAGTTTTGGTTCATTTGGATTTAATTAATTTTTATGTGGCGTAAATTTAAGTTTCGAAATTAACTCTCTATACGAATCCAAAAGATTTTATTTGAGGGCCGATCATCCCAAAAGGATGAGTTTGATCTTCTCAAAAAGAAGTATCAACTTAACTTCCATGAAACCTAAATCTTAAGCCACTACCCTTTTTCCATCGTTTTAACTCCCAAAAAGATATCCCCGATGACGCTTCCCCAAAAGGGATGTCATTGAGTCATAAAGAACCATAACCCGTGACCGCTATCACTTCCAATTGTGACCCCAAAAGGGATCCACAATTGAATCGCATTTCACACTTATTTTCACCTCCAAACGAGTATTTTCCGATGATGCGTCCACAAAAGGGACATCATTGAGTTATAGGGTTATATTCTCATTTCACAACCCTAATGACATCCTACCCCACACACTTCTCCTTGCTTGACTAGTTCCCTACTTTGGTCTCCACCTGACCTACCTTGGGTTTGGCTCGACCGTCTTACCACCACACTCCCTCACACGATACTTGTTAGTTTAGTTGGTTGTGCCAACATCTTTAGCATTCCATAACCAATTGAGATGGTGAAAGTGAAACGAATTGTCTCTGTGGATTCGACCCCATACTTACCGGGATTATATTGCTTTGACACTCCTACTCTTGGGAGGTGAGCGTGTGCATCCTACTTGGATTGTGCACGTTTCACGGTCAACCAATGGACACTCGCACGCATTTCACTACCCAACCCACATCTCAACTCATGTCACTCTAACTCCAACTCCAGCCACCTGCTGCAACACCAACACCAACACCTGAAAAATAAGGTGGAGCACGTCAACGCGTTCTCCAGTAGGATATCCAACGCCACTTCAAATACCACTTCCTACTATGCAACTACTGAGTGAACAAGTGCAACGAGTGAAAGTGCTACAGGAACATGGCATGTCAATACATCAATGTATAAAAGGAGCAAAGGAAATAAGGCAATTAAACATACAATACTACACTATAAGTGGTAAGTAAACTGTAACGGCCGGTATTTCTAGGCGTATGATTATTGTGTGTGCCCGTATTTTGTTTTGATCGTCCGGATGTTTTCGTGCGCGAGTTCTTTTGTGCGTCGACGTGAGCGCGTCTCGGATGATTTTAATTTCTTATCATGGCATGAGTAATTAATTGCCCTAATTAACTTGTCCCAAATCAAACATTGATTAACTTAACCCGAATTAAGTAACTAATTAATTAACCCTACATTGATTCCACCCTTTGGGCAGTTCAGATCCAGCATGCATCATCAAACCTTTCCCCACCTCCAGCTAATTCTCCCATCCTATTGTCCCCTCTCTGTTCTTATAACAGTAATTCCAACGACATCAGGAGGATGAACTGAGCGTTGTTTTTCCTCTGCAAATCATTCCAATCCCAATCAGCCCAGAATCAAACAAAACCCAAATCCGCCAACCAATGAACCACAATCAAAACCCAAATCCATTCCCCAAATCAAACTAGAAACTCCCATCAAATTCTTCCCCAGAGAAATCTGTTCACCATCCTCCAGAATCTTCCAAACCAAATCAGCCCCAACAAATCTTTCATCATCCCCAAACCCATTCACCCAAATCCCCAAAACTGAAATTGTAACAGAGGGATTCCAGATCCAAAAACAAAAACCAAAATTACAGATTCAAAATTAAACACAGAAAATACAAACCAAAACTGAGAATTCTTCAGATTCAAACCCTCATCCTTCCATCTTCCTCCTCCCTCTCCCCTAGGCCGACCCCCTCCTCCCTCCAGCGCGCACCGCCGCCGTGAGGAACAGCCGCCGCCGGACCTCCAGAAGCGCGCGCCGCCAGACCTCCAGGAGCGCGCGCCGCCACCCTCTGAACCGCCGTCGCCGGGGCGCTGCCGCGCCGCCGTCGATCGCCGGGCCACCGTCCATCCTCCTCTCTTCTGCGCGGAGGTGAGAAGCACATCCCCCTTGATTTGCGAGAACCGCTCTCCCCTTTCGTTGCTTGTTGAATGTCACGCCCCGCTTCCCTAAAATGGAGGCAAGACGTGAAAAGGTCCGCACGAGAGTGGAGCTGTGAAGCCCCAAACCCGATAAGCGTCCATAAAACATAAGCAGGTCCCTGTAACGACAAACGGAACAACAATAATAACACAAGGAGAGACAGAAATAAAATCTCAAATCTCGGAATTTGTCCAACATTAAAGTTAAGTTCAACATCCAGAAAAGCCACCAGGCTAAAAGGAAAGAGTCTAAAGGCCTAACACACGGCCAACAAAGCAAACACAACCATAGTATGGGTGCTACGCACCGAAACTAAAAGCAGTCTAAAACAAAAGGGAAAGCTCCACGAGGACACTAAGACTGATCTCCAGTGTCCACGAAGTCCTCGATCAACGCGGGCTCTGACTCAGCGTCAGCAAACACCACGTCCTTGGCGACAAACTCAGGCTCGGGATCTAACATGTGTCACCCAAAAGAGAAAGGGGCACATGTCAGCAAGTCGAAAGACTTGTGCAAGGAAACTGAAAGAAAGGTAAAGTAGCAACCTAGCAGTTAAAGTATGGTGCATGGCATGGCAAGTATTGTATGGAAATAACAAGTGAAGTACAAGTAGCAAGTAACAAGTGGTAGGTGTGACATGTATTGTCAAGTAACAAGTACAAGGGGTCACCCACACACATGTGAGCGCCCTATTGCCCGCAGGCTGTATTCAAGTACAAGGTATCACTCACACACAGGCGAGTGCCCTATTGACCGCAGGCTGTATTGAGCTCGTTTTCTGGACCACGAGCCAGATTTGTAATTGGCCTAGGGTTGTGCCCGCAAAACGGGTGCCTAGCCGGAACAAGTAGCACTAGTGTGTAGCGATGCTACACAATCACGATGAGTGTTCAAGCATGCAATGACATGAGCAGTTATTCGCGTACCGTTAATTGAATTTAAACATGACATGCAAAATGCAATGACATGAACAGATATTCGCGTACAGTTAATTTAAATTAAACATGGCAGTTAAAGATGCATGGATGACATGAACAGTTACTACGCGTACCGTTAAGTGAAATTAAACGTGACATACAAGCATGATGAAGGTGACGGACCAAGCTTCATTGTCAAGCTAGGTCAATGGCGTCTAGACGGCTATCCTTTCACCGTCTAGTCTCTTTTACGCTAAAGCAAGGTAATGGCCTAAGACATGGCCCAAATCAAGAGATGCAAGTTTCACTTGCCTAGCACCGAGAATGATGATCAACGAGGCCGTCAAACAAATGCTATCTATGGAGATGAGATCGCTGCCATGGCAAAACAACATTAAAACAACATTTAACCTAGTTTTATTAGGGTTTCACAAAAACACATTGGGTTATGAAAACATTAAGAGATCGATTTATTACCGTATCGGAAGCGGAAGAATGATGCCGAGCAAGCACGGCAACAGAAGAAATGATCCGGGGAACCTAGGGTTCAGATCTGGAATGGATGGGGAAAATCTGGAGAAAAGGGGTTTTGGGGATTTTTTGGGGGTTGGAGATGACCTAGGGCATGGTGGTAGGCCAAAATGGAGAGGGGGAGAAGCTCTAGATGAAGGAGGAAGGCTAGAGGAAGGTTGGGGAAGTTCATAGGTTAAGGGAGGGAAGGAAAGAGTCCAGGAGAAGAGAAAGAAAGAAAAGAAACGAAGTGGGGTATTTATAGAAAATGACCTGGCGGCTGCCCAGAAATTAGGGTTTCGACACTGATTAGTCGGTCAAAGAGCAACCACTGACCGACTAGTTTGTGAACTAGTCGGTCGGTTGACCAACGCAGACCGACTAAGTCCAAACAGTAACTCCTGTACAAAAATAGGATTTAGATTTAGTCGGTCAAAGAACAACTACTGACCGACTAGTTTCGAATCTAGTCGGTCGATGAACGTTCTTAGACCGACTAAGAATGAATAGTACTTGGTATCAAAAATGATCATAGAGCTAGTCGGTTAAAGAACATTTGCTGACCGACTAGTTTGCAACCTAGTCGGTCGACGAACATTCTTAGACCGACTAACGATAAACAGTAACTCCTGAGAAATTTACAAAGCCCACTAGTCGGTCCATGAAGGTTTGCCGACCGACTAAATCGTCATCTAGTCGGTCGGTTCCCCTTCTTACACCGGCTAACGTGCACAGAAAGTTCCGAAATGGAGCGCGAAGCTCCGGGATCGATTCCTAAGACTCCTAGGCTTGATCTAACAATAAGATGAAGCCCGTCACGAATGACTTACTCCAAAATCGACGATTCTAAGGAAGAAGCTAGAAAATCACGACGAAACGATCGAAAATGAAAGCTACGGAGACGAAAACCACACATGAGGAGAAAATCCACCAAAACATATAATATAATATAATAAATCCAGATACATGAAAACCAGACGTTACATCCTCTCCAACTTAAGAAAAATTCCGTCCTCGGAATTTCCCAACACTCACGTGTCCAGAAACAAAAGTGGGTAGCGCTCTCGCATCTCATCCTCATTCTCCCAAGTAGACTCTCCCGGCGAGCCGTGTCGCCACATCACCCTCACAAGATTAACAACCTTGTTCCGAAGTGACTTCTGACGCCTGTCCAAAATCTGCATTGGCTGCTGGTCATACGTCATATCAGGGCGAACGGTAATCTCCGAGAAATCCACAGCATGAGATGGATCGCTAATGTATCGACGAAGCTGCGACACATGGAAAAAATTGTGAACTCCTTCCAAAGATGGCGGCAAGGCTAGGCGGTAGGCTACCTCGCCAACTCTCTCCAGAACGTCAAACGGTCCAATGTATCGCGGGCTCAACTTCCCTCGCTTCCCAAAGCGAATCACCCCACGATTCGGGGAAATCCTCAAGAACACATGGTCGCCCGGCTGAAACTCTAAAGGACGGCGTTTAGCATCCGCCCAATGCTTAAAACGGTCCTGAGCAATCCTCAACCTCTCCCGAATGTTCCTGACAACATCCACAGCCTCCACAATCATCTCAGGTCCCAACAGCTCCCGATCACCAACGTCATCCCAACTCAATGGCGATCGACATTTCCTCCCATAAAGAGCGGCGAAAGGCGCCATGCCAATACTCGCCTGGAAGCTGTTGTTGTAAGAAAAATCTACCAGATGTAGATGGTCCTCCCACGAACCCTTGAAATCCAACATGCACGCCCTCAGCATGTCCTCCAAGATCTGAATCGTCCTCTCGGACTGGCCGTCCGTCTGCGGATGGTACGCCGTGCTGAAACTTAGACGCGTACCCAAACTCTTCTGCAAACTCTGCCGGAACTGAGATGTGAACCTCGTGTCTCTGTCCGACACGATGCTCACGGGGACTCCGTGAAGTCGTACGATCTCCTGTACGATTCACGTTACATCACTATCTAAACTAGGAAAAGGAAATAAAACGGAGAGCAAAAGAATTTACCTCCATATATCTCCTCGCTAGCGCCTCAGTGGACTGTCCCACTCGGAATGGGATAAAGTGCACGGATTTGGTCAATCGATCTACGATCACCCAAATCGCGTCATTCTGCTTCGGACTCCGAGGTAGTCCAGTCACGAAATCCATAGTGATGTGTTGCCACTTCCACTCCGGAATCGGAAGCGGTTGCAGCAACCCTGCCGTACGCTGATGCTCCGCCTTCACCTGCTGGCAAACCAAACACTTGGCTACACTCCGAGCCACACTCCTCTTCATGCCATGTCACCAATAGTTCAGACGAAGATCCTTGTACATCTTGGTCCCACCAGGATGCACAGAATACGGCGAACTGTGTGCCTCCACCATCAACTCCTCTCCAATATCCCCAGCTGGCACACACAACCTGGCTCCAAATCTCAGCGAGCCATCCTCATGAATCAAAAAGTCAGTCCGCAGACCGGCTTCCACCTGCTCCCAAATCTTTACCAGCTTCGGATCCTCAGCCTGGCCAGCCTTGACCCGTTCCACAATCGTCGACTGTATCTGCATACACATCAACGAAGAAGCCTCCCCAGGAAGAACAATCTCCACACCAGACTCGCAAAAATCCTGCTACAATCTCCACTGCGAGGTCAAAATCATCACCGCTGGAAGCCTACTCAGCGCATCAGGAACCACATTCACCTTGCCAGGGTGATACTGCAAATCGATCTCATAATCTGCCATGAGCTCCAACCATCGACGCTGTCGCATGTTGAGCTCCTTCTGAGTGAAAATATACTTCAAGGTTTTGTGATCGGTGAAGATCTTCACTTTCTCACTCAGCAAGAAGTGCCTCCAAATCTTAAGAGCAAACACAACAGCAGCCAACTCCAAATCATGCGTCGGGTAATTCTTCTCATGAACCTTGAGCTGACGTGAAGCATACGCCACAACGTGCCCGTGCTGATGCAACACACAACCGAGACCCTTGTCAGAAGCATCGCAAAAGATCTCAAATCCACCGTTGCGATCAGGCACAACAAGAATAGGGGCAGTCGTCAATCTATCCCTCAGAACACCAAAAGCATTCTCACAATCACCCGACCAAACAAAAGGTACATCCTTCCGCGTCAATCTGGTCATCGGCTCGGCAATACGGGAAAATTCCTTAATGAAGCGCCGATAGTAACCAGCTAGCCTAAGGAAACTCCGGATCTCAGACGCTGACTGCGGAACATGCCACTCTCTGATGGCCCTGATCTTCTCGGGATCCACTGAAATACCATCTCCAGTCACCACATGCCCGAGAAAAGCAACTCTATCCAGCCAAAACTCGCATTTCGAAAACTTGGCATACAAACGATGCTTCCTCAAAATCTCCAATATTGTCCTCAAGTGCGAGGCATGCTCCTTCTCCGACTTTGAATAGATCAGAATGTCGTCAATAAAGATAACGACAAACTTATCCAAAAAGTCGTAGAAAATCAGATTCATCAGATTCATGAAAACTGCGGGTGCGTTGGTTACACCGAAAGGCATAACCACAAACTCGTAGTGTCCATACTTCGTCATGAACGCTGTCTTCGGAACATCATCCTTCTTCACCTTCAGCTGGTGGTAACC
Organism: Scilla litardierei; assembly: GCA_030789695.1. Lineage (NCBI taxonomy): Eukaryota > Viridiplantae > Streptophyta > Magnoliopsida > Asparagales > Asparagaceae > Scilla > Scilla litardierei. The sequence goes on along the minus strand of CM061131.1, from coordinate 20,779,723 downwards.
ACTTCTCAAATCCAATTTAGAAAACATCCTCGAACCTCCAAGCTGATCAAAAATATCATCGATGCGAGGCAACGTGTATTTATTCTTGATGGTCACCGCATTCAACTCCCGATAGTCCACGTACATGCGACGCGAACCATCCTTCTTCTTCACCAGCAGCACCGGTGCTCCCCACGGAGACACACTAGGGTTGATATAACCCTTCTGCATAAGCTCATCCAACTGCCTATGCAACTCTTCCAACTCTGCTGGCGCCATACAATATGGTGCCTTCGAAATGGGCTGCGCTCCCGGAATAAGATCAATAGAAAATTCCAAAGCCCGATCAGGTGGCAATACAGACATCTCCTCGGGGAAGACGTCATCAAAATCTCGCACCACAGCTGGCCTCTCCAACTCCATCTGCATAGCCACAACCTCCACTGGTCTGGACCAAAATCTGACAGGACCAAGCGAACTGCTACCACGACTGAACTCAAACACTGGGTGTCCGGGAATCTCGAACACGACCTTCTTCCTCCGACAGTCGAACGTAGCATAGAAGCTCGCAAGCCAGTCCATCCCAAGAACTGCATCGTAGTTGATGATGTCGTGGACAATGAAATCAGCGTAAAGCTCATGTCCACAAACCACAAATGAGCAAGAATTGCAACCACGATGCACCAAGACCATGTCATTCCCTGTAACGATATTCCAACTCTTGGAAAGAGGGGACGTCGACAAGGAATGCTTCTCCACGAAGCTCCGAGAAATAATGCACATCGATGCACCTGAGTCAAAGAGAACTCGTGCAGGAAATGTGCACACCAAAATCACACCTACAAACAGTCTAACAATCAAGCCCTAGTCTAGCAACAAACATGAGCAATCAACCAAACATAATCTAACAATCAAACATAACTAAGGAAGAAACAGCTAGGAGGGAAGTTACCTGTGATAACCTCATCCATGGCCATGCTCTCCTCCTCAGTCATCAGAAAAGCCTGCCCTCTCGGCGGAACAGCCCGCTGAAAGGCCTGTCTCTGTGGAACAAGAGACACTTCACGTCCAGCGGGCACAGGAGCTCGCTGCTGCAACGGCTGTGCTGCAATAGGAGCCCGCCAAGGCTGCTTCGACTTGGGACACTCCCTGATGGTATGGGCAGGATCTCCGCAAACAATACACTGCCCCAGGAACCTCCTACACTGATCCCTGAGGTGTCCGGTCTTGCCGCAGAAATGGAAAGTCTTCAGAATAGGCCCTCCTGGCCTCTTGAACTGAACAGGCTGGATAGGCCTGAATCCAGGTCTAACCGCCGCCCTGATCTGCTCCACGGGCCTCTTCCCAGCTCCTGAAACATGTCCCTTCCTCTGGTTCAAATTCAACTCCTGCCGCCTCGCAGCAATCAGAACCTTCTGATATGTCTCCAGGTCAGAGGAGGTCACAAAACTCTGAAGCTCCAAGGCAAGTCCCTGCAGGAACCTCTGAGCCCTCTCATTAGCATCCTGCACCATCTTTGGTGCAAACCGACTCAGCCTCGTGAACTCTTGGTGGTACTGATCCACCGTCGAGCTCCCTTGCTTCAGATCAATGAAGCGCTGCAGCATCTCCTTCCTAGCAGCCTTCGGAAACAACTCCTCATCGAAACTGGACTTAAAGGTAGCCCAAACTATCGGCTCCACCAGCATCTTCTCTTCAGCATCCCACCAGTTTCTGGCATTGTCCTTCAGCTGCCTCTTAGCCAAATCAACCCATCCAGCCGGGTTAATCTTCACCATCGCCAGGTTATCCTCAATGTCCCGAATCCACTCATCAGCAGCCAGAGTACCCTCAGACCCATCAAAATATGCGGGACCCAGCTCCCGAAATTGCTTCGCTCCCGGCTCGGAGCGTGGGGCATCCGGAAGTGCCCGGGCAGCTCGAGCAAACGGAGCATTCTGGACATGCAGGAGGACGCCCTGCTGCACTTGCATCATCTGGAGCATCATCCGCATCATCTCACCATTGGTGGGTTTCCGCTCAGGCTCCTCGTCATGAGGGGGTGCACCACTACCTCCACCACGGGTGAATCGCCTTCCTGCCATCTAGTGACACAGAAAACGAAGCAGATTAGACTCATAGCCTATGACTCGGATGTCGAACTTAGTTTATTGGACATTCTAATATTATTATCATCATTCTGATAATCGCAGTTACAGAAGAGACCTGCATGGGCCACCAACAAAACCTGTCACGCCCCGCTTCCCTAAAATGGAGGCGAGACGTGAAAAGGTCCGCACGAGAGTGGAGCTGTGAAGCCCCAAACCCGATAAGCGTCCATAAAACATAAGCAGGTCCCTGTAACGACAAACGAAACAACAATAATAACACAAGGAGAGACAGAAATAAAATCTCAAATCTCGGAATTTGTCCAACATTAAAGTTAAGTTCAACATCCAGAAAAGCCACCAGGCTAAAAGAAAAGAGTCTAAAGGCCTAACACACGGCCAACAAAACAAACACAACCATAGTATGGGTGCTACGCACCGAAACTAAAAGCAGTCTAAAACAAAAGGGAAAGCTCCACGAGGACACTAAGACTGATCTCCAGTGTCCACGAAGTCCTCGATCAACGCGGGCTCTGACTCAGCGTCAGCAAACACCACGTCCTTGGCGACAAACTCAGGCTCGGGATCTAACATGTGTCACCCAAAAGAGAAAAGAGCACATGTCAGCAAGTCGAAAGACTTGTGCAAGGAAACTGAAAGAAAGGTAAAGTAGCAACCTAGCAGTTAAAGTATGGTGCATGGCATGGCAAGTATTGTATGGAAATAACAAGTGAAGTACAAGTAGCAAGTAACAAGTGGTAGGTGTGACATGTATTGTCAAGTAACAAGTACAAGGGGTCACCCACACACATGTGAGCGCCCTATTGCCCGCAGGCTGTATTCAAGTACAAGGGATCACTCACACACAGGCGAGTGCCCTATTGACCGCAGGCTGTATTGAGCTCGTTTTCTGGACCACGAGCCAGATTTGTAATTGGCCTAGGGTTGTGCCCGCAAAACGGGTGCCTAGCCGGAACAAGTAGCACTAATGTGTAGCGATGCTACACAATCACGATGAGTGTTCAAGCATGCAATGACATGAGCAGTTATTCGCGTACCGTTAATTGAATTTAAACATGACATGCAAAATGCAATGACATGAACAGATATTCGCGTACCGTTAATTTAAATTAAACATGGCAGTTAAAGATGCATGGATGACATGAACAGTTACTACGCGTACCGTTAAGTGAAATTAAACGTGACATACAAGCATGATGAAGGTGACGGACCAAGCTTCGTTGTCAAGCTAAGTCAATGGCGTCTAGACGGCTATCCTTTCACCGTCTAGTCTCTTTTATGCTAAAGCAAGGTAATGGCCTAAGACATGGCCCAAATCAAGAGATGCAAGTTTCACTTGCCTAGCACCGAGAATGACGATCAACGAGGCCGTCACACAAATGCTATCTACGGAGATGAGATCGCTGCCATGGCAAAACAACATTAAAACAACATCTAACCTAGTTTTATTAGGGTTTCACAAAAACACATTGGGTTATGAAAACATTAAGAGATCGATTTATTACCGTATCGGAAGCGGAAGAATGATGCCGAGCAAGCACGGCAACGGAAGAAACGATCCGGGGAACCTAGGGTTCAGATCTGGAATGGATGGGGAAAATCTGGAGAAAAGGGGTTTTGGGGATTTTTTGGGGGTTGGAGAGACCTAGGGCATGGTGGTAGGCCAAAATGGAGAGGGGGAGAAGCTCTAGATGAAGGAGGAAGGCTAGAGGAAGGTTGGGGAAGATCAGAGGTTAAGGGGGGAAGGAAAGAGTCCAGGAGAAGAGAAAGAAAGAAAAAAAACGAAGTGGGGTATTTATAGAAAATGACCTGGCGGCTGCCCAGAAATTAGGGTTTCGACACTGATTAGTCGGTCAAAGAGCAACCACTGACCGACTAGTTTGTGAACTAGTCGGTCGGTTGACCAACGCAGGCCGACTAAGTCCAAACAGTAACTCCTGTACAAAAATAGGATTTAGATTTAGTCGGTCAAAGAACAACTACTGACCGACTAGTTTCGAATCTAGTCGGTCGATGAACGTTCTTAGACCGACTAAGAATGAATAGTACTTGGTATCAAAAATGATCATAGAGCTAGTCGGTTAAAGAACATTTGCTGACCGACTAGTTTGCAACCTAGTCGGTCGACGAACGTTCTTAGACCGACTAACGATAAACAGTAACTCCTGAGAAATTTACAAAGCCCACTAGTCGGTCCATGAAGGTTTGCCGACCGACTAAATCGTCATCTAGTCGGTCGGTTTCCCCTTCTAACACCGGCTAACGTGCACAGAAAGTTCCAAAATGGATCGCGAAGCTCCGGGATCGATTCCTAAGACTCCTAGGCTTGATCTAACAATAAGATATAACTGATATGAAGCCCGTCACGAATGACTTACTCCAAAATCGACGATTCTAAGGAAGAAGCTAGAAAATCACGACGAAACGATCGAAAATGAAAGCTACGGAGACGAAAACCACACATGAGGAGAAAATCCACCAAAACATATAATATAATATAATAAATCCAGATACATGAAAACCAGTCGTTACACTGAACTGCAAGCTTGAAAACAAAAAAACAAAAATAAAAAAGAGAAGAAAACGAGATGGCAGAGAGAGTTGAGAGTTAGGGAATTAAAGAGGAGACAGCCTAGTTAATAATAGAAAGAGATAAAGAAGCTGAGATAAGAATGAAATGAGAAGTGACCGCCTTGTGTTAATAAAGAAGGTGAAAGAGTGACAGCATAGAGTAATAGCCTATTAACGAAAGAGAGAGTGACTGTGTGACTTAGCTTTAGATGTTAAAAGAATTGACAGAGGAGAGAAAACTAATAGAGGGTTATTAAAGAAAGAAAGAGTTGGCAGGCTGTGTTAATAAAGTATGAGAAAGGGGCCTGGCCTTGTTAAAGAATTGAAGAAGTGATAAAGGGGTGTTGGCTAATTAAAAGGGTGACAGCCACGTGAATATTAAAGGGAGAGACAATATTGAGTAATGAGTATATAAAAAATGAAGGGAAAAGATATTTTAAAATGAATAAAAATGAATGGTGACAGCCTTAAGTTAAAGAAAGAGAAAGAGAGAGAGAATGAGGGTTTTGTATTATAATAATGTAGGAGTAGGCAAACCCATTTAAATTGACATGATACCCTTGTAATTAGCTTAGTAGATTTAATTAGTATGTTAGTTAGTGCTAGTTTAAATTCAAATGATGATTTGTTAAGATATTGTTTAATTTCAGCATGTTAGTTTAATAAATAATGTTATGGTGATAATACTAGTATAAAATGGGGTGTATCAGGTTAGTGTAACACAATATATACATCACACTAGCCAGTGCACCCGATAAAATTAGACAAACCGGGTTTTAGAGATTATTTTAATATAGTATTTATTCACGAGAAATCTAATTCAGTGATTTGTTTAACCAAAACAGAGAACCGGAAGTACCAACACGTAGAACCTGTCCAGACGAACCCACGACAACCGATACTACCAGAAACAGGCAACCAGTGTTTGTTTAGGCCACGTTTTAGGCCAATTTGAGCTGTAGCGTAAAAGAGACTAGGCGATGAAATGATGGTCGCCTAGACGCCTTATTTTGATCTAGCTTGACAATGAAGCTAGATCCGACACCATCATTATGCTATCATTTCATGATGCCTGTCACGTTTACTTTCAATTAACTGTATGCACTCTTATCTACATCTTGCCATATCATTTCATGCATCAAATTGTCATTATGATTGTGTAGCACACGCTACAATAAAAATTGTTAACTATTGAGGCTAGGCACCTGCTTTGCGGGTACAACGCTATACCAAACCAAAAACACTTCCTGGCTTGTGATCCAGAAGCAAGTTCAGTGTGTTGGTGAAACCAACGCTCGATACACGTGGAGGGGTAGAGTTAAACGGTCGCTTGAGCGTAGAAGTGAGCCAGTACAGCCACTTTAGCCAAAAGACAGAAACTCTGTGCACAAAGTGATAAATTAGTGATTCGTGAATCGTGAAATAGTGTTTTCGTAGCTTTCTGCTATGACATGCTTGCTTGTTATTATCATGTTTATTTAATTGTTGCACTCTTTAAACACGCTTATCGGACTACAGCTTCACAGCTCCAAGTCCGAGCGGACCTCCTCACGTCTCGACTTCCAAACTTGAGGAGCGGGGCGTGACAGGTTTTAGTGGTGGCCCATGCAGGTCCTCTTTGCATCTGCGAAATATCAGAACAACAATAATGATAACAATATCCATTTAAATATTCGGAACATTTAAGACATAATTGAGTCTAATCTGAACGTTTTTCCTTGTCTTAGATGGCTGGGAAACGTATTACCCGAGCTGTGATGGGGCCTAATCAGTCCGTGCAGTTTAAGAGGCCATGTGGGCCTAGTCAGAAGATGTGTCATTTTTGCGGCATGACTGGCCATGTGAAGGAACAGTGCAGGAGGTTTCTGAGCCAGTGCGTACTTTGTGGCGACGCTAAGCATTCAGTGAAGGATTGCCCGCTTGCTAATCGACAGCAGCAAGCACCAGTAGCTAAGCGTGGTCAGGAAGAGTGCTATCATTGTGGCAAGGCTGGTTACGTGCAGGAGCAGTGCCGGAAGTTGATGGGCCAGTGCTTGATTTGTGGCGACTCTTCGCATACCTTGAAGGGTTGCCCGCGTGCTAAGCATCAACATCAGTAGAAGAGAGCACCAGTAACTGCCAGTCGTGGAGCACCCCTTATATCTCAGGAGCAGGCTTTTCAACAAGCAGATCAGCCTAGGGAACAAGCTTGCACGATAACTGCAGTAGAGGCAGAGACTGAGAACGGAGTTATTGCAGGTAACTCTCAGACTAGTCTTTACTTTTCATTAGTTAAACATGCATGTTAGATTGGATCTTGTTTGCTAGAATAGGTTTTAATTGCTAGTTCGTTTGTTAGGGATTATTCTTATTTGTGCTTTTCCCGCTCGGGTTCTCTTCGACTCATGTGCATACATGTGCATCTTATCCCGGAGTTTTGTGGACAAGCATTCTCTGTCGACTTCCCCTCTTTCCAAGAGTTGGGATACGCTACGGAGAATGGTATGATCTCGGTATCTCTTGATTGTCAATCTTGTCCCCTGGTTGTCTGTGGACTCGAGCTTTATGCCGATTTTATGATCCACGACATTACTAATTATGACGCCGTTCTCGGGATGGATTGGCTTAGTTGCTTCTTCGCTACGATCGACTGTCGATGGAAGAAAGTGGTGTTTGATATTCCTGGTTATCCGAGCTTCGAGTTCAGTAGCGGTAGCAGTTCGCTTGGGCCTATCAGGTTTCGGGCCAAGCCTGTGGTAACGACTGGTTTTTCATGTGTTTGGGTTTTCGATGTTATATATGAGTATTATATGAGTCTTGGTGGATTTTCTCTTTACGTGTGATTTTCCATCTCCGTAGCTTTCGATTTCGTTCGTATCGTCGTGACTTTCTAGCTTCCGTCCTTAGATCGTCGAGCTTGAGGTGAGTCACTCATGACGAGCTTCTTATCGCTCATATCTTAGAGTATAAATCGATCCTAGAAGCCATAGAAATCTTCCCGAAGCTTCGCGCTTCGAATCGACACTTTTCACGCACGTTAGTTGGTTCAAGAAGGAGAACCAACCGACTAGATCTCAATCTAGTCGGTCGACAATCCTTAATGGACCGACTAGTGGGCTTTGATTCTAATTCAGGAGTTACTGTTTATCTTTAGTCGGTCTAAGAACATCTTTCGACCGACTAGATTACAAACTAGTCGGTCAGCCATTGTTCTTCAACCGACTAGTTCATTGATCATTTTCCCAGCCGAGTTACTGTTTACTCTTAGTCGGTCTATGAACACTCACCGACCGACTAGTTCTCAAACTAGTCGGTTGACAAGCCTTCACAGACCGACTAATTCAAAGTTCATTTTCCTTCAGGAATTACCGTTTTCTCTTAGTCGGTAGCAGTTGAACGACCGACAGACTAGTTCCCAAACTAGTCGGTCAGCCACCCTTCTTTGACCGACTAATTCACCCAGAAACCCTAGGTTTGCCCTAGTCGCCACACGATTTTCTATATAAACCCCCAATCGTTTTCTTCTCTTCCCTCTCTTCTCCTGAACCTCCTCCTTCCCCAAATCATCCCCCTTCATCCCCAACCCCTTCCTCCTTCATCCCAAGCCATTCCTTCCTCCCTTGGAGCTTCCCTCTCGCCATTTAGGCCGGCCACCTCCTCTAGGTCGCCGGAAAATCCCCAAAACCCCATTACTCCAAATTTCTCCATCCATTTCCAGATCTGGACCGTAGGTTCCCCGGATCGTTTCTTCCATTGTCGTGCTTGCTCGGCGTCGTTCTTCCACTACGCTATCGGGTAGTATTCTTCCTTTAATATTCTCATAACTCTCCTTGTGATTTTATTGAAACCCTAATAATAAACTAGGTTGGATGTTGTTTGATGATTGTTTCTCCGTGGCAGCGATTTCCTCTCCGTAGATAACTTTTGTGGCATGCCTCGTTGATCATCTTCCTTGGCGTGAGGCAAGTGAAACTTGCATCTCTTGATTTGGGCCATGTCTTAGGCCATTACCTTGCTTTAGCGTAAAAGAGACTAGACGGTGAAAGGATAGCCGTCTGGACGCCATTGACCTAGCTTGACAACGAAGCTTGGTCCGTCAGCTTCATCATGCTTGTATGTCACGTTTACTTTCCCTTAACGGTACACGTATTAACTGTTCATGTCATCCATGCATCCTTAACTGCTATTGCATTTTAACTGCCATGTTTAATTTAAATTAACGGTACGCGAATATCTGCTCATGTCATTGCATTTTGCCTGTCATGTTTAAATTCAATTAACGGTACGCGAATATCTGCTCATGTCATTGCATAGTGATTATTCATCGTGATTGCGTAGCACACGCTACAATATTATATTCTTGGCTCGTGTTCCAGAAGCGAGCCCTGTAGTTGGAAACCCCAACGCTCGGATACCCAACTAGGTGCACCCCTATGCCAAATACACTTCCTGGATCGTGATCCAGAAGCAAGCGCAGTTAGTTGGAAACCCCAACGCTCGACACATATGGGTGGGGTAAGAGATATGCGGCCACCTGAGCCCCGAGTTGGCCTGATCCGCCACTCCGGCCAGCAGGCGAAATCTCTAGTGCACAAGTGATTAATAGTGATAAGTGAATCGTGATTAGTGCTTAGTGATTGCTACATCGTGAGTGCGTGACACTCTCTTTTTAAACTGCTGCATCAAACTAAACTGTCATGTCATTGCTTAATATTATAAGTGCTAGGTTGTTAGTTACTTCCAGTTTCCTTGCTCAAGTCTTTTCAGACTTGCTGACATGTGCCCCTCTCTCTTTTGGGTGTCACATGTTAGACCCTGAGCCAGAGTTGTTGCAGAGGACGTGGTTGTTGCTGACGTTGTGCCAGAGCCCATGTTTGCTGGATGAGTTGGTTCATTGTTTAGGTTTGCTGTTAGTTGTTGGTGCGTGGCACCCTTGTTTGTGAGTTGCACCTTGTTGGCCATGTTGGGCCTTAGTCTTTCCTTTTAGCCTGGTGGCTTTTCTGTGATATTGTAATTTATTTATGGATATTCAGGGATTCAATAAATTGCTTATTGTCTCATTTTCTTATTGTTATCTTTGTTTCGTATCGCATTTGCAAGGACTTTCCATTTGAAGTTTCTTTTGACGCTTATCGGACTTGGGGCTTCACGGCTTCAAGTCTGAGCGGACCTACTCATGTCTCGCCTCCACATTTTCGGGAAGCGGGGCGTGACACCTGTGGTGGAGCTTGTGGCTATGCAGATGGAGGTGAGTAGACCAGCTATGGTGAGAACTTTCGATGATGTCTTCCCTGAGGAGTTGTCAGAACTGCCGCCCGATCGAGCTCTTGAGTTCTCGATTGATCTTATTCCGGAAATGCAGCCCATTTCGAAAGCACCATACCATATGGCTCCGGCAGAGTTGGAGGAGCTACGTAGACAATTGGACGAGCTTTTGCAGAAGGGTTATATCCATCCGAGTGTGTCTCCGTGTGGAGCACATGTTCTGCTGGTGAAGAAGAAGGATGGTTCGTGTCGGATGTGAGTGGAATACAGAGAGTTGAATGCCGTCACCATCAAGAACCAGTATCCGTTGCTGCGTATAGAAGACATTTTTGATCAGCTTGGAGGATCGAGGGTATTCTCTAAACTGGATCTCAGGAGTGGATAACACTAGCTGAGGGTGAAGAAGGATGATGTACAGAAGACAACGTTCAGAACGAAGTATGGACACTACGAGTTCGTGGTTATGCCTTTCGGTGTGACCAACGCACCTGCAGTTTTCATGAACCTGATGAACCTGATACTTTACAACTTCTTAAATAAGTTCGTCGTTATCTTTATTGACGACATCTTGATCTATTCGAAGTCGGAAGAGGAGCATGCTGAGCACTTGAGGACAGTTCTGGAGATTTTGTGAAAGCATCGTTTATATGCGAAGTATTCCAAGTGCGAGTTTTGGCTGGATAGAGTTGCCTTTCTTAGACATGTGGTGTCAGGAGATGGCATAATCGTGGATCCATAGAAGATCAAGGCTATCAGAGAGTGGCCGATTCCGCAGACTGCGTCTGAGATCAGGAGTTTTCTTGGGCTAGCAGGATCTTATCGGCGCTTCATCAAGGATTTCTCTCAGATTACCGAGTCGATGACTAGACTGACGAGGAAGGATATACCGTTTGTTTGGTCCGATGCTTGTAAGGAGGCTTTTTCTACTCTGAAGGAGAGATTGACGTCTGCACCTATTCTAGCTGTGTCCGATCGGAGTGGAGGTTTCGAGATCTTTTGCGATGCTTTTGGAAAAGGTCTCGGATGCGTTTTGCGTCAGCATGGACATGTGGTCATGTACGCTTCTTGGCAGCTTAAGGCTCATGAGAAGAACTACCCGACTCACGATTTGGAGTTGGCTACAGTCGTATTTGTGCTCAAGATTTGGAGGCATTTCTTGCTGAGTGAGAAGGTGAAGATTTTTCACTGATCACAAAATCTTGAAATATATCTTTACGCAGAAGGAGCTCAACATGTGACATCGTCGATGGTTGGAGCTCATGGCGGATTACGAGATCGATTTGCAATACTATCCTGGCAAGGTGAATGTGGTTCCTGATGCGCTGAGCAGACTTCCAGCGGTTATGATGTTGACTTCACAGTGGAGGTTGCAGCAGGATTTCTGTGAGTCAGGTATTGAGATTATGCTTCCTGGAGAGGTTTCGTCGTTAATGTGTATGTAGATACAGTCGACGATCGTGGATCGGATCAAGGCAGGTCAGGCTGGAGATCCAAAACTGAGGAAGATCCGTGAACAGGTTGAAGTCGGTTTGCGGACTGACTTTCTGATTCATGAGGATGGCTCGCTGAGGTATGTAGCCAGAGTTTGTGTGCCAACTGGAGATATTAGAGAGGAGTTGCTTGTTGAGGCACATAATTCGCCGTATTCTGTACATCCTGGTGGCACTAAGATGTATAAGGATCTTCGCCAGAATTTCTGGTGGCATGGGATGAAGAGAAGTATGGCACGTAGCATTGCCAAGTGCCTCGTGTGTCAGCAAGTGAAGGCTGAACACTATCACATTGCCGGATTACTACAACCTCTGCCGATTCCAAAGTGGAAGTGGCAACACATCACGATGGACTTCGTGACTGGCTTACCTCGGAGCACTAGGCAGAACGACGCGATCTGGGTCATCGTTGATCGATTGACCAAGTCTGCGCACTTTATACCATTTCGAGTTGGACAATCCATGGAGATATTAGCAAGGAAGTATATAGAGGTAATGACCTAACTCATACCTTAATAATTTCCTTCTAGTACTAGTCGTGATGTGAATTATGTCGTGTTGGAGATCGTGCGCTTACATGGAGTTCCTGTGATCATTGTATCAGATCCTGATACAAGGTTCACGTCTCAGTTCTGGAAGAGTCTGCAGACAAATCTGGGTACCAGTCTGAAATTCAGTACTGCGTATCACCCGCAGACGGATGGACAGTCGGAGCGCACTATCCAGATATTGGAGGTATGCTGAGAGCCTGCATGTTTGTCACGCCCCGCTTCCCAAAAATATGGAGACGAAGCGTGAGAACATCCGCTCAGACTTGAAGCTACAAAGCCGCAAGTCCGATAAGCGTCAATCAACATAAAATACATGCAGGTCCCTGTAATGTGACATCGGAGCAAAGATAACAATAATAGAAAAAGAGGCAAATAATAAATTATTCTCTCAAGTCCAGATAAAATTCAACAACCGCAGGAAATGCCACCAGGCAAACAAAAAGAGTCTAAAAGAAAAGGCCCAGCATGGCCAACAAAGAAACTAACAACAAACGGTGCTAATCACCGACAACAACCACAACTAAAAGAAGAACTGCGAAGGTACACTAGGACTGGTCACCGGTGCCCTCGTACTCCACGTCAACGTCTGCTGTGGAATCAGGCACGAACTCCACGAACTCGTCGCCCTCAACAGCTGTCTCTGGCTCAGCAACTAATATGTGTCACCCAAAGAGAAGGGGCACATGTCAGCAAAGTCTACAAGACTTTGTGCAAGGAAACTAAAGGAAAGTAGAAACAACCTAGCAGTACTAGAGTATAGTATGACATGACATTTTATGCAATGAGAACAAGTAAAGTAACAGCAGTTTATGACATGGCATGATTTATAGCATGGCAGGTAAAACATGGCATGGAAACGTTTAACATGGCATGGAACAATTTAACATTCACAAGGACAAGTACAAGTATGTAAGCACGTCGTGCACAGAGATTCCGCCCTTTGGCTAGAGTGGCTGTACGGGCCAACTCTTACGCTCAAGTGACCGTTTATCCCTACCCCTCCACGTGTATCGAGCCAGGGCTTTACCCCCGAACATGGAATGCTCGCTTCTAGATCACAAGCCAGGAAGTGTTTTAACAAGTATGGCGTAGGGTTATGCCTGCATAACGGGTGCCTAGACGGTAACACGGAAACACGGATTTGTACAAGGATTTGTAGCGTGTGCTACGATGCAACATGCAAACAGATGACATGTAAAATGGATGCACATGACAAATATTCTAATAGAAATTGCGTACCGTTAAAGAAATTAAACATGATAGGCAATGTATGACATGACATGGCAATGGCAATTCTAGCTTCGTTGTCAAGCTAGAATTTGAATTTGCGCCTAGACCGCTATCATTTCACGGTCTAGTCTCTTTCACGCTACAACAAAGTAATGGCCTAAAACATGGCCTAAAACAAGATTGGCAAGTTTCACTTGCCTGGTACCGAGGTTGTTGATCGTCGAGTCAAGATCGCTATTCTACGGGGATTTGGGTTCGCTGTTATGGCAAAACAGAAAATCAGATTTGAGAGTTCTAATCAGGATTGCATTGGAATCCTCTAACGTCTAGTAATCCATTTTTAATTAGGGTTTTCTAATTTACAGTGTGGGTTTAGGGAAATTAAAGGTAGATCACTAACCGTTTACGAAGCGAAGATCGAGACGCCTACGGATCTGCAGGTAGGAGAAGATCTTGCTGGATTCCGGATTGCCGTCGCCAAAATGGATCTAGCACGGCAACGGAAGAATCGATCCCGGTAACTACGGTTGAAAGGAATTCCTCGTAGCGGCTAAACAACAGATCTGGAGATGGGAGATTGTGGGGAAAATCTGGAGGAAAAGGGAGAATTTAGGGTTTTCGGGGTCGGCCGGCGGCCTACGGGGTGGTGCCGGCGCAATGGAGGGTGAGATGGAGCACGGGAGGAAGAGGAATGGCAAGAGGAAGGTTGGGGGATGATTGGGGAAGAAAGTTGGAAGGCAAAAGTGAAAGAAGACGTAAAAACGTATAGGGTTTAAATAGAAAAATTAAGCGGCGGCTACGACTTAACCTAGGGTTACTGGACAATTTAGTCGGTCAGTGAAGAGTGGTCGACCGACTAGTTTGGGAACTAGTCGGTCGGTCGTCCAACTGAGACCGACTAAAAGCAAACAGAGAACAGTGTCGGTACAGGGTAGACAGAGTTAGTCGGTCTGTGAAGGCTCATCAACCGACTAGTTTGGAAACTAGTCGGTCGGTGATTGTTCATAGACCGACTAAGGGCAAAATTAGATAGATATTAAGTACTGGGAGTTAGTCAGTCAGAGAAGGAACTCTAACTGACTAGTTTGGGAACTAGTCGGTCGGTAGATGTTCTTTGACCGACTAACCGCAAACAGTAACTCGGCTGTTCATAAGAACTCAGAATTAGTCGGTCTGAGTACAACTTCTAACCGACTAGTTTGGAAACTAGTCGGTCGAGGAATGTGCTTAGACCGACTAAACGTAAACAGTAACTTAGCTGAAATTATTAAGATGAACTAGTCGGTCTGTGAAGTGTTGCCGACCGACTAGATTGCAATCTAGTCGGTTGGCTCTCCTTCATGAACCAACTAAGATGCACCAGAAGTGCCGAATCGAAGCGCGAAGCTTCGGGAAGATTCCTATGGCCTCTAGGATCACTCTAGCTCTAAGATTAAGACGCTATGAAGTTCATCGTAAGGACGTCTGACAGGGAAAAGCACACAAGGAGAGAACATCCAATATTATTCATATAATAGTCATTACAAAAACCGGTCGTTACAATGTTGGATCTCAAGGGTTCGTGAGAGGATCATCTGCACCTGGTGGAGTTCTCCTACAACAACAGCTATCAGGTGAGCATTGGCATGGCGCCATTTGCTGCTCTCTATGGAAGGAAATGTCGATCGCCACTGAGTTGAGATGACATCGGTGATAGAGAGCTCTTGGGGGCCAGAGATGATAGTAGAAGAAGTTGATGTGCGAGATATCAGGGACAAGCTTCGGATCGCTCAGGACCATTATAAGCATTGGGCAGATGGTAAACGGCGTCCTCTAGAGTTTCAGCTGGGAGATCATGTGTTCCTGAAGATCTCACCGAATCGAGGAGTAATTCGATTTAGGAAGAGGGGCAAGCTTAGTCCGAGATTTATTGGACCTTTCGATGTGCTAGAGCGAGTTGGAGAGGTAGCTTATCGCTTAGCTTTCCCACTGTCCTTAGAGGGAGTTCATGACGTCTTTCATGTGTCCCAGCTCAGTCGTTATATCAGCGACCCTTCTCATGCTGTGGACTACTCTGAGATTACAGTTCGACCGGATCTGACGTATGAGCAGCAACCAGTGGAGATCCTAGATCGACGTCAGAAAGTCTTTAGGAACATGACTGTTGATCTAGTCAGAGTGATGTGGCGTCACGACTCGCCAGAAGAGTTTACCTGGGAGCGGGAAGACGAGATATGAGAGTGTTATCCATATTTGTTTCCTGCTCATTAGTTGATAAGAATTCCGAGGACGGAATTTTTCCTAAGGTGTGTAGAATTTAACGACCGGTATTTCTAGGCGTATGATTATTGTGTGTGCCCGTATTATGTTTTGATCGTCTGGATATTTTCGTGCGCGAGTTCTTTTGTGCGTCGACGCGAGCGCGTCTCGGATGATTTTAATTTCTTATCATGGCATGAGTAATTAATTACCTTAATTAAATTGTCCATAATCAAACATTGAATAACTTAACCCTAATTAAGGTACTAATTAATTAACCCTACATTGCTTCCACCGTTTGGGCAGTTCAGATCCAGCATGCCTCATCAAACCTTTCCCCACATCCAGCTAATTCTCACATCCTATTGTCCCCTCTCTATTCTTATAACAGTAATTCCAACGACATCAGGAGGATGAACTAAGCGTTGTTCTTCCTCTGCAAATCATTCCAATCCCAATCAGCCCAGAATCAAACAAAACCCAAATCAGCCAACCAATGAACCACAATCAAAACCCAAATCCATTCCCCAACTCAAACCATAGACTCCCATCAAATTCTTCCCCAGAGAAATCTGTTTACCATCCTCCAGAATCTTCCAAACCAAATCAGCCCCAACAAATCTTTCATCATCCCCAAACCTATTCACCCAAATCCCCAAAACTGAAATTGTAACAGAGGGATTTCAGATCCAAAAACAAAAACCAAAATTACAGATTCAAAATCAAACACAGAAAATACAAACCAAAACTGAGAATTCTTCAGATTCAAACCCTCATCCTTCCATCTTCCTCCTCCCTCTCCCCTAGGCCGACCCCCTCCTCCCTCCAGCGCGCACCGCCGCCGTGAGGAACAGCCGCCGCCGGACCTCCAGGAGCGCGCGCCGCCACCCTCTGAACCACCGTCGCCGGGGCGCTGCTGCGCCACCGTCGATCGCCGGGCCGCCGTCCATCCTCCTCTCTTCCGCGCGGAGGTGAGAAGCCCATCCCCCTTGATTTGCGAGAACCTCTCTCCCCTTTCGTTGCTTGCTGACCTGCAAGCTTGAAAACAAAAAAACAAAAATAAAAAAGAGAGAAGAAAACGAGATGGCAGAGAGAGTTGAGAGTTAAGGAATTGACGAGGAGACAACCTAGTTAATAATAGAAAGAGATAAAGAAGCTGAGATAATAATGAAATGAGAAGTGACCGCCTTGTGTTAATAAATAAGGTGAAAGAGTGACAGCATAGAGTAATAGCCTATTAAAGAAAGAGAGAGTGACTGTGTGACTTAGCTTTAGATGTTAAAAGAATTGACATAGGAGAGAAAACTAATAGAGGGTTATTAAAGAAAGAAAGAGTTGGCAGGCTGTGTTAATAAAGTATGAGAAACGGGCCTGGCCTTGTTAAAGAAATGAAGAAGTGATAAAGGGGTGTTGTCTAATTAAAAGGGTGACAGCCATGTGAATATTAAAGGGAGAGACAGTATTGAGTAATGAGTATATAAAAAATGAAGGGAAAAGATATTTTAAAATGAATAAAAATGAATGGTGACAGCCTTAAGTTAAAGAAAGAGAAAGAGTGAGAGAGTGAGAGTGAGGGGTTTGTATTATAATAATGTAGGAGTAGGTAAACCCATTTAAATTGACATGATACCCTCGTAATTAGCTTAGTAGAGTTAATTAGTATGTTAGTTAGTGCTAGTTTAAATTCAAATGACGATTTGTTAAGATATTGTTTAATTTCAGCATGTTAGTTTAATAAATAATGTTATGGTGATAATACTAGTATAAAATGGGGTGTATCAGGTTAGTGTAACACAATATAGACATCACCCTAGCCAGTGAACCCGATAAAATTAGACGAACCGGTTTTAGAGATTATTTTAATATAGTATTTATTCACGAGAAATCTAATTCGGTGATTTGTTTAACCAAAATAGAGAACCTGAAGTACCAACACGTAGAACCCATCCAGACGAACCCATGACAACCGATACCACCTGAAATACTTGCCAGTGTTTGTTTAGGCCACGTTTTAGGCCAATTTGAGCTGTAGCGTAAAAGAGACTAGGCGATGAAATGATAGTCGCCTAGACGCCTTATTTTGATCTAGCTTGACAGCGAAACTAGACCCGACACCGTCATTATGCTATTATTTCATGCTGCATATCACGTTTACTTTCAATTAACTGTACGCACTCTTATCTGCATCGTGCCATATCATTTCATGCATCAAATTGTCATCATGATTGTGTAGCACACGCTACAATAAAAATTGTTAACTATTGAGGCTAGGCACCTGCTTTGCGGGCACAACGCTATGCCAAACCAAAAACACTTCCTGGCTTGTGATCTAGAAGCGAGCTCAGTGTGTTGGTGAAACCAACGCTCGATACACGTGGAGGGGTAGAGTTAAACGGTCGCTTGAGCGTAGAAGTGAGCCCGTACAGCCACTTCAGCCAAAAGACGGAAACTCTGTGCACAAAGTGATAAATTAGTGATTCGTGAATCGTGAAATAGTGTTTTTGTAGCTTTCTGCTACGACGTGATTGCTTGTTATCATCATGTTTATTTAATTGTTGCACTCTTTAAATGCCATATCATATCATCATATTAGAACTGCTAGTCGCATTACTCTTATTTAATCCTTGCTCAAAAGTCCTCCGTTTTCCTTTGGGAGACATTTGCTGACATGTGCCCTCTTCTCTTGGGTGTCACATGTCAGGTCCCGAGTCAGAGTTAGTTGCAGAGGACGAGCAGTACACAGACGTTGGGTTCGAGGTTCCTGCAGAGACTGAGTTTGAGGACACTGGTGACCAGTCCTAGACTCACTTGTAGACTTTCCTTAGTTGTTGTTGCTTTTGGTAGTTACTGTTAGGTTTCGGTGCGTAGCACCTATCTCTCTCTATTTATGTTTCGGCCATACTTTAGGCCTTTGTTCAGACGATGTACTTTTGTGACTTTTCTCTGTGATATTGGAATATTTGTTAGATGTTGTTGGTGGATATTTTTATGTCTGCTTTCTATTTATCATTGTTGTTGTTCCGTCGCATTGCAAAAACCTACAAATTTGTATCATTCACAGACGCTTATCGGACTGCAGCTTCACAGCTCCAAGTCCGAGCGGACATCCTCACGTCTCGCCTTCCAAACTTGGGGAGCGGGCGTGACATAAACTGCAAGGTAAAAACTATAAAGAGCTACAACATGAAAATAAGAATCACACATTGGAAAGTTAAAGCACTTAAGTATTTAATTAAATTTTTCTTGAAAACATGGGTGTGTCGGTGAATATGAGAAACTGGACTCCACCCTAAGGTGGGGCGGTTAGGAGCACCTGCCAGTGGAACACGATCACTGTTTCCTTAACGGGGCCTCTCATTCCACCCATTCCCCTGCATCAGAGTGCGAGTGGTGAAACTCCATAACATCACACACATCGTACCCGAAACTGAGCAAGGTAATGCAATCACCACAAAGTACCCGAAACTGAGTAAGGTACAGTAACACTTTCACAACATAGTCAAGTCCTCATACCCTGCTAGTATCCAGTTCTTCCTCCAGCCTCTTTCTAGGGCACTCACGAGGTATGTGCCAGACCGAGACATCCCTATTATTTGTTAGTATTTTAGTTAAGTAAGCTAGCATACAACGTTAAGATAATTGTATTTCAACTACATTGAACTTGTATTTAACAACATCAAAAGTGCATACAACATTAGAAGTGTTGAGATAACATACAACATTAGAATGGCATTGAAACTACAAGGATAGCATATTCAAATGGCATTTAAACTTAATAAGCAATATTAAGGTGACACAATGGACAACATGCCTAGCATGCATTGAAATGCAAGGGATAAGCATGCAACATAAAGGATGAGAACAACCATATATCCATCCATCATCACAACCGGCCCTTGGCCACATTGAAACAATCAACATCTCTCATTCACTTTGCCAATTCACGAGGAACAACTTGCTTTAGCTTTCCATTCCCATCAGAATGAAAACTTTAAATGGAATTAATTAGAGTTCCCTTGCAACTTGTCTCAAAACCTAATTCCATAAACTACATATAATTTAATGATGAACTTACAACTCAAGTGCACTTAAACCACCAACAATTTAATGTTAAGCATATAACTCAAACCACAACAAGTTAACTTAAACATATTTGCTAACTTGCACAATATGTAACTCTTATAAAAGTTAATGATGAAGTTATATTTGCATTTAAACTTTACTAAACATGCTCTTCATGCATCAACCTCACAACATCATATAAATACTTATGGCATAATGAACCAAAGGCCATAACATATAGCAAGTGCAGAAAAACGCAAGAAGTCTTCAAACAAGACTGTTATCACGCAACTCTAGTTAAAATTTCAGAAAACTTACAACTATTAAGTTGTAGATCTATAACTTTTTCGTTGCATTACCACTTTTCAGAAAATCCTTATGAGTGTGAATTTTAGTGGCCAATATGGTAAATGATAGAAATGCTGTGTAAAAGCTGAAACCTGCTTCAACTAAATCACGTAATTACTGACAGTTACAATCAGATCTGGGTTAAAAGCACGCATAGAAATTGTAGATTATGACGTGTAGATTTCGAAACTGTCAACGAATGTAGAATTTGCACATCTATAGTGGGAGATAAAGCTAAAACAGTGGGGTAGTGTCAAAGCTGGCAGAATTCTAAATGCTGCAGAAAATGTCTGTTTAACCCTAATTAATGACTGAATTAGGAAACCCCAAACATGAAAATTAACCTGGATTCCATAAGCTACAACATATATTTATTTCAGATTTTTCTTTAGCTTTCTTGTGAGATATGTAGTCATACTTCTATTGAAATTCTGTAAACAATAAAAGATAGAATCCACCAATTTATCTACTTGACTCAAGTTAGAAACTTTATTTGGACTTGAAATGCATAGCAAGAGAAACATCCTCATATCATAAATACACAATCTTTATTGCAATAATATCACAAAGAGGCCAAGTGCTGCATAATGACATGAAGAATGAACTAAAGTGCTCATAACAATGCATTTCTGTAAGAAAAGAGCCCCTTTTAGCAAGGATGATGCCATGCTAGCAACATACGAGATGGAATATGAATCATACCTCTATGAAGCTTCAATACCTCCATGAATCATTCCTTTCTCTAGCTCCAAACTCAACAAGTCACAAACTTGCTTCAAGTCTCCAAAAACAGCACTTTCCTTCATGATTTCCTCTCTTTTTTTGTTCCAAATCTCTTCCCACTAGTTACTAGTTTGCACCATGGCGCTAAGGAGGAGAAAAGGAGGTATTTCATATTGGAAATTAGGGGAGAAAGACTAAGTGAAGGGGGGGAAACGAAAACGAAAATGTAAAAGAGGAGAAAACAAAGGAATTCTAGATTTTTCTTCTTCTTTCTTTTACTTTTTTTTCCTCTTTTCTTTTCCTTCGTCCTTAAGGTCAAAGAGTCAAGGCCCTAGAAAATGTCATAGAGGGGAAATGACCTAATTACCCTTCTATATAAATACCCTCCAACTTGAGTGTATAATTACAGGGGTTGCCATTACCCTTACACCCCGTTACTAACTTACACACCCACTTATTGCTACAAGAATGCCATCATCAATCAAATATAAATTAATACTAACCATAATAATAATGATGATTATAATAATAATAATAATAATACTACTACTACTACTAATACTAAAAACACAACTAATCATATCACGCAAAGAGGAGTAATACACACATTATATATGACACATCAGATAAATACACACCATATAAATACACATAAGTATGCGAGGGTATACACACTAGGTAGCACATAAATACACACATAGCCAACCAAATAGGCACTTACTATGCACACTACATATCTACTTATAAACAAACTACAACTTAAATACAATAATGCCATCACTGCTAAGGAGCATCCATGCTATGAGCTATAATAATAATGAACAATAATATTAATAATAACAATGATAGCTAATCATGTCATAATAACAACAATAATAATAATACTATACACAATCAAGTAGTTACAATAATGCCATTAGCACTAATCACCCACTTAATAATAACAAAATTAATAATACTACTAACACTCTACTAATAACGCATTATCACCAATACACAATGCACTACCATATAAACCACCATTATTAACTAATGCACTAACATACATATACAATCATACTCCACAATCATATAGTACTACTTGTCTTATAAGCACTAACTCAATACTAATACATAAGTACAATCATAATCAGTCAAATAACACTCCAATAGTACAATCACTTTACACACTACATAATGCACTATACACACTACATCATATCACTACGCATGTATACACACACAATACACTACATAATACACAAACATGGACATGCCCTAAGTATATGGCACTAGATCCATTACACTTGTACAAATCATATTCGTTGAGTAGAGGCAAGGTTGCTCTCGGGTTTGAGAGCTAGTGGATCGATTGCTGGACGTAGGCTAAGGTTGAGCTGAACCAGGGTAAAATCGTGGCGTTTACTGATCACTCCTTATTTTACACCTTTTTCCCGCATGTTTGCATGCCATTTAGATCGCCCAAATCATGTTTTTCACGATATATCGACGATATTGCGATGCTTTTCACGATTTGTTGTTTTTGTCGCATTTCAGGTGATTTGGCGCGATTTGGAGTGATCTCGAGATGCGCTTACTCCAGACGGTCACCGACGACCTCCCCGAGGGGTATTTTGCTGTTGGAGAGGAGCGGAAGAAGAACGGACGTCGCAGGAGCGACGAGGAGGCCAAAATAAGCAAATTGGGCATGTTTTGTGTCCCACTCGGCCGAGTGAAGGAGTCACTCGGCCGACCAGCGAGACACCGATCGGCCGACCAGATCAGACACGATTCATATGTGCACTCGGCCGAGCGACGGAGACCACATCGGCCGAGTGACGAGACCCCGTCCGCCCGAGTGGCGCCCAGACGAAGCCCTTCAAAAATCGCCATGTTACTGTTTTTTCGGCTGCCTGAGCTTCAGAAGACCCACTCGGCCGAGTGGATAATCCCGACCGCCCGAGTACCATGAAGCCATCAGCCGAGTGACGACAACTCACTCGGCCGAGCCGCCCCCGAAGTGAAGACCCCTGAAGATCGAGACTTACTGGAAATTTACAGGGTTTTCACTCGGCCGAGCGACTTTTGTCACTCGGCCGAGTGCGACGCGCTGCCTGTAGCGAAAATTGCGGAAAACAGGCTGCGCAGGGGTATTTTGGTCACAGTTTTTGGACGATTTTGGGGGGTATTTAACCCCTGTTTTTACCATAGTTTGGAGAGCCTTTCTCTTAGATTTTTTTGGAGCTTTTAGATTAGCTTTTTAGTTTTATTCTTGAGATTGGAGAGGAGACAAAATTGGATTTTTGTTGGATTAATTGAAGAACTCCATTGGTTTGCTTTTCTCTTCTCTAAAAATTCTATTTTTATTGCATATCTCAATATTGTGATGAATTCTATTGCTTATTTCATTGATTATTTTTGTGATCTTGCTATGAATTGTGAGTAGTCGCCACGTCTTGGGGCGTGGGGATGAACCCTACAAGCCCTATTTCATGATTGTGACGAATTGGTAGGAATTTTACTAGAATTGCTATTAGGGATTAGATTGGGATCAATTTACTACGGATGGCTAGGAATTCACATCGATTGGGATTTGCAAGAGATTGGATCCCAATTCGATAGGAAACCCTAGAAATCCGAATTGGGTTGGAATCGAATTTCCGTAGTATCGGTTTGCAAGAGATTGGACCGATACTAGGGTTTCCGGTTCCAATTCCGCGCCAATACCCGTTTGCAAGAGATTGGACGGGTAGGAACTATCCCAAACTAGGTCGCGGGCCGAGTTTGCAAGAGATTGGGCTCGGTGCGCGATTGAACGATGATGTTGATCCTAATGCTAGCTTCCCTAGGCTAGGGTTTGCAAGAGATTGGGCCCGAACCTAGGATAGCTATAGGCCGGCAACAGCGCGAGAGCGTGAGCTTGGTTCTACATTCAGTTGCAACTAGTTCATCCAAAATCTTATTCTAGCGATTTTGATACCGGTGAACCACTTTTACGAAATATGGTGAGTAGCGGGAATTCCCCATTCCCTAGACGTTCTTTATTTGATTTGATATTTCCGTACTTTGTCTGACGATTGTGACAGGATCGCCAAAGGCAAATTTCTCTCTTCTTAAATAGCCAGGTTGATTGGAACAAGCACGGTCATTCGTCCTCCCTGTGTTCGATAACCCGCTCGCTGCTACACCGTGCACTTGCGGTAAAACTACAACCGTTCTTTAGGGTTACATCCCGGAGCGATCAAGTTTTTGGCGCCGTTGCCAGGGAGGCGATTGCGTTTGATCTTACCACCCTAGCTATTTCTTTTATTATTATTATTATTATTATTATTTCCATTTCTTTATTTTTACGTAACACTTCCACGGTACTAATCATTTCTTTGAAACTCTGTTTTCCCCGTGCATGTACACGAGATCTACGGCGGACCCCGAAGCTATATTATTTGATCTCGAGATCGAACGTATCGCGCGGATACTTAGAGCGGAAAGGAGACAAAATCCGGAAGGGCGGTTTATGACCAACCCGGAAACTGCGGACCAATTAGCGGCAAGGATGGCGATGATAATTTCTATTCGAGATAGGCTTCGGCCTAAGACCTCTTCTACGACCTCATCCATTGCCATGTCGGAGTTGGCGGCTGACAAGAACTTCGAGCTAAAGACTGGACTAGTGGTTCTGATGCAGCAGGATCCATTTCATGGGAATGCCCATGAAAATCCTCACTACCACATCCAATTATTCTTGTCAAAGTGCGCCACCTTCCAAATGCCGGGGGTCTCCATCGATGCCATCAGACTGCGTCTCTTCCCCTTCACGCTAAAGGACAAGGCACTCTATTGGTTGAGGACGCAGGCTGATGGAGTCTTCACCTCTTGGGACGAGTTGGCGAGTGCATTCATTGACAAGTTCTATCCGCCCTCCAAGACGGTGAAGATCCGGAGCGCTCTCATGTCCTTCAAGCAAGGACCCCAAGAGACGCTCTATGAGGCTTGGGAGCGTTTTAAGGATCTGCAGCACCAATGCCCGCACCATAGCATAGAAGATTGGGAGCTAGTTCATAGCTTCTACAACGGTCTCCAACCGGGGACCAAACAAATTATTGATGCCGCGGCGAATGGTGCTATCTTGTCAAAGACTCCCGAGGAAGCTACGTCCCTAATTGAGGAGATGGCCTCAAACAACCAACAATGGGGCGATGAGCGAGGACACTCCACGTCCTCCTTGAAGCCAACTAGTATCTATGAGGCGAAGGCCATAGCGGAGCTTACAAGCAAGTTTGATTCTCTCCACAAGGTAGTGGAGAGACTGGAGAAGTTTATCACGGAGCCCCAAGGAACCCCTTCCACCTCCGCTCCAACGAACCAAATGAGTGATTGGCAAGACCAATCTCAAGCCATGTATGTGGGAGGAGAGCAAGGAGAAGGATCCTTGGAGCAAGTACAATATGTCGCGGGGAACCAAGGATATTGGGCCAATCCGGCCACAAGAAATCATCCCGGATTCTCTTACGCCAACAATGAAGGAGCTTTGAACCCGCCACAACAACCACCTCAACAAGCTCGACCACCACCACCCCAACAACAACACTATCCTCCGAGGGGGCCTCCACAACAAAATTTCCAACCGAAGCAACAAGTTCCACCATATAGGCCGCCCGGATACAATCAAGGGTGGAGGAATCAAAATCAAAACCCTCCACAAGCTCAACAACGATCCGACTTCGAAGCTAGAGTGGAGGCGTTTATGGTCGAGCAAAATAAGGTCAATGCTACCTTGAAGGCGGGGCAAGACTCCCTTAATACTGTTGTGGCTCAAATATCGGAGCAATTGGCGTTGCTCAATCGGAACACTCAACGATTGCCGGCGCAACCCGAGCAAAACCCACGGGGCAACACCGGCCACATCAATGCCGTAGTTGCCGTTACTACTAGAGGCAGGAAGGATACCACCCCCGCCATGATTCCTACCGAGGAGCCCGTGGAGGAAAGTTTGGAGCCGATTGAGCCGGTAGTTGAAGTTGATAAGGAGAAAGAGCCACAAGAAAAGGAGAAATCTAGAGCGGAGCAATTGATTGAGGAAAGGCGCTTCATGCCACCGGTCCCATTTCCCCAAAGGCTTGCTAGAGCGAAAATGGAGAAAAGGCTAACAAAGTTTCTCGAGTATCTGAGGGGAGTTAGCCTCAACATTCCCTTCCTCGACGCCATTGTGGAGATCCCCACATATGCTAAATTCTTGAAGGACTTGATTTCGGGGAGAAAGAGGAAGGAGAAGATTATGCTAGCCGAGGAGGGCTCTTGGTTCACCAAGAGAGAGAAGGAGCCGGCCAAATTTAAAGACCCGGGGAGTTTTCGGATTCCTTGCACCTTGGGCGGTGTCCCTCTTCAAAAGGCGTTGGTAGATCTAGGGGCTAGTGTGAGCCTCATGCCTCTCTCCATGTTCTTAAGGCTAAACACCGGGACGAAGTTGAAACCTACCGACATGCGGATACAATTGGCCGATGGGCGAATAACAAGGCCGGTAGGGATCGCCGAAGACATCCCGCTACAAGTCCCCGGGGGAATATGCTTGCCATGTGACTTCGTGATCATGGACGTTAAGGAGGAGGGAGATACTTCATTGATACTTGGACGCCCGTTCCTCGCCACCGCCGGAGTCATTGTCGACGTGCGCGAAGGTACCCTAACTTTAAATGTCGGCAACATCGAGGTGGAGCTTCACATTCCTAAGGCTATGAAACACATGCCTTACCATGAGGAACTTGACTACATGGACCTCCTTGATGAGGTGATAGAAGAGGCGACCCCCCCACTCGATTGGCGCTCTATTCGATGAAGATTTCGAGGAAGGCCCGGATTTAGGCCAAGATGAGAAGATAGATGATTCCCCCGACCTCTCCGCTGAAAATGATGAAGGCGACGTTGATGTCGCAAGGATTCGAGAGCTCTGCAAGCTCTCGAAATTAAAGTCTCCAAAGAAAGCTCCGCCGATACGGAAATCGGCGTCACCGGTGAAGCCGTTGCCGGAGCAAACGCTAGCTTGGGGGAGCCTCCCCCAACACTATTCGAGACGAGAGACCACCGCGGGAGAACACGCCGCCGCAACTTCCGAATCCATGCGTTCTCCCCGGAAAGTTTGATGGGTGCATCTCATATGCACCAAACATCCCGCATTAATTGAAAATCATAGGGGGTCGAGCTCACGACCTTAAACGAGCGCTTGTCGGGAGGCAACCCGACGGTTATTGCTTTATTTTTACTTTTTTCTTTATTTTTGTTTTAGAACTTTTTAGTGTTTTGAGTCGTTCGCCCAAAAATTTTGTGATAACGGGTCCTATTTTTTCTTGACAGGAGAGGAGATAGGTAAATCCATCATGAGGAGGATGAACGAGACGACGAGGAGCGCCCCAGGAAGACGCTCGATGCTTAGGAGGAAGATGAAATCGACTGGAGGAAGAAAGACGGAGTTTAGAGCCCAAACGAAGACAAACGGCAGAACACAAGGCTCACTCGGCCGAGTATACTAGTCACTCGGCCGAGTACACAAGTTCGTCCGGCCGAGCCGCTCACGAACGAGGGAAGTCTGCTGTACCCAACTCTTTGTTTATTTTCTTGATTTCAGTATAACTGCTACTCGGCCGAGTATATATTTTCACCCGGCCAAGTAAAACGGATACGCTCCTAGGGCGAGTCTTGCCGAGTAGCTTGAGCCACTCGGCCGAATGGACTTACTCCACTCGGCCGAGGCTGGCAAAGCCACTCGGCTGAAGCGCAAGCGGGGAGGATTTTCCATTGATCCCACTCGGCCGAGTGGCCTAGTCACTCGGCCGAGTCGTAACTTTTATTATATAAGGGGCTGAGGGGAGGCACATTTTTCAAAACGCAAAAATCCCAATCGCTCGCCCGACCCTTCAGCTCCTCTCGCCCGTTCCCCTCGCTCGCGCCCCCACTCGCCCAACCGACCGTCGCCGCACCGTCGCTCGGCCAGCCACCGCCGGCCGAGCACCCGCCACGCCTCGCCCGAGTCGCCGGCGGCGGCCGCCGCTCCGACCACCTCCGGTATCTCCAATTTCGCCTTTTTCTCCTCTTTTAGTGTATTTTTCGAGGATCCATGTGTTTAACGACCCCCAAACCCTAATCAATTTCTATATCTATCTAATATACCCCTAATGCTCCATACGTTTTGAATATTACCCGCTGATATCGCCATTTCATGCGCAGGTTATTTTTGGGAGCTTAGGGGAGCCCAGGGGAGCTTCTACGGACGGATTTGGGCTTCGCGGAGGCGCTGTCTTCGCACTCTTCCATTGCTTAGCACTCGCGGCGTGTCGGGGTACACTCTTTCCTTTATTTTGCACACGCCGCACTTTTTACACTTTTCGGCTTGCGCTCGGGCCGATATGCCGCCCCGG
The DNA here is from genome assembly GCA_030789695.1 of Scilla litardierei. NCBI lineage: Eukaryota > Viridiplantae > Streptophyta > Magnoliopsida > Asparagales > Asparagaceae > Scilla > Scilla litardierei. Next base: position 20,751,791 of record CM061131.1, on the reverse strand, counting down.
ACACGGCCGCGGTCGAAGAGAGCTTCCGCCAAGCGGAAGCGGTCGGATGACGCCGGCCCCTCCCACGAGTTGGAGGACTCTCCTCCGCCTTCTCCCACACACCTCATCCACCCAGCACAGCCTGCAGGCCCCGCACACCCCGCACAGCCTGCAGCGCCCACACAGCCCGCACAGCCCGCATAGCCACTCCCTGCCGCTCCACAGCCACCACCTCCGGCTCCACTGGTCGGGCCGCTCGGGATTACGTTCCGAAACGACACACACCGCGCCGTCTTCGAGCGTTTCTCCCAGCGCTCGATCGTACCCTCCAGGTTTGCACACCTTGCTGACCTAGGACGCCTGGGGGTACTAGAGGGGATGCTCACGTTGTACGACAACGTGGGCTGGCGAGATTTCTTTCAGGTGTCGGCGGACACGTTTACCCGCCCGACACTTGAGATTCTTAGTTCGATCACCTGGACCGATGAGGGATGCTCGTTTCGGTTCATGGACCGGGAGTGCCAGGTCACTCTCGATATGATGAGAGCATTTTTCTCGTGGCCCGCTGTCCCCGGAGCCGATCGCGGTTACGACCCCACCCATATCCCCCCACCTTCCTTCGACGCCGGTGCCTTCTGGGCCCGGATTACGGGTCTTCACGCTGCCTTTGACCCTAGTAGGGTCAAGGCCTCGGCCATTGTCCATCCCTGCCTCCGTATTGCTCAGCGCCTTATGGCGACGACCTTTTTGGCCAGATATGAGCCGGGCACGATGTCTACGCCGGAGCTCTACATGCTCTACGCGATGACACGTCCCAGAGCTCTATCTAGGGATGGCGATGAGATTGTCCCCGCCGTCGTGATTGATGTCGCGGCTTGGTTTTTGGACCGCATCATTGTATCGGTGGGCGCTCGCTCACCGATATGATGCGGCGGCCTGATCACCTTGCTTGCCCTTATGACCGGCGAGGACTTCCCTGACGAACTGCGACGAGTACCTGGCCTCACTTCTTTGTCGATCGATGTTATGGCCCGGATGAAGATGCTTCGTCCGCACGGTGAGCGTCACTGGGTCTGGTTGCACGGCCCTTACGGTGCCGATTACATGATTCTTCCGAGCCCAGCTCGGACTCAGATTACACCAGCCCACGTGGACTGGCTCCCTGCGATGGATGTTCTCATCCCCGCTGCGTACGTGCTCGAGGCCGAGGAGGCCGAGCAGGCCCACGCTGCCCACGCTGCCCACGCAGACCCTGTTGCACCTGCCGAGCCTGCCGCCCATGTTGACCCCGTGGCCCCTCAGCCTATACCTGATGTTTCCGCTGCTCCTGACACCTCTATCCCCACCTCTGTCGGTGTCGGGAGTACCTTAGCTGAGCCCACCTCCACTGCTTCTGAGGCTGTCACAACCACCACCGGCCCTCTGTCTGCTGAACCTGTTTCTTTTGCCCCACCCGAGCGCCCGCCGACCGTAGTAGAGTGCGGAGAGCCCTCTGTCTCCACTGCTGCTGTATTTTCCGAGAGTGTCGTGGCGTCTGTCCACACTTCTGTGCCACTGACCTCTCTGGCCGCCTCGCTGCCACTTTTGCACTCTTCTTTCGCTGCTGCTGCCTCCACTTCTCACCAGCCGGTGCCCCGGCCTCATACTGAGGCCAGGCCCACATTTTCGAGCGCAGCGCCTTTCGTTCCCTTCCCCGCTGAGCCCGTCACATACGCGACCCGAGTACGCCAGCCCCGCCCTGCACAGCCCCGACCGGTGCGTCCCTCTGCACCACCTCCCCCTGACACTGTACTTCAGAGCATTCGTGCTCTAGAGGGGGCGGTGAGTGGCCTCAGAGGCGACCTTAGGACCCTGTCCTCCACTGTCTCTGCGATGGCTGGCCGCTTTGACCTGCTCCCGCAGATTCACTACTGTCTTACCCAGGTCCTGGAGCGTCTCCCCCGCGTACCCCCACCCACCCAGCAGGTTCCCACCCACACTTCCACACACACTCAGCCTGCTACCACTTCCACACCCACACCCGCTCAGCGGCCTGTCCAGCCACCACCACCACTTCCGCCTCAGGACGGAGACGGCGCAACACCACCTTCTTAGGCACCCTTGATGCCATCGATTATTCCTGCCGTTGTGCTACCCGTTTCTGCTGGGTCCTGTTGCACTTTTACCCACCCCCTCCCCTCACTTATTTTGGGTTTCTCATTCCGATCGTATCCTTATATATATCTTTTTTGGGAGAGAGGGAGAGTTTTCGGTGCCCCACCTTTATATCTGTATCACTCCATTCCTGCATGCATCATGTCCGCATCATATTTTTCGTTTCTTTATTTTTCGTTTATTTTCCTTTTTTTCACATCATGCATGCATCCTCACTTACCCCTCACATTACTTGTCTCTCGGTGTGCCACACTTTGCACATTGAGGACACTGTGCCATTTAGCTTGGGGGAGTGAGTTCTCACGTCCTTTTTCAGTTTGCCACCTTTATTTTTAGTTTTTCACACCATTCTTCGCTTTTGCACTTATTTTTCATCATTTTTCTTTTATTTTGCCATGCATCACGTTTTTCTTATTTTTCTGTGTGCCGCATTGTAAATAGTTCTATTTTCCCTTTATCTTTATTTCTTTCTTTTTCATCTCATGCTAGAGATGACTTTTCTGTGATGATGATGACGTGGAGTTAGCTTATTCTATATGCATGCTTTATTTGTCATGTCTTAGATTTTATTTCTGATATCATATGCTATGACTTGCCTTGCATCTAGAGATAGTAACCCACACTTTTTCCACATGAAAATGGATGAAATTTTATTATTAGCTGAGTCTGAATATTCATATGTATGCTATCACAGAAAACACACCAAGATTCACGCATTGAATGCCTATATCTGGAGTACTGATTTCTTTTCATATATCACTTCTATATGCATGAACTGTACATTTCACTTCGGGATGATTGAATGATGTTAGCTATGATAAATCTGGATTAGTTAGCTTTTTTGTGATCGAAACTGAGTAGATTAGATTACCCTGCTGAAGTTGTCGTGCATGTCTTATAGAGTGAACCGAGAGATATATTCATTTCTTTCTCCACAAATCTTGAACATCATTTCTCTACTTTTAAAATCATTGGTGAATCTCCCCTTAGCGATTCTATTATATGGCATTTCCCCCGCTATTAATTCCTAGCTCCAAATTTCTTATTCAAAAAAATAAAAAAAAAAGAAAAAAAAAGAGAAAAGAGAAAATATTCTTGTATATCATTATCTCTCTTTGAGTTGGGATCGTTGTGTATATATGCTATTGCTTCAAAAAAAACAAAAAGAAAAAAAAAGGAAAAGAAAAGAAAAAAATCCTCAATAAAAGATCCCATCTCACTTTCTTTCTTTCTCTTCTCTTTTCATTGCTTTTGGAGCTTTCTAAAAATGGGGATGTAAACATTTTTTTATGCCACCACGCTTATAGATAAGCTTGGGGGAGGGGATCCATTGATGTGTGAGAGAGTGACTACTTGACGTTGCACGACAACCTAGGCTAAGTAATATTTTATACTCGGTGAGATTATTTTTAGCTTTACGACATCCAGAAATCTAAGCCTAGCACTCATTTCATGAAATCCATACTTTTCTATTCTCTCTATTCTATAGTGTGATACTCTTATACTCCTGATAGAAAGCATTCAATTGAAAAGTGTGTGATCTGTGATTTGTATACCGCTTTAAATGATTCAGACGATGTTAATTATAAGATTATTCCGTTTTTCATGATTATATTGTTGTTCGTGGGTTTTCTATTTCTATTTGCACCATTATACTAGGATATCAAAATAAAACTCTTTGACATGTGTTTTTCATTCAGTGCATGCTATACGAGTAAGCGGAACCCACGTCCTGAGAAAATGATCAAGCAGCTTACCTCTTCGCTTCTTTCTTTCTTCTTTATTTTTATTTCGTTTTTCATTCTTCTCCGTTTTTCATTTTTCATTTTTTCGCCGTTTTCGTTTTCCGAATCCACCGGGTTCGCCTTTTACTTATCTTCCTCGAGGATGAGTAAGAGGCAAGCCTGTGGGATTTTGATCACTCCTTATTTTACACCTTTTTCCCGCATGTTTGCATGCCATTTAGATCGCCCAAATCATGTTTTTCACGATATATCGACGATATTGCGATGCTTTTCACGATTTGTTGTTTTTGTCGCATTTCAGGTGATTTGGCGCGATTTGGAGTGATCTCGAGATGCGCTTACTCCAGACGGTCACCGACGACCTCCCCGAGGGGTATTTTGCTGTTGGAGAGGAGCGGAAGAAGAACGGACGTCGCAGGAGCGACGAGGAGGCCAAAACAAGCAAATTGGGCATGTTTTGTGTCCCACTCGGCCGAGTGAAGGAGTCACTCGGCCGACCAGCGAGACACCGCTCGGCCGACCAGATCAGACACAATTCATATGTGCACTCGGCCGAGCGACGGAGACCACATCGGCCGAGTGACGAGACCCCGTCCGCCCGAGTGGCGCCCAGACAAAGCCCTTCAAAAATCGCCATGTTACTGTTTTTTCGGCTGCCTGAGCTTCAGAAGACCCACTCGGCCGAGTGGATAATCCCGACCGCCCGAGTACCATGAAGCCATCGGCCGAGTGACGACAACTCACTCGGCCGAGCCGCCCCCGAAGTGAAGACCCCTGAAGATCGAGACTTACTGGAAATTTACAGGGTTTTCACTCGGCCGAGCGACTTTTGTCACTCGATCGAGTGCGACGCGCTGCCTGTAGCGAAAATTGCGGAAAACAGGCTGCGCAGGGGTATTTTGGTCACAGTTTTTGGACGATTTTGGGGGGTATTTAACCCCTGTTTTTACCCTAGTTTGGAGAGCCTTTCTCTTAGATTTTTTTGGAGCTTTTAGATTAGCTTTTTAGTTTTATTCTTGAGATTGGAGAGGAGACAAAATTGGATTTTTGTTGGATTAATTGAAGAACTCCATTGGTTTGCTTTTCTCTTCTCTAAAAATTCTATTTTTATTGCATATATCAATATTGTGATGAATTCTATTGCTTATTTCATTGATTATTTTTGTGATCTTGCTATGAATTGTGAGTAGTCGCCACGTCTTGGGGCGTGGGGATGAACCCTACAAGCCCTATTTCATGATTGTGACGAATTGGTAGGAATTTTACTAGAATTGCTATTAGGGATTAGATTGGGATCAATTTACTACGGATGGCTAGGAATTCACATCGATTGGGATTTGCAAGAGATTGGATCCCAATTCGATAGGAAACCCTAGAAATCCGAATTGGGTTGGAATCGAATTTCCGTAGTATCGGTTTGCAAGAGATTGGACCGATACTAGGGTTTCCGGTTCCAATTCCGCGCCAATACCTGTTTGCAAGAGATTGGATGGGTAGGAACTATCCCAAACTAGGTCGCGGGCCGAGTTTGCAAGAGATTGGGCTCGGTGCGCGATTGAACGATGATGTTGATCCTAATGCTAGCTTCCCTAGGCTAGGGTTTGCAAGAGATTGGGCCCGAACCTAGGATAGCTATAGGCCGGCAACAGCGCGAGAGCGTGAGCTTGGTTCTACATTCAGTTGCAACTAGTTCATCCAAAATCTTATTCTAGCGATTTTGATACCGGTGAACCACTTTTACGAAATATGGTGAGTAGCGGGAATTCCCCATTCCCTAGACGTTCTTTATTTGATTTGATATTTCCGTACTTTGTCTGACGATTGTGACAGGATCGCCAAAGGCAAATTTCTCTCTTCTTAAATAGCCAGGTTGATTGGAACAAGCACGGTCATTTGTCCTCCCTGTGTTCGATAACCCGCTCGCTGCTACACCGTGCACTTGCGGTAAAACTACAACCGTTCTTTAGGGTTACATCCCGGAGCGATCATTTACACCGAGACTCTCTTTTATATCTATATCTTTATTATTTATTGTAATACTTAATTCTACTGTGCTCAATACATTTATTTCATTACAAGCTTATTATCTGTGTTGATTAAGTACAAATTGAGTTAACTCTCATTTGAGACTTGTGCAACTTTTAGAAGGGTTTAAATTACGCAAAGAATTTTATTACTTTGCTCACAACACTATTCAACCCCACTTTAGCGTTGTCTAACATCCACATGATCTCACATGGTTGATTCTGAGTAAAAAGTTGAAGCAAATACTTTATTGGGTACGATACAATCCTTTGACTTTGTTTTTGCTCTCTATTTGATGAAAGACATATTAGGAATCATATATGATTTGTCAAAAATGTTACAAAGAAGGGATCACGATATTGTGAATGGTATGTGTTATGGCTTGATGGCCGGCCCAGAAAATAAAGGCCCACATAGTCAAGGCCTAAGCCAATAAGCTCGCCGACCAGCCTGTACGAGAGCGAGCCCAGACGAGGAGATCGACCACCTAAGAAGACGCTCGCCCAATCGAGTGGGGGAGTTGGTTCAATGAATCGAGAGAGAGGCTCGCCCAATTAGTCGGGCGGAAGCTTGCCGCCAAGCTTAGAGGCGAACCCCGACTGACCGCGAAGCTCGCCTACCGACCGAACAAGAAAGACGGACTGAGAAATACTTGAGACAAAAAGCTCAGAGCCAAGCTCGGCGTCCTCCAGAGGCAGCCCTCGGTGACCTGGCGAGCACAAGTATATCTGACATGGTAACGTAGGGCCACATACGCCTCCAATTAATGCCCGTGGTTAAAGACGAGAACTGACGGTCGCCCGTCCCGTCTCCATTAATACACAAATATTGCTGACATGCTCTGACATTCAGTTAATGTTAGGTTGAGGCGGAGCGATAATATCTCTGACACACTCGTCGATCAATTACATCACCATTAATGCTCCAGCCGGGCTCCAACTAAGCAGAAGCGACAGCTGATTAGATGGCGCTCAATCGACTCTATCCTTTATAAATACCCCATCCAACCACCGAGAGATGATTTGGTTAGTTGAAATCATAACTCTCATTCAATACTCAAGGTCGGATATCATCCATGTATTTGTGCCTTCCTCACATGTTCGCCACGCAAAGCTGCTCTACTATAAGATCGACATGCGTGTCCGACCTACTTCTGAAGAGTCATTTACTGACTTAATCTTCAGAGAGGCTACGGGTTGATAGCCAACCAAGACTTTCTGATGAGCTGCTCGTCGTGCAGGAAGCTCAGCCCATCTACCAAGCGGTCGACGATCTTTGAGCGACATGGGATCCTACATCTCCGAGATTGAGTTCCTAAGCGTATGAGCCTCTACAAAAAACCCCATAAACTTGTAATCACCGTACTCTTGATTCCACACTATACAATTTCATTATTAGGCAGATACGACCCGCAACAGTATGACTTTGGAAAAAATATGTAGCAAAGCTTACAAATGATGTGAGATGAAGGATGGTCGACATTTTATGGTAAAGTTTCTTCTTTATGTTAAAAAACAAAATTGATATTCCGAACACGAATGATATGTTTTTAGTTGAGTGAAGTCAAGGTGTAAAGTTCAAGAAGTGATGAATTCTCAACATTTTCGTTTTGAGTTGTTTTATTCAGTTATTGATATGCAACTTCAGAAGTGAAATGATCGTTCCACTGATGTGAATACTGATCTTCATCTTTGTATAGCATGTTTGTGTCCTAATGATTCTTTTAATGTTTATGACAAGTAAAAGCTGATCTGTCTTGCTCAATTTTATCCCGAAGACTTTTTGAAACTTGAAGATTAGCTTGAAACTAGCATATTTGATGTGCACTCTAACAAGGAGTTTGCTGGACTCAAAGGATTGGGAGATCTTGTTAGGAAGATGGTCAAGTCAAAAAAGGACAAATTATATTCATTAGTTTATTTGCTTATTACAATTACTTTTGTTCTTTCAATAGCAACGACAATAGCTGAGAGAATATTTTCTAGTATGAATATTGTGAAAATTCGTTTACGCAATTAGATGTGGGATCAATAGATGAATGACAACTTGATTGTGCATATTGAAATGGATATTTTTGATAGCATCGACAATGAAGTTGTCATACAATGTTTTCAAAATATGTGACCTCGTCGAGTGCAATTGTAATTTGTAAGTTGTTACGATCATCTTATCTAAGGATGCGCTTGTGTCAATATAATTTTTCATTTTTGCTACAATTTTACAATAAATAAAATAAACAAAATTATTTCCGACCAAAAAAGTATGCACACTGAATTTAATTCCAGAATCTGTCACTGCACATACCGCATTGCCGTTGCCACTGTCTATTCATCTCCTTCTACATCATCAAAAATTTGGAGGGAGGAGGAGATTGAAGATGAGAGAGGAGGAGGAGGAGGAGATGTCGACAAGTGAAAGAGGAGTGCGTGGTGGCTGAGGGGAGATGGTGTTGCTGAGGACTTAGACGTGGCCACGCAGACTGATGTAAATGAGAGGAGAGATGACGGAGATGATGACGGGAGGGGAGTGTAAAAAAGAAATACTTTTGATTGACAAACAGCTAAATAAACTTGATGTGTGTGAAATAATTAGTTGTGTTACATGGGAGCACATTACATTGCGTAAAAAAAGGGAGTGAGAATATCAGCTTACGTCATTAATTATCAAAAGCTCAGGTTTACTTTCAATTAAGACGGGATCAAGGCAATTAACCAGTCGGTAAGAAGATGCATTAACGAGATTCCTGCAGTGCTGATTACGGCCACGTGTCCATTCTGTCCGATCTAAAGAGCAGTCAACAATCACGCAACAGAAAGAAGAGCAGAAACCAAAAAAGACCGCCAGAAAGTCTATTTCTACTGTCTCTCTATCTCCATTTCTCTCTCTCAGATCTCGCCGTCGCCATGCGATTCGCCACCGTCTTCTTCGAACGCGCGTCCCGCGCTTTCACCTACCGCCCTCTCGTTGTTCTGCTCGCTGCTAGGTAATTCGCTGTTCCATTCGATAAACGCATGCTCTCTACTTGGATTGGATCTGAAAACTGGAGGATATCACTGCTGTTTGCGTAATTTGGACGGAAGTTGTGCATGTTTATGCCTAGCTTTAAACGTCTGATGCGAATCTCAGTAGAGATATTTTTATTTTTTTCCCCTTTTTCTAAAGCTCATCTGGATCGTTGACTTCATTATGTCTAGAATTTAAGTAAATTTGGTGGAATTGTGCGGGAATTGTTGTCTGCTTACGCTTATATCTTGTTTGCTTGGTGAATGTATCCGGGATTTAAGTAATCTAGCTAAAAATGGAAATAGCGTCTATTTATGCTTAGATCTTGCTTTCTTAGTGAATTAGATTTTTTCTTAAGCGGATGTGATTTGGTCTTTATTTACTTTTTGCTTAAAATAATTGAAGTATTCCTTGAGGAATGTCTCGAATGAGTATTCCAACGCATTAAACCGAACAAATTTTCAAATATGATAAAGCTGAATTTTCTGTAGGCTTACCCGTGCTATATAGCTGTCCCCATTTGAGAGAAAAAATTTGATGACCCCTACAATAATCTCTACGGTAACCTCCCAATAGGGAGGCGACACGTGGCACCAAATCAATTAAATCTGATTTTCTTCTTTTTTGTTTTTCAAAACTGGGTTAGGGACAGTTTTGTAACTTCACTAAATTAAATAACCTCCCAGTTAATTAAAACCCTCCTTGATTTTCTCTCGTAATTAATAGTGTTAGTAGATGATTAGCCAAAAAGAATTTAATTAGCAAATATATGGCGGAGTTTTTGCTTGTTCCTTAGGCTTGCAAAAATTGATGTGTAATAATAGCCATTCAACCTTGGGTTCAGAATCTTCAGATACATATACAGATGGTAGAGTAATAAGTTCCTTCGAAAGCCTAAAGGTAATTAGCCCTCGACGCTAGTGCATGCGTAGCCTAATCAACAGATTCACACTGCTTGGCTTTAATGTGATGAATCAAAAATTATGATCGCTAGCAATTAATATGATGCATTGAAAATAATGATCGCTAGCCTTATCTAATTTTGGGAGTATTAGAATGGTCACACAAAAACATTTGCCACTCGATCATGTGTGAAATTTCACACATGATTCACACATGATCATGATCTCACACATGATCATGTCCACCTGAACGACATGGAGTGTCCAAGAGGTGCCCTTGTATGATGTGTGAATGCGTCCAACAGGTGTATGCCTCACAATGGAACTTTCTGGGATTATATGATGCTAATGAATTAAATGATTATGAACGTTAGACTTCGACGAGAAAAAATCCCCGGAGGAGAGAGGACATGCGGAGGCGGGTTGGGAGATAAAAGAAGAGGCGATGAATTTAATTACAAGAGAAAATCAAGGAGGGTTTTGATAAATTGAAAGGTTATTTAATTTAGTGAAGTTACAAAACTGTCCCTAACTCAGTTTTGGAAAACAAAAATAAGAAAATCAGATTTAATTGATTTGGTGCCACGTGTCGCCTCCCTATTGAGAGGTTACTGTAGAGGTTATTGTAGGGGGTCATCAAATTTTTTCTCCCCATTTGATGTGTATCACTTGGATCGTTATAGATGTAATAAATGAGAACACAAATGCTCATTTCCCTGGTTGTGAAAACTTTCACGCGAGTAAATTGGACACGTTCTGGTTTTATATGGTATGTCTTGGGCAATAATATTCATCAATGTTGTAGGGGCATTTGGCTTATGTATAATTTCTGAAAGCCACTGATATAATAGAAGTTAGTCAATAACTCTTTTTCACTCTCTTAATTACGAATTATAAGCATCTTCACCGTTTTCTAGTTTGCACTTCATGATTGCAGTGGCGGGGGTCTTGTGGCATATGCTGATGCAAATTCAGAACTTGCTGTCGAATCACCACAACCACTGGCCAAGAAGAAGGTGTTGGTGCTTGGAACTGGTTGGGCTGGCACAAGTTTCCTGAAAAATCTGGATAGCTCCTTGTACGATGTTCATGTAGTGTCACCACGGAACTATTTTGCATTTACACCATTGCTGCCCAGTGTTACATGCGGAACGGTAGAAGCACGCAGCATTGTTGAGCCGATCCGCAGAATGATAAAAAAGGTACAATGATTTGGTTGATATAGAATCTCATTTTTTAAATAAATTTTAATGGTGTCCCCTTTGATAATTCTTATTCATAATGTGGGCTCAAAAAGTCTGTTAACATGTGTATCTTGGTCTTGCTTGTATGTATGCAGTTTTGTGATATTTATGAAAAATAAAGAGAATAGGCCAAAGAAAATATAATTTGAAATTTTGACTTGAAATCATTGTTTGTATGTATTAGATATATACAGAGTGTTGTAAAAGGAAAAGTATAAAATCTAGATTCTGTTATGAATAGGACCCATTGGGCATATTGGGTATCCACCCAAATGAGTAACCAATATGAATACTATATAAAGGGGGATATGGGTTTCCTAGCCTCAACCTTCTCCAAACATGTTTCTCATTCATAACACGTTATCAGCACGATCACGCTCGATGGAAGAAGCGACGGCTCGTGAGAGGAAGGCGCCCGGCGGAAGCTCCGTCAATTTTTTTCGCGACGCAAAGCTTCGTGAGACGATGCAGATTTTCTTTTCGGGCATCCCTCATCAAACTTCGCTAGATCTGGCGGACAGATTTAGTGGGTAAGCCTAAATGTTTTTTAGATCTGATAACATATTAAAAATTCAATTTTTTATGTGATGTAGAATAAAATAAATGATTGTTTATGCATGGATCTAACTTATTAGATCAAAAACTTAATTGTTTGTATGCAAAACTGATTAAAAATTTAATTTTTATGCAATCTATCTGTTATTTGGTAGATTTTATTAAATCATTTTGTGCAAAATCTTGTTTATGATGTCACATAATTTAAAAATCGAAATCTGATAAACCCATGAACGGTCAGAAGCCGATAGCCCCTCCCCGCCAATAGATCCGACAGATCCGACACAAAATCCGGCAGAGAAAAAACAAAAGCCTGCCGCGCCTCCGGGCGCGGTGGCGGCCGCGCCCAGTAGGCACGGCCCCCCTGCCGCACCTACCGGCGGCCGGCAGCTGTCGGCGGCTGCCCACCCTCCCCAAGCGGCTGTCGGCTGCCCACCCTCCCCAAAACCCTAACCCAATATTAGGGTTAGGGTTAGGGTTAGGGGAAGCCCATTTTGGGCTGCTGGGCTAAAAGCACAACTAAAAAAATGAAATAAAATAAAAATAAACAAAAATAAAATAAATCTGAAATTAAATTGTTTTGGGCCTGAAGCCCAAACAAAAATAATTCTCAGATTCTTACACTCATGGGCCTTTTTCTTGGGCCAACAGCCCAATAAGGAAAAAAAAATCAGATTAGTTGTTAGAACCCCCTAATGGGGCCTGAAGCCCACCAAATAAATACAAATGTATTAAAATTAAAGTTGTTTTCCACCTTTTCTTGATGGGCCTGAAGCCCACACTGAAACATAATTAAAATTAAAATTAATTTTAACTTGTTGAGTGGGCTTAGCCCATAGATTTTCTTGAAAATCGATAAACAAGTATCCTAACGGGCCTGAAGCCAAACGGGCCTGAAGCCAGTTGATAAACAATATTAGATAAACAATATTATAGCTTAGACTTTTTGCCGTTAACTTTACAAAATCTAGATATATAATTCTAACTTAGATAAACAATAGTAGGTACACAATTCTCACCTTATGACTACTTGATTGCCAGTTGATTTTACAAGATTTAGATACCAAAATGCAGCATTGATATATAAGATCGGATTCCCAATATTTGCATTATGGCTGCTTGATTGGCGTATCCTTAATACACCCTCGTAAGATTGAGCTATCATTAAAGAGGCCAATTTTGGACCTGAGAAATTTTGTGAATTGTGTCGTTGGTAGAATAATAACTTTGTTAGGAGATCTGCCAATTGATTAGAAGTGTGAACATAATGAATGGCCAGGTGTCCCCTTTTCATCTAATCTCGGATGAAATAGATGTCAATTGGACTATGTTTCATTCTCAACTGATAAACATGATTCAAGCTTAGGTGTGTAGCATTGATATTATCACATAATAATGTAGGAATAGAAGGTGGAAATCTATGTTCAAAGGCATGTGTAGGAGTCACATGGTTTCTAAGGCCGTTATGGTTCATATCCGATGGTCGGCATTAGTCGAAGAGCAAGCAACTGCATACTGTTTATTTGGTCGGTAGGAAATCGGATTGAAGCGAATAATATAAGTTACGGTGGATGCGCGGTCTTCATAGTTGCATGCCCATTTAGCGTCCAGAAATGATAAGAGTTTTGGAGCTGATAATATGTGAAGTTGAATGTCATGACAAATGATATTTTTCAAGTACCGAATAAGGTGTTTGGTAGCCAACCCATGAATTTGATTTGGATAATGAAATTCAGTACGCAGTAATAAAACACAAATCTAAGGAAGCAACATAATCTAATCAGAGACACACAAGACTTGGTAACACAGTTCGGTGCACACACCTACATCTGCAGGACCACGCCCAGAAAAATAGAATACTCCACTAGAATAATCAAAGAGTACAAACTCTAATACCACGTTTCTACTAGGAGGAACACGCTCCCCCTTAATACAAACCGTGAAGGGTGATAACCATCAACCCCGTGGAGTATTCTCAGCAAGCTCCCCTTGCCTGCAAGCTCCCCTTGCACCACCGACTAGATCAACTCCCTTGATCCTACGTGCGTAGATGTCGGCCTTCCTCCCGAAGTATCACAGAACTTTTCCCCAAAAGTTGTAACTTAGCCGTCGCCGTCGCCGCTGCCAAACCCTAATAACACACGCTCCCCCTCGATCTGCGGGTCAAACGGAAAATCTCCAATCAAAGCAGCTCCAGCTCGGTAACCCACAAAATCCGCAACCCTCAACAGCATGAGATCCCGCAAATCTTCAATAGCCCGTCGCGAAAGATAATGTGAGCAAAAATCTCTCCAACCGTCTTTAACAGAATAACCAAGAGATATAGACTTCCAAATAAATCTTTAACAGTATTCAATCAACATAAATACTTGATACCGTTAAAGATAGAAAGCTGGTATCACGAGTTACCAGAACGGGTTCCCATATACAGCGTACAATCATTGCCGCAAACAGACACAGCGTGTTGAACATTATGATACAATATAATGTTCAACAATTCTTCTAACATGACCAAGCTGAGTCGTCTCTCTTCTTCACGATAATTATGAACAGATACCACAATATCTTAGTGCCACTATTGACAACAAAGTCACGTACGAGACTAAACAATCTCCGCTTTTGGCATTTAGTGGCACAATCTCATATACGAAGCCGAGACAGAATGAAGAGAACAGATCAAACAAGAAATTTCAAGATAGAGGACAACTTTCAGAACTTGAAGGGAACCACATTCAGACTAACACCCCTAAAACAACATCATCATAATTAACATCATACTCAGCATCTCCAGAGCATGTAATACCCCCCAAAACAAGTGCAGCAACCAGTCTGAATCTCAAACAGCCAACAAGTAAACACATTAGCAACCCCAACAGACATCCCAACCAACAAAATACAAGGTATCAACAAATCAACAAATTCACAATATTTCCTCCCCCCCTTTGGGCCACTAAAGGCTAGAAACATACCTCAATTAGTCATCAACACCAGATGCAGCTCTCAATGATCCTGACTTCAATGCAGAAAGTCTTTCCTGTAGCATAAGCTTGTGTGACTCTAGCAGAGCCTTCTGACTCTGAAGCAGTAACAGCTGATCATCAACAGCTGATCATCAACATTTTTAATAGCCCTCTCTAAGAATTGGACATCTTCCAAATGAGCTGAAGGTAGATCTTCAGTAGACGGTGTAGTGGGGAGCGTAGACGGAGTCTGGCGCACAGACAAAGTAGGAACACCACTCGGAGGAGGAGGAGGAGTTGATGAATCAGGTAAAGATGGGATCATCTTGGATATATCATCACACTTTTCGACCACAGACTTTGCAGTGTAAGATATGTTGTCCCAGGAGATAGACAGATCAGACACAGTAAGAGAAACTTTCTGTGCCAAGAGCATCATAAAAATGAGACTTGCGTGGGGAAGAGACGAAGCCGGATATGATAATTCTGATAGAGACAGAATAGAATAAAAATAATTCTCCCCAAGTTGAAGGGCTGCTTAGTTCCAGCAGAAAACAAGAGCTTGCATATATCCTTGGTAACGACAGAGATATTGAAAGTTGGGAGCCAGTTCCTCGTAGCAATTCTGTACAACACAAAGTACTTAGCAGTAAGAGCCGAGGAAGGAAATGAGGACGACTTGGGCCTGCAGTGACGACATTTATGAATTTATTAAAGTCCTCTCCTACAGACTCTCCAAAATCTGGCTGTGATTGAGAGCAGGACCACTTTAAAATCTTGTTCAACACAGATGGAGAAAATGAGAAGATCTTTCCTCTAACATAGCGCCTGAACCCCCAGCATGTAGACGCATCACCAGCAGACTTGGACAGATTGCATTAGAACTCACGCACCAAAGCAGGATAAAAAGTTCTAAAGCATGAGGCAACATGAAGCAAGCCTAGGTCTTTCTGAATATCGACCAATTGAGTCTTTTCAAAAGATGCAACATTCAAGACTTTCTCAGGTAAAATAGATCGGTCAGAGTAGAAACCCCATCTATTCTTACTGGCTTTGTTAAAGAAAACTCTACTGAGAGCATCAGATGAAGTAAAAAATGAGGAACGAGAGGGACCTGTCGTAGGGGTCGATACTTTAGACCTCTTAGAGGGAGAAGCAGAGTCATGATCTGATGATGCTTTACGTTTTCTTGGGGCAGACCTGGCCTTCCGCACAGGAAAGGAAAACAAGATATCTTCTGGAGAGATCTGGGACGAGGTGTCAAGAGCAACAGCCTCACATGTTGAATCAAATGTTGCAACATTTTGTGCAACATTACAGAATTCAACTCCTGTCGGTAGTGAACCAGACACGACTGTAGCCTCAACATTAGCACCAACATCAGCTGTGCCTGTATCAACAGTAGAAACACCAGGAGGCACACAACATTCAGTCTCGATAGGATGAGGAGGAGAGGGATCCTGAGCACTCCCATCGTATTCCACATCCACAGAACACTGAGCAAGCTCTTCTTCAACACCATGGGACTGAAGCTTCTCAGGAGGGACTTCAACAGGAGAAACATTCAACAAAGGATCATCTCGATCCATGAGAGAAATATCTTCAGGGCAGACATTACGAGCACAGTCATTTACATTAGTTCCACTTAAAGAACCATTACCAACCTCAGGCAAATTCTGAACACTTCCATCCACACACATAGTAGACAGTGTGACAGGATCACCCTCCTGGGATGGGACATCACACGCAGCATCAACATTGGCCCTATCCTCAGGTTCAGCACACACACCCGACTTCTTCGCATTATTGACACCTGATTCTTCGGCAACCTTGGGGTAAGAGGAAGCTTCATCAACTCCCCCCATGTCCTAGACTTCTCAGCAGAAACAGATGAGTCGGAATCAGAGATATCCACCACAACAATTTCAGAAATTTTCACGAAAGATTTAGGATTCCTGGTATGAATGATGATCTTTTAATCCCGAGGCACTTCTACACTTATTACTTTACCCCGAATCTTCTTACGCATGAGCTGATCAACATGAATATCAGAAACATCAACCCAAGAGAGATCCAGTCTCCATCCAGTTCTCCGTAAGTGCCAGAACCAGTCCTGAACAGTGTCAGGAGCTGGAAAAACTTCATCCTCACAAGAATCAGGCACCAAGGGTTCTCGTAGAAGAGGAATTTCCAAAATTGGGGAAAACCTCACAATTTCCAAATTCGAAACAACCGGAGAGTGCATGTCTTTAAATGATACTGGAGATGGAAAAGAGGGAGAATTACCAAAGGAAGAGGCACGCGAAGGTCGTGGAGCCACTCCCTTCCGCTTGATTGAAGGAGGAGGAGAAGAAGAAGCACTCTTTTGCGATGAGGAGGTCCGACGAGAGTAGCGTCGAGGAATCTGTGACGATTTCTCCTTTCGATCTCGTGCCATTTCAGAAGAAAAAGAAGGATTCCACACACGAAATCAAGAATCCTAGAAGAACCGCTCAGAGAATCTTGAAAAAATTTGAGAGAGGAAAGAGCGCCGTGAAGAAAAGAGTGGAATGAGAGAACATAAATAGCGGGTAAAAATGACTGGGAGGCATCCGAACCAATAAAAAAAATGCTCCATTCCTCCTTATGTTGCAACCAGATGTTGCAACATTCTTCTCAACAAAAAGATCAACATCAGATACGACACAGCCCTAGGGCTTGTCGCAGTTCTTCAAATCTTCCTGAATCTAACGATTTTGTGAAGATGTCAGCTAGTTGATTTGCAGTAGCAACATATTCCATGGTGAGATATTTCTTCTCGACCAACTCTATGATGAAATGATGTCGGATATCTATGTGTTTTGTTCTGGAGTGCTGAACTGAGTTCTTGGAGATGTTATTGCACTCTGATTATCACATAGGATAGTTAGTATCCCCTGCTCTAACACATAGTCCGTTAGCATTTGCTTCATCCATAAGAGTTGAGTACAACAACTCCCTGCTACGATATACTCAGCCTCTGCCGTAGATAACGATATGGAGTTTTGCTTTTTGCTGTACCAGGGGACTAGATTATTGCCTACGTAAAAACATCCTCATGTAGTACCCTTTCTATCATATGTATTCCCTGCTTAGTCTGCATCACTGTACCCTGAAACAAGTGTGTTTGTATCCTTGGTATACCATATGCCATAATCTGCCGTTCCACTGACATATCTGATAATCCTCTTAACTGCTGTGATATGAGATTTTTTAGGGCAAGATTGATAACATGCATAAACTCTTACACTGAACGTGATATCCGTCCTGCTAGCTGTCAAATACAATATGCTGCCTATCATACTTCTGTACAGAGTAACCTCGACTGATTTTCCTCCATCGTCATTGGAAAGTTTATTAGTGGTGGACATAGGGGTGCGAACATGCCTAGCATTTTCCAGACCAAATCTCTTGACCAGATTCTTAGCATATTTGCTTTGGGAGATGAACAAACCATCAGTACACCGCTTAACTTGAAGTCCAAGAAATAAGTTCAACTCACCAACCATGCTCATCTCAAATTCCTTCTGCATGAGGGCAATGAACTCACGCACCAACTGTTGTGAGGTTGATCCGAAAACTATATCATCTACATAGATTTGAGCAACCATAACACTTGACCTGGTCCTTTGGACAAACAATGTCTTGTCGGCTCCTCCTCGTTCATATCCCTTTTGAAGGAGATACGTAGTCAACCTCTCTTACCAAGCCCTTGGAGCTTGTTTCAATCCGTATAGAGCCTTCTTCAACCGGTAGACATGATTCGGAAGAAAGGGATCTGCAAAACTTTTTGGTTGTTCGACATAAACTTCTTCATTCAATAACCCATTCAGGAATGCACTCTTCACATCCATCTGATGGAGCTTGAAGTTTAGACTGCAGGCTACAGCCAACAATAATCTGATGGATTCCAACTGAGCGACTGGAGCAAACGTTTCATCAAAATCGATGCCTTCCACCTGGGTGTATCCTTGAGCCACTAGACATGCTTTGTTGCGAGTAACATTTCCCTTCTCATCTGTTTTATTCTTGAAGATCTATTTTGTCCCGATGACATTTATCCCTTTAGGTTTCTCAACTAGGCTCCAGACATCATTACGTTGAAATTGGTTAAACTCCTCTTGCATGGCCGAAACCCAGAATTCATCAACAATAGCTTCCTTCATATTTTTGGGTTCAACAACAAAGAGGAAGCAAGCATACTCAGCTATATCTCTATAGTTGACACGACTAGTGCCTCTTGTCCGGCGGCTGTCATGCACATCACCAATGATCAACTCAGGAGGATGATCGCGTATAACTTTAGTGATTCCTTCAGCACCTTGAGCGTCTTCAGCCTCAACCTGTGGTATCTCAATTGTAGTTGTATCCTGTGTTGCAACATTTTGTTCAACATTTTCCTGATTTGTCTTGCTTGTTGCAACATTATTTTCAACACGATCTTCCTCATCAGTGCCGTCTTCTTGAAGCACCCTTCCTTCACTTAAGACAGCCCCTCCCTGATCAAAATCGTCAGCCACTACATTGATAGATTCCATCATAACATCTGTGCGTTGGTTCGGAACTCTGAAGGCACGACTCTTCGTGGAATACCCAAGGAAGATTCCTTTGTCGTTCTTAGCATCAAACTTCCGCCTGGGGGTACGGTCTTGCAGGATATAACATTTGCTCCCAAAGATGTGAAAGTAGGATACATCAGGTTTCCTGCCTTTCCAGATCTCATAGGGGGTTTTCTCAGTTCTTGGCCGAAGATAAACCCTATTAATAGTGTAGCAGGCTGTATTGACAGCTTCAGCTCACCACTTAACATTGACCCCCAAGCATTCAACATTACACGTGCCATTTCTTGAAGAGTGCGGGTTTTCCTTTCAACCACTCCGTTTTGTTGAGGGGTCTTTGGAGTCGAAAATTCATGTTCAATACCGTGTGATTCACAGTATTCAGAGAAAGAATGATTCTCAAACTCCTTTCCATGATCACTCCGGATCCTGACAATTTGCCAATGCTATCTCCTTTTTCAACTTGAAGACGAGTGCACAGTCTCTTGAAGGCTTCAAATGTGTCTGATTTCTCCTTAAGAAAATCTACCCAGGTAAATCAAGAAAAATTATCAACACATACGTAAATATATTTCTTACCTTCCATGCTAGTTTCTGATGTGGGTCCGATCAGATCCATGTGTAATAGCTCCAGATTTTTCGAGGTAGTAATCGTCCGGATTTGCTTATGACTCGTCTTCTTCTGCTTTCCCAGTTAACATGGTCCACATACACCTTCTTTCTTCTTGGTTAGAATTGGTATCCCACGAACAGATCCATCTCGAGATATCTTCATTAAGGTCTTGAAATTTAAATGACCCAGTTTTTGATGCCACTGCTCTGAAACATCAGTGGTGATATTGAAGCACTTGTTGAGATCTTGCAGAAGGTAGCAGTTGTCATTTGACCTTTTTCCAGTAAGAATACATACATCATCTCTATTGAAGACAAGACATTCGTCTTTGGTGAATCGGACGAGAAAACCTTGATCACACAACTGACTTATGCTGATGAGGTTTGCCTTCAAGTCTTCTACATGCATCACATCCTTCAGCTTCAGGGACCCTGTCGCATTGAGGTTCCCTTTTCCAACTACCTTGCTTCTCTGACCATCGCCAAAGGTTACATGACCTTTGTTGCCGGCAGAATACTCAGTGAGAAGTCCCTTATTGCCAGTCATGTGTCGAGAGCACCCACTGTCAAAATACCACAGATTTTTTGAGAATGTAACCAACGAAGTGTATGCCACCATGCTTACCAACTCAGATTTCTTAACCCATTTCTTCGTTGTCCTTTTGTTGGGATGTCTAACACTTCTGCCTTCATTCCAATGCTTCATGCGTCTGAAGCAACTCCAGTCATTTTTCCCTACTTGCCTACAGTAATCACATACAGGACGCCTGGATGTTGAACCTTTTCTTTTCTTCCCCTTTGGCTCATACCCGTTGTGCTGACTCCGTTTTTTCATGCTCTTTAGTAATGAGAACGCGCCTTGTCCTGGCTGTATGTAAGTGGCCCCCTCTGTTGTATCCGACTCCTGTTCGGTCTCCCGACACCTTTCCCATGTTGAGAATATCATCAAGTTTAGACTTCCCAGAGTTCCATCTGTTGAGGAGTTCCATCTGTTAAGGGTGCTCTCCGCCTTCTCAGCTCTAAGCATTGTTCTCTTGAGGCTGTTCTCAAGATTTCTGAGACTAAGCTCCGTCTTCAACAGTTTAGCCCTGGTCTCATCCTTCTCACTTCTCAGTCTGGAACATTCATCCTTCAAATTCTTGTTCACTTTGCAGATATCCATTCATTTGTTGAACATAATCTGATATGCTGACCGAATGTCTTCTTCACCAACATCTTCCTCACTATCACCTTCAGAGTCGACCTCACTGCTAAATGGTGTACTATCTGTTTCAACATCATGTATCACATTTCCTCGTCTGGTACCCGATGTTGTATCAGATGTTGCAACATTGTGTTAAACATTTCTAGGTGTGTCATACTTAGACTGACTTTTCAGAGTTGCAGTGAAGGCAACATAATTACTGGTTATGTCTTCATCTTCTGCACTTCCTTCAGAATCTTCATCACTCCAAGTACTGGCTAGGGATTTTCCTTTTTGCTTCTTAAGGGTATTGGCACACTCAGATTGTATGTGATCAAATCCTTCACACTCTCTGCATTGTATTCCATTTCCTTTGGTTTTTGAATCATACCTCTGGGTAGGACGGCTAGTAGTCTTTTCAACAGCGGGGGGACCTAAACGCAACATCCTATTTGCAGGTTTGAAATTCTGACCTCTGTTACTAATCTTCCTCATCATCCTACTGAAATTCTTGGTTAGTAACACAATGTCGTCATCAAGCTCCGACTCATTATCCGATTTAGAAGTTTCACTTGCCTCTGCCTTTAATGCCCCACCTTCTCCCTTCTGTTCTGTTTGAGATTCATCTCATATGTTTGCAGAGAACCCATGAGTTTATCCAGTCTCATGGTGGAAGTATTTCTTGCTTCTTCAATAGCCGCAATTTTTGCAGAAAACTTTTCGGGAAGAGACCTCAGCGTCTTTTTAACCAACTTCTTTTGAGAGTATTTCTTGCCCAGTTGAAAGGCCTGGTTGGCTATGTCCCTTAGTCCACCATTAAATTCAGATACAGTCTCATTTTCATTCATTCTAAGATTTTCAAACTGCGACGCGAGCATTTGAAGTTTAGAATCCTTAACTGTACTTGTTCCTTCATGAACGTTTTGAAGAATGTCCCAAGCTTCTTTAGCATACTCACATGTGGATATCAGCTTGAACTGCTATTCATCAACTGCAGTGAAGATGGCATTTATCGCCTTATAGTTTCCTAATGCCGCACGATCTTCTTCTGGATCCCAATCTCTCGCTGGTTTTAGATATTCCTTGCCTTCCTTGTCAACTTCAGTCGGAGGACTCCATCCTTCAACCGTGGCGACCCATGCCTTCTCATCTAGAGACTTGATAAAAGCTCGCATTCGGGACTTCCAGTATGTGTAATTTGTTCCGGTGAGTAATGGAGGACGTGTAACAGAGGCGCCTTCTTTCGTATTCATGATTTGCATACTGACACACAAGATCACACCCACTTTGACAAGACAAAGTTACACGGATGACCTGCTCTGATACCAAATGAAATTCAGTACGCAATAATAAAACACAAATCCAAGGAAGCAACACAATCCAATCAGAGACACACAAGACTTGGTAACGTAGTTCGGTGCACACCTACATCTGCGGGGCAACGCCCAGAAAAACAGAATACTCCACTAGAATAATTAAAGAGTACAAACTCTAATACCACGTTTCTACTTGGAGGAACACGCTCCCCCTTAATACAAACTGTGAAGGGCGATAACCATCAACCCCGTGGAGTATTCTCAGCAAGCTCCCCTTGCCGCAAGCACCCCTTGCACCACCGACTAGATCAACTCCCTTGATCCTACGTGCGTAGATGTCGGCCTCCCTCCCGGAGTACCACAGAACTTTTTTCCAAAAGTCGTAACCTAGCCGTCGCCGCTGCCAAACCCAAATAACACACGCTCCCCTCGATCCGCGGGTCAAACGGTAAATCTCCAATCAAAGCAGCTCCAGCTCGGCGACCCACAAAATCCGCAACCCTCAACATCATGAGATCCCGCAAATCTTCAAGAGCCCGTCGCGAAAGATAATGTGAGCAAAAATCTCTCCAACCTTCTTTAACAGAATAACCAATAGATATAGACTTCCAAATAAATCTTTAACAGTGTTCAATCAACATAAATACATGATACTGTTAAAGATAGAAAGCTGGGATCACGAGTTACCAGAACGGGATCCTATATACAGCGTACAATCATTGCCGCAAACAGACACAACGTGTTGAACATTATGATACAACATAATGTTCAACAATTCTTTCAACATGACCAAGCTGAGTCGTCTCTCTTCTTCACGATAATTATGAGCAGATACCACAATATCTTAGTGCCACTATTGACAACAAAGTCACGTACGAGACCTAACAGATAATGTATATGATGGGCCTGGAGGCCCATCACGCTGTGGGTGTATACCCGCAGGCCAAAGGGGGCGGCCCAAGCCCATGCCGCCCCTTTGCCCTAGCCCAGTCCGCCTTTGTGGCCGCGCGCGCGCCTACCCCTTCCCCCCAAAATCCTAGTTTCTATTAATAATAAGGGGTAGCCGCCTTTATTTACCTATGCTTGATTATTGATATTTGGTGTGATTTCATAGGTAGACGAGTTGCAGACGTCCTCTTTGGCGTCTTGGGAGGAGAATACACCTCTTTTGTATTCAGTTATCTAGTTCTTGTTACTTTATTCTCTATAAAAATCGTACCTTTTGTTAGTTCCTAACAATTTGGTATCAGAGCTAGCCACATGCTATGACACACGTTGCGGAAGGGGAGACCTGGGGAAGGAGCGACCTAAGAGGGGGTGACCTGGGTGAGGCCAGAGTGGGCCACTTAGAGTGGACACCCCAGAGTGGGCCGTCATAGCGATGATTATGGCAAGCGGAAGGGGCGACCTGGGGAAGGAGACCTGGGTGAGGCCAGAGTGTGCCACTTAGAGTGGGCGCCCCAGAGTGGGCCGCCGTGGGCGGCGTTGTCGGAAGCGTGGTGGTATGTTAGGATCCCAAAAATAGTCCCACATCGGAAGTGCAAAAGAAAAAGAAATAGTTTAAGTATTAGAGGGCCTCTCCACCTAATACCAATTGGTTTTGGGTTGGATACTCACTAATACTTAACAAATGGGGTGTGAGCCCAGTGTTATGGGCCTAGGATGGGCCCTTAGCAAGGCTATTGTTAGAAGCCCAGTATGTGATGGGTTTCTAACAAATTGGCTAGGGTTGGAGGCCTAGTATGGGATGGGTCTCTAACATTTGGTATCGGAGCACCGACATCATTTTGGGTATGTCCTGGCTACAGACATTAGGGGAGATTACAATAAACTGGAAGCTGCTGCGGATGGGGTTTCAGGAGGCAGGGAGAGCAGTGATATTTCAGGAGGACCCCAGCCTTTGCAGAGTTTTGGTCTCTTTGAAGACCATGGTGAGGACCATCCAGACAGAGGGAGGAGGATATTTGGTGGAGTTGTACTTGTTGACAGGTGAGGGAGGAGCAGAGGCCAATGCAGAGTAGCCCATTCCAAGAGAGGTGCAGCAGCTGATGGAGCAGTTTGAGGAGATCCTCCTGGAGCCTTGGGGTCTCCCACCACCGCGGGACCACGAGCACGCCATTGTACTACGAGAGGGCGTGTCCCCCATTAGCGTGCGGCCCTATCGATACCCCCAGCATCAGAAGGACGAGATAGAGAGGATGGTGTCAGAGATGGTACATGCGGGGCTGATCCAGCCGAGTGTGAGCCCGTTCTACAGCCCAGTGTTATTAGTAAAGAAGAAGGATGGTAGTTGGCGATTCTGCGTGGACTACAGGGCGTTGAACAAGGAGACCGTCCCAGACAAATTTTTCATACCAGTGATAGACGAGCTCCTGGATGAGCTACACGGGGCAGCCTGGTTTAGCAAGTTAGATTTTAAGTCCGGCTACCATCAGATCAGGATGCGACGGGAGGATGTGCACAAGACGACGTTCAGGACGTATGAGGGTCACTATGAGTTTCTTGTCATGCCCTTCGGGTTAACAAACGCACCTGCCACTTTTCAGGCTCTTATGAATAAGGTATTCCGACCGTACCTCAGGCGATTCGTATTAGTTTTCTTCGATGATATTTTGGTGTACAGTCGTACTCTGAAGGAGCATTTGGACCACCTGCATGTGGTGTTTCAGGAGCTGCAGTACCATCAGTTTTATGTGAATAGGAAGAAGTGTCTTTTCGGGCATCCACATGTGGAGTATTTGGGGCATGTCATATCAGCAGGAGGGGTGGTAGCAGATAGAGCAAAGATAGCGGCCATGCTGGACTGGCCGTGCACCACCACGCTCAGAGGGCTACGTGGTTTCCTGGGGCTGACATGATACTATCGCAGGTTCGTGGAGGGGTATGAGACGATTGCCTGGCCGCAGACGGAGTAATTGAAGGACCAGTTTCATTGGGGTGAGGAGGCGACGACAGCATTTGAGGCCCTGAAAAGGGCAGTGACCACTGTCCCAGTATTGGCATTGCCCGACTTTTTCAGACCCTTCGTGGTAGAGGCGGACGCATCGGGACATGGACTGGAAGCAGTACTGATGTAGGAGCAGCAACCCATAGCTTATTACAACCAGGTGTTGACCGCGAGGGCCCGACTGCGGTCGGTCTACGAGAGGGAGCTGATGGACATAGTGTTGTCCATACAGAAGTGGATGCCATATTTGTTGGGCAGGAGCTTCATAGTACGCACCGATCAGGGGAGCTTGAAGAATTTATTAGAGCAGCGGATGGTAGTAGAGGAGCATCAGAAGTGGCTGAGGAAGCTGATGTGGTACATGTTTGAGATTGATCGCCCGGGACTGGAGAACAAGGCAGCTGATGCATTATCTCGGCGTGAGGAGGAGGCAGAGCTAGCGACACTTGCAGTGTCTGTCCTGGAGGATTGGGGCCCACTACAGCAGGAGGTGGAGCAGGACCCGGAGTTGGCTATTATACGAGAGGCCCTTCTATAGGGGTCGACTGAGTATTCGGGGTATTCTCTTTAGGATGGGCGGCTAGTATATTGGGGGATGCTTATGATATCGAGGACATCTGCATTTATTCCGGCCATACTCAGGGAGTTTCACGGCAGTGCTATTGGAGAACATTCTGGGGTCCTTAAGACCTACTAGCGGCTGGCGAGGGAGGTTTATTGGAAGGGATTGAAGAAGGAGATGGCGAAGATGGTGGCAGAGTGTGACATGTGCCAGCGTCACAAGTATCGGGCGATGTTCCCAGGAGGACTACTACATCCACTATCTTTACCAGATCGAGTTTGGGAGGACCTCTCTATGGACTTCATCGACGGGTTGCCGAAGTCGGGTGGATACACTGTCATTTTTATTGTGGTCGAACCCCTCAGCAAATATGCGCACTTTGTTCCGCTTCGGCATCCTTACAGCGTAGTCACGGTGGCAGAGGTGTTTGTGAGGGAGGTCATTCGTCTGCATGGACCTCCAAAGTTCATAGTCTCGGATCGAGACAAGGTGTTCCAGAGCAAATTTTGGCAGGAGCTTTTCAGGCTACAGGGGACGACATTGAAGCGGAGCACAGCCTACCATCCCCAGACTGACGGTCAGATGGGGGTGGTGAATAGGAGTGTGGAGACTTACCTGCGATGCTTCATTTCAGAGAATCCTAAGGAGTGGGCGCGTTGGCTAGCCTGGGTAGAATACTGGTAGAACACTTCATATCACACGTCGGCGCAGACTACACCCTTCAGGATTTTGTATGACAGAGATCTCCCGCACTTACTTCATTATGGGTATGAGACGACTCCCGTGCCAGATGTGGAGCAGTACCTGTCGGAGAGGGACCGGATTCTGGAGAAGCTGAAGCTCCATTTGGCGAGGGCACAACAGGTGATGAAGGCTCGGGCAGACCTACACCGTCGCGACATACAATTTGAGGTAGGGGACGTGGTGTATTTGAAGCTGAGGCCCTACAGGCAGAGGTCAGTGGCTTATAGGATGAATGAAAAGCTGACACCGCGGTATTTTGGGCCTTTCGAGGTCGAGGCGAGAGTAGAACCGGTGGCCTACAGATTGAGCTTACCCCCAGGATTCGCCATTCACCCAGTCTTCCACGTTTCACAGTTGCGCCAGACCATTGGCGAACACACCTCTTCCCCTTCATTACCAGAGACCCTTACTGCTGATATAGAGGTGAGAATGAAGCCCGAGGTGCTGAAGGGGGTTCGGCGGAGCGACACAGGAGAGCGGCAGGTGTTGTTGCAGTGGAGGGGCTTGCCAGAGCACGATAGCACGTGGGAGGACATGGACGAGATGGCGGCGCGCTTTTCAGACTTCCACCTTGAGGACAAGGTGGCTCTTTGGGGGGGGGGGTATTGATGGGCCTGGAGGCCCATCATGCCTGCGGGTGTATACCCGCAGGCCAAAGGGGACGGCCCAAGCCCAGGCCGCCCCTTTGCCCTAGCCCAGGCCGCCCTTGTGGCCGCGCGCGCGCCTACCCCTTCCCCCAAAACTCTAGTTTCTATTATTAATAGGAGGTAGCCGCCTTTGTTTACCTATGCTTGATTATTGATATTTGGTGGGATTTCATTGGTAGACGAGTGCGGACGTCCTCTTTGGCGTCTTGGGAGGAGAATACACCTCTTTTGTATTCAGTTATCTAGTTCTTGTTACTTTATTCTCTATAAAAATCGTACCTTTTGTTAGTTCCTAACAGAATAAGTTGAGATATTTTACTTACAGCAAACGAACTGTCTGGCCAGTGAGGGACATGTATTATAACGCACTAAGAATGCGGTGGTATTTGGTGGCATCCATAGAGTCCAAGCCATCATTAAGATGAAAAGAAACAGATGTTGAGAGCGGAGTACTGATATCTTTAGCCTTTAGCTGCATCCATCTGAGTCCTTGAGAAAATATCCTCGATGTAGTTATGTTGGGATAGAGGCATGTTGATTGATGTTGGAATGATTTTGGTATCGAAGAAATATTGCAGTTCATCGAGGTCATTAAAAGAAAATTTGAGACTTATTTTTTGCACTGACTGATTGAACAAAATCAGAATGGTTACATGTGAGAATTAAGTTATTCATATACACCAAAAAGAAAGTCGTAATAGATCTTTGATGATAAATAAATAACGATGTATCTGCAATAAAAATGAGAAAACCAAAATCATGAAGTGCTTATTTGAAAGCCGTGTATTAGGATCGAGGAGCCTATTTGAATACATAAATAGATCGTTGAGATTGTAAAAATAATCAGGTTTGATAGAGTCGAGTCAGTGAGCCCTGGAGGTTGACACATATAACCATCTTTTAATATTTTACCATGAAGGTGTTGTGCGTCAGCAGAAGCTTAGGATCGTCAGTGATCACTATGAGAGAAGTAGATGAGCGGATCACAATCAAGCACATAGACAGATTGCAACTTTAGGCCGGGGACCAGCATACAAAACACCAATGAGCTTTATTACGAAAGAGAAGAACAAAATACAAATCTTCTTTTTTCACAACGAAGAAGTAAGAGAAGAACATAATACAAATCTTCTTTTTTCACAAGGAAAAAGAAGTACACAATATTTATCCAAAAGCTCACAATTCAATCTCTCAAAGTTGGCTCTCAATAATGACGGCTAACGACTCTCAATATCGCAATAACAGTCGATCTCCCCTTAAAACCCATCGCCTAAACACCCTTTATATAGCCTAGGGCACCAATATGTGTTCTAATAGAAGAGGAATTCCTATTTGACTAGAACGTCGACTCAAATGGAGTCTAATCCAATCACAATTCTATGTTGGATAGGACACTACATCCTATGGTCGGCCCCTCCATGCTGTCAAACTCCCTGCTGAAGACCGAGCTGACGAAGTGCCGGGCCGAGCTATCCGAAGCTCGGACTGTAGAGTTGTCGAGCTATGAGCCGTCGATCCTCTGACCCGAGAATCCATGCATGTAGAAGTCCATTAGCTCGGAATCCACTTATCTTACTTGTACAGAGCCAGATATGCAGGATCCAGAGCACAAGTAAGCTAGCCCTGCACAAGATAGCTTGTCTGCACATCTTCAATACCCTTCAGCGTCTCAATTGAGCCAATTTTTACAAATCTCCACCTTGCCGAGATTTAGGCCTCGCCACATAGTCGACCTTCAATGCGCCACCTTGGTAAGAGTCACTTTGTGTTCCCTTCAACTTGCTTCGGAAAGCTCAATGCCCCCTTCGATGCTCACCTGGCTCCACCGAGCCTCAATGTCCCAACTATGGCTGCCATCGATTTCACTTTGAAATAAGATTGATCAAGTCCAAGCGGTGCTTAAACTTAGCTCCAAACACAACCTTAGTCAACATGTCAGCAGTGTTGTCTTTCGTTCCGATCTTCAACAAATTGATGTCATCATCATCTTCTCCACGTAGTCTCAGACAAAGTGGTACCTCGCATCGATATGCTTGGTACGTGCGCGAAAGGCCTGATTCTTAACTAAGTGCACCATACTTTGGCTGTCGCAATAAAGGTCATACCTCTTATGGTATACTCCCAAGTCATCCATCAAGCTCATCAACCATATCGTCTCTTTCACTGCTTCAGTCAATGCCATGTATTCTGCCTTCGTAGTAGACAAAGCCATCGTAGACTGAAGTATTCTTCGCCAATAGATCAGAGCTCCTGACTGATTGAAGACAGCCCGTCATAGATCTCCTTCCATCCAAGTCTCCAGTATAGTCTGAATTGACATATCCGTCAGCTCGTGGACCGTCATTAGCTCGTCTATACGTCAATCCGACGTCAATGGTTCTATTGATGTGTCTAAGTATCCATTGAATAGCTCGCTAGTGTATTTTTTCCGGATTGTGCATGTATCGGCTCACCATGCTTATAGTATGTGATAGGTCGGGTAGGGTACATAACATACCATACATCAAAGCTCCTAACGCATTGGCATACTGTATTCTTTCCATGAGCTTCTTCTCATCGTTGTTCTTCAGGCAATGCTCAGCACAGAGGTTGAAGTGAGGTGCAAGCTAAGTAGCTACAGACTTTATACTTTCACAACCAAATCTCTGTACGACAGTTTTCAAATAGCGACTTTGTGAAAGATTAACTATACCTCCTCTTCGATCTCGATAGATCTCTATCCCAGGAAACCTCCGTGCTTCGCCTAAGTCCTTCATCTCAAATGCACAAATCAGCTCTGACTTCAATCTATATATCTCCACTTTATTTGATGAAGCGATGAGCATATCATCAACATAAAGTAAGAGATAGATGAATGATACATCATCCAACCTCCGAAAGAATACACAATGATCATAGGGGCTACGAACATATCCTTGATCATTCGTCATGAAGCATTTAAAATGCTTATATTGTTGGATACAATGATGTTGGATACAACGATATTGGATACAACGATCTATGATTTCTTGTTTTAAGTGTTTTTCAGGTGCAAATGAACAAGAAGAACGACAATGGTAAAGTTGCAAACTGTGAACAAAAGACCTGAGTGGCAAACTTGTGATTATGAACGAAAGTGGCAAAATGGTAATTATGACTTGGTCAACATCTTCTAGAAAGTCAAATGAAGAGAAGAGAAGATAATTGGTGGTGAAGATAATGTGTGCAAATAAGAATTCAAATTAATTATGGATTATCCAAGTTTAATGCGCCATGAAGATTGAAAGATTGGCTAGTAAAAGTTTGATTGCAACTAAGAATTCAAGTTAATCAAGGAGTCCTATTTCATCAAAGATTGTCCTAGTACAATGCATGTTCAAAGTTCAATGCATGCAGTCAACAGTTCATATCAAGGAGGAGTTTGAGTTCAACTAGGAGATTGGGGTGTTGAGGAGTTAGATTGCATTTAGGGTTGTGCTATACATCCTCTATACACACACACACACCTACTCCCTAAGCCAAATTTTTGAGGAGAGAAAATATTTCATCAATAAAAAACCCTAACTTGTATGGGGCCGACCCTACCTTCTTCAATATCCATGTTCATGGCCGGTCCTAACTCTCCATAGACGTAGCCATTGTCTCCTCCAAGCATTAAAAGTTCAAAGACAAAAAATAAATTGTTAAACTTCATCTCCTAGCCGACGAACTACGTCAAGTATCTATATGTGGTCGGCCCTTCCTCTTCAATGCAAGCATCTTCAAGCCAAGTCTACAAGCCACAAGAAAAGTAAGTCCAAAACCAATTGAAGAGGAATCAACTTCAGTATAACTCACGCAAAAGCCTCAAGATATCTCCTAGCCATCATCTTCAAGTAGCAAGCCAAAGATCAATCGAGCATCTTCACGCAAAGGGGCCATCTTCATCTCCAAGAACTTAAGTCTACATCCAAAGCCAAAGCCAGATCTTCAAGCATCCAAGCAAAGTACAAACATCCATCTTCCAACTCACGGCGCAGCTGTGCCGGCAAAATCCTCGAGCCAAAAGTCACGGCCCGCTGTTGCAGCTGTAACTTCCTTTGCGCACTGACCGCCAAGGCACTCACGGGCCAAGCATCCAATTCCGACCAAGCCACAACGTTGATTCCGACGAGCCTGGCTAACTGCCTTCTTTATGCACAAGCAGCTGTAGATCGATTTGAGCAACGAACTTCAAAGGCTTATATCTTTTGATTTAGAGATCGGATTGAGACATCGTTTTCGTCAATGCGAAGCTGACGACGTGCTTACCGACAAAGACTATCCAACAATCACTGAGCTTTCTAAACTCATTATTTTATTATTTTTTGTGATTAAGTTGATTGATCTATGTATTATTTTACACTTTTCTTTTGGGGTTCTTTTTGGGGACTTGACTTGTTGGCGCAAGTCAAGGGAAAGTTTTTGCTAGAATAGTAGTGTTCAACACTTTGAGGAGTGAGGTATAGGCTTGGTGAGCTGAGTGTTAGGGCACGAAGTTTCGGATGTTTATACCATTGACATTATTATTCTAGTGATTACTTTGGGGCTGGACATAAGTCGTTGGGGGCAACCGAACCCGGATAAATATTGTGTGCACTCTGTGATTGCTTCTGCTATATTTTTGCTGCACTACATTTGCTCTGCGATTGTCTGATCTAGTAGGCTAAAGTTTTAATTTGCAAAAATATCCCATAAGCCTATTCACCCCCATATAGGCTTAGATCACGTCCAACATATACCACTGCCTAGGTGACTAATTCAGCCCATAGAGTGACTTCTTCAGCCTACATTCAAGCCCATCGTCCTCTCATAGCCATCGGGCTGAGCCATATAGATCTCTATTAGGAGTTATACACTTATAAACCGCAAGCGCATGGCTGTCGTCGTAGCGTTAACGGGTCGTCTGCATGAGGGTTGGGTAATTGAGTACTAGGTCAATCATAGGCCGACCCTACCCGTCTGCACATCTTCAATACTTCTTCAGTGCCTTAATTGAGCCAATTTTCACAAATATCCACCTTGACGAGATTTAGACCTCGTCACACAGTCGACCTTCAATGTGCCGCCTCGGTAAGAGTCACTTTGTGTTCCCTTCAACTTGCTCTGGAAAGCTCAATGCCCCCTTCGATGCTCACCTGGCTCCACCGAGCCTCAATGTCCCAGCTAGGGCCGCCATCGACTTCAGCTTGAAACAACATTGAGCAAGCCCAAGCAACGCTTAAACTTAGCTCCAGACACAACCTAGGTCAACATGTTAGCAGGATTGTCTTCTGTTCCAATCTTCAGCAAATTGATGTCATCATCTTCTCCACGTAGTCTCGGACAAAGTGGTACTTCACATCGATATGCTTGGTATGTGCGGTCTTGACATCTAGTTGCATCAACTCAAGGCCGATCTGTGTAACTTATGCCAACAGGATCCGAATTGAGCAGTTCTTTACCACTTGCGAGAAGATTTCATTGTAGTCGATGCTTACTCTCTGTGCATAGACCTTTTGCCACTAGGCGGGCTTTGTAGCGAACTTCTCAAACTTCGGCTTCGTTCTTCTTGGTGTAGACCCACTTACACACAATCGTCCTTTTGCCTTTAAGAAGTTTCACTAGATCCCATGTTTTATTCTTCATCAATTATTCTATCTCATCGTCCATCACTTTCTTCCACTTGTATGTGTCTTTAGAATGCTCTATATCTATGAAAGAAGTGGGTATGTCAATACTTACAGTGGGGAAAGCAAATGAGACTATCTCAGTGTATCGTGCATGTCTTCGTATCTCACACCTCGGTCTCGTAGCTGCAATGGAATCCATCTGCTGTGCGATTTATGTAGACAAGTTATCTTCACCATCCGAGCTTGAACCGCTAATACTACCAGTATCTGTCTGGAGTACACCGTCTGCAGTTTCTGGTGAAGGTCTGCTAAAGTTAGTAGCTGAGCTGTCTGGAACCTTAGACACTTCCATGTAGACCTGCTTCGTCTGTGTCTATTTGGGCTCCACCGTTGGTCCATACTCCTACAACAGTGCTTACAATGGTGATGACTCATCAAAATTTAAGTCTCTGCTCATAATCACTTTCCTTTGTCTCGGATACCACATCCTGTATCCTTTGACACCATCGCTAAATCCCAAGAAAATGGCTTTCTTGGCTCTAGCATCGAGCTTGTCTTCCTTCACAGCATAATAGCTCGAACAGCCCCATATACGTAGAGACTCGTAGTCGGGAACTGGCTTTCTCGACCAGATCTCCAAAGGAGGTCGTCCATCCAATGTAACAAAAGATAAGCAATTGACCAAGTAGGTCGCATATGCTATGGCATTCGTCTAGAACTCCTTTGATAAGTCGGTAGTAGATAGTATACGGCGGACTTTCTCCAGCAAAGTCCGATTCATCATCTCTGCTACTCCATTCTATTGTGATGTGTTGCTCATGGTGAAGTGTCTTTGTATCCCTTCTCTTCTGTAGAATTCCTGGAAGAGGTCCGACATATACTCTCCACCGTTGTCATTTCGAAGTTGCCTGACTTTCTGACGTGTTTGAGTTTTGACCAACTTCTTCCATTCTATGAACTTACTCAGAATTTGGTTTTTAGACTTCAGAGGAAACAC
This sequence comes from Scilla litardierei, assembly GCA_030789695.1. Lineage (NCBI taxonomy): Eukaryota > Viridiplantae > Streptophyta > Magnoliopsida > Asparagales > Asparagaceae > Scilla > Scilla litardierei. The sequence goes on along the minus strand of CM061131.1, from coordinate 20,718,030 downwards.
TCAAACCATGTGTGAGAAATCATCAATGAAAGATACGAAGTAGTATTTAATTCCCAATGAGGCCAACCTAGTCGACCCCCCCATACGTCGGCGTGAACATAGTCACGCGTTCCCTTCATATTATGGATGACCGTCCCAATGAAGCTCGTGTATGTTTTTTGAAGATACAATGCTCGCAGAACTTTATCTTCCCGATCTTGGCTCCTCTTAGACGGTCTCTTCCGATAAGCTTTTGTAGAACTTTCTCCTCCAACATATCCAGATACATGTGCCAAAGTAACGAGTCGTCTTTGTCGGCCTCACGGGTCAGTGCTGCTATGCTAGTCACGATCGAGCCATCCAAGTGGTAGAGATTACCTCTATGTCTTCCCTTTATCATGCATCCTTAGAGCTCCGTTCTCCATTGTCACTCGATAGCCATTGGCTTCGAGTGAACCCAACGACATGAGGTTATGCTTTAGGTCGAGAACATAGCATATCTCGTCGATGTCTCGTGTAACATCATCGTCCATTTTCATCCGAACTGTCTCGATGCCTGCCGTGCTGCAAGCTCGATCATCACCTCATAGGACTGTACTCGTACCACCTTCATAGAATGTTGTAAAGTACTTTCTGTGTAGCGTCATATGAAAGGTGCATCCTGAATCGAGCACCCAACTATCTGACGTCACGCTCTTCGAAACACCGACCAATACCCACTTTTCGACCTCAACGCCATTAACAACGTTTACGGTCGCATCGTGCTTCTTCTTTGCCTTTGGACAGTCTCTGACCCAATGCCATTTCTCCTGACAAAAGGCATATTGGTCCTTCGCTAAGTCCTTACGAGGAGGGCATCTACGCTTGTCCCTGGACTTAGATCGAAAATATTCCTTTTGAGATCCACCATTCTCATTGCTCCGATCTCTTACTACAATAAGAGCGTCGTTAGTTCGTCTTCTCGTGTTCTTTTTGTTCTTCATGAACTCATTGCTAGTAAGAGCATTGGACACATCTTCAAACATGATCGAGTTCTTACCGTAAGTTAGAATTGACATCAAGTGATAGTAATAATTGGGTAGAATTGAGGGGGATCATTGCCATTTCTTCTTTGTTGACCTTGAATCGACATTCCTTAGGTGGGTTAGAAGCTTGTTGTAATAGTTGAGATGTTCTTCAATAGAAACTCCTTCCTCAAGCTTCAAACCAAACAACTTCTTCTTCAAATGCAATCGGTTTTGGGAGTTCTTCGTATATTTGTCGCTGATCTCTTTCCAAAACTTCTTTGCATTTGTCTCCTCCACAAACGTGTATTTCTTCTCTTTCGTCAAGTACAGTCGGATCGTCTCACATGCATTGCGATTCAAAGTTCTCCACTCGGAGTCCGATATGCTCGTCGGCTTCTCATCTAATGTGATATCTTGATCAAGTTGGTTCAAGACATCCATGACCTCGCATCTCCACATCCCGAAGTTGATCTTCCTATCAAACTTCTCAATTTCGAACTTCGTGTTAGACACTATAGTTTGAGCTGCTTGAGAATGCTCTTTAGAGGTCGACACCTTCGGAGTGTCGCCGTCGCCGCTGTTGCTCACCGTCACCGTCTATGAAGGTCGTCGAAACCAGGCTCCGATACCAGTTTGTTGTGCGTCAACAGAAGCTTATGATCATCGGCGATCACAGTGAGGGAAGAAGATGAGCGGATCATAATTAAGCTCAGAGACAGATTGCAACTTTAGGCGGGGACCGTCCTAGGAAACACCAATGAGCTTTATTACGAAAGAGTAAAGAAAAATACAAATATTATTTTTCACAACGAAGAAGACGTACTCAAGATATAACCAAAAGCTCATAATACAATCTCTCAACGTTGGCTCTTAACAATGACGGCTCACAACTCTTAATATCGCAACAAGCGATCCCCCTTAAAAAAACCCGCGCCTAAACACCTCTTATATAATCTAAGGCACAATAGTGTTCTAATAGAAGAGAAATTCCTATTTGACTAGAACTCCGACTCTAACGAAGTTCTAATCTAATCACAACTCTAATTCGGATAGGACACTACATCATATGGTCGGCCCTTTCGTGCTGTCGAACTCCTTACTGAAGACCGAGCCGACGAAGTGCCAGGTCGAGCTATTCGAAGCTGACTGTAGAGTTACCGAGCTATGAGTCGCCGATCCATGTCTGTAGAAGTCCATTAGCTTGAAATTCATGTATCTGACTTGTGCAGAGCTAGATAGGCAGGATTTAGAGCACAAGCGAGCTAGCCCTGCACAAGATAACTCGTCTGCACATTTACAATACTTCTTCAGTGGTTCAATCGAGCCAACTTTCACAGAAGGCATTGTTGACATCCACATATCTTAAAAATCATCTTTGCATGACATTTGCTGGTTTGTCAACAAAACTGAAGGTCTCCTTATAATTCAACCCAGTGCATCGAGTGAAACCTTTGGCAATAAGATGAGCCTTAAAAGTTATCCACGCCAATATAAAAAACATTTGAATGTGAAAATTTACTTATAAACAATAATAATATGTTAGCTAGCTTAGGAATACGACCCCAAGGTTAATGATACAAAAGTGCAACAAATTCTTGATACGTGGTGTCATGTCATTGTGGGCGACGTATTACCTAGCGCATATATATAGGCTCAAGGATGTGTGAAAGTGTATTTTGGTGACATGGAGAGATGCTTTGGTTTATAAATTATTCATAGTTCTAGTGGTCATGGAATGAGTCTGGGTGGAGGGAAGGACTAAAGTGGTGGAAGGAATTTGTACGGTACGTACATGCGAGGATTTTGAAGAAGTGGTTTGGAATACCAAGGATGAGAAAGAGGGAGAAGAAACTGGATAGGGAGATGAAGCCATAGTCGAAGAATGTGAAATATGGGTCAAGTCCGACATCTGTCACATTTGGAGGTGGGAGCTGCGGTGCCAAAGGCGATGGAGAAGGTGCAGAGGTAATAGTTGCATGATGAAATGGGATGGAACGTAAGGGTGTCATGTGGGTGGCTAGGATAATAGAGAAAATGAACTAGGCTAGTGAGTCTCATCAAACAGTACATAACAAGAGTGGTGCAGACGGTGATCGGAGAGAGATTCACAAATGTAGGCATTATGGGTGATAAAAAAGATACAAGTGATAGAATTTAGGTCTAGTTCGAAGGCCTTATTTTAGTATTATCCAAACTATCTTAAACTTAAAAACAAAGAGAATAGAATTTAAATTTTTGATTTGATATCATTATCTGTGTATAGTAGATATATACAAGTACATAATGTTGGAAAAGGAAAAATACAAAATTTAGATCTACAATTCTAGCGTAGATTTTTTACTATTGATTTTACAAAATCTAGATTCACAATTCTAGCTTTATCATGTAAGATCAGATCTACACTTCTTGCATTGTATCTGTTTATGGTTGTTGACGAACGAGCTTGAACGAGCTTGATCAAGGAGCTTGGTTTGTTCATGAACAAAATCCCTGTTTAAGCCCAGTTCGAGCTTGTTTAGAAATCATGGTTTGTGTTCAAGATCGTTTGTTTAGCATTTGATCTTGTTCAAGATCGTTCATATATTGTTTACGAACAAGCTCGTTTATTGTTCACAAACAAGATTTATCGAGATTGTTCGTGAACTTGTTCGCGAACATATTCAGGAACTTGTTCGTGAATACATGATCAATCTTGTTCATAAACATATATTCAAACCAATAAACGAACAATAGATACTTAATTTTTTTAATCATGAATAATAATATTTAAGCAATTATACCAATGACTAAATCAATCAAAAAATGATTAAATATTTGCAGCATAAAAGCCATAAATACATCATAATAGCTCAATAAAATCCAATTATAAGCATCCAATGGGCCAATTCCAAGCATAGTAAATAATATAATATTTGTCTAAATGCAATACAACAAAAGAACTCGATGTTCCAACAATTAAAACCATTCCAAAATATAATATAAGTTAATAAGAGCTCGTTTAATCTTTTGTTTTTATTAATAATAATATGTATAATATATATGCTATATAAATATAAATATATTATATATTATATATATTTATAATATATATTTAAATACTAAACTAACATTCGAGCTCATAGTAAACGAGCTCTAAACGAACACTTAATGAGATTGTTCATGAACACTTAACGAGCTTGTTCAAGAACATAAAAGAACGAACACAGCTATGTTAATTCGTTTACTATTGAGTGTTATTGTATTAGGGTGTGTGTGTAAAACAAAGCAAGGGATATTATATATATGAGGGGTTAGCTCATTTGGGGGCTAATCACCATTTCCCCAAATCACAAGATGGTATCAGAGCCCTAGAAAGAAAAAAAAACAAAACTAAAACCCTTACCCAACCCGCGCCTCCACCCGCGGCCAGCGCCTCCACCTGCGGGCACCCGCAACCGCGTCTCCACCACCCGAAGCCGCGTCTCCACCACCCGAAGCCACCCGCACCCGCGTCTGCACAGCAGGCCGCCTGCGCCAGCCTCGCCTGCGCGCGCCGCTGCTTGCGTAGGCCGCCGCAGCAGCCGCCGCCTGCGGTGCAGGCCGCCGCAGCAGCAGCCGCCTGCGGTGCAGGCCGCCGCAGCCGCCGTTGCTGCCTGCTGCTCAGGTCTCCATCGCCGCCGCCGCCTGCTGCACAGGCCGCCGTCGCTGCTGCCTTGCTGCGCGCTGCCGCTGCTGATTCTCATTCGCTGCTGATTCTCTGCTACAAAGGAGGATCCTAAAAAAACCCTAACCCTAGATCTATGGTCGAGCCATGAAGATGACTCCATAGATTTACGGTTAGGGTATGCCCTAGAAGAAGAAGAAGAGAAGTAGATCTGCGGATCTAAGGAGGAAGAGAGGAGAGATCTGCGGATCTGTGGAGAGATGGGGGACAATCTTACCTCCGCTGACATGAAGGCCTTCATTGGCGAGATAACGAAGCTGCTTGCTTCGAAGGAGTTGGGATCCTCGAGTGGATCAATGCCTTCACGGCCTGTGCAGAAGCTGGAATTGATGCCCAATGATGTGAAATTGGAAGGGACGAAGAATTACCTCAGTTGGTCCAGGAGAGTGCTTCTCATCCTGAAGTCAAAGGGGTTAGAAGGCGTCGTTCTGGGTTCATGCAAGGAACCGGCAGATAAGGATGGAGATGATTGGAAAGTCTGGAGCACCACCAACTCACTGGTGGCTGCTTGGTTGATGACATCGATGGTCCCACCCATTGCTGGGATGGTGGAGGCCATAGAGAGTGCTGCGGGGATATGGAGTATAGTGGAGAAAATGTACTCTGGAGCAGGGAATGTGATGCTCATGATGGAGGTTCAGGGCAAGGTCGACACCTTGAAGCAGGGGGAGATGTCTATTCTAGCCTACTCTGCGGAGTTGAAAAGGCTGTGGTCAGAGTTGGACCACTATGACCCTATTGATCTGCCTGATCCTAGGAGCGCTGCGATACACAGGAAGTGGGTGGAGCGTAGGCGTGTCACCCATTTCCTGAGGAACCGGAGTGGAGATTTTGAGGCCAGGAGAGCGAGTATGTGCCACTTATCCTCCATCCCATCTCTGGAGGAGGCCATAGCTGCAATGGCACAGGAGGAGACCAGATTGAGGGTTATGAAGGATGAGGGTATTCAGGTCACTCGGGCTGCACTGGCTGTACCGGCAGTGGCAGCAGTGAGCGAGGATCGAGAGTGCTACACATGTGGGGTGAAGGGGCACCTGAGCTTTAACTGCCCACAGAAGGGCAGTGGACGAGGACGTGGCACAGGAGGCAGAGGAGGAGGTCGTTGGGACCGTGGAGGCCGTGGACGAGGTCGCGGCGGCCCACGGGCCAACTTTGCTACCGCTGACGGACGACAGGAGACAGTGATGATCGAGGCCACGCCAGCTGAGGCGTCAGATCTAAAGCAGCGGAGACAGTCCAGGTCTACTACTGAGAGCTCGGAGAGTCATGCAGACCAGACTGGGGATATTACCTCGCCATTCGGTAACTTTGCCCACTTCGCTCACACAGGCTCAGGTAACCGATTAGCCCTTTCATGTAGAGATCATATAGAGTGGATTATTGACTCAGGTGCATCTAGTCATGTGTCAGGAGCATATAGACAATTTTCCACATATAAACCACATACCATTCATGAAACCGTTCAGACAGCTGATGGCACATCCCAACCCATTAGAGGTATTGGTACTATTCAGTGCACTCCCTCCATACGCCTCTCTTCAGTCCTTCACGTCCCATCATTTCCAGTCAACCTCTTATCTGTTGGCTCTATTGTTGATGATCTCGACTGTAGCATTACTTTTGACTTTACTCATTGTGTGTTGCAGGAAAGGAAGACTGGGAGGAGGCTTGGGACTGGTGTCAGGCGTGATGGACTGTGGTATCTTGACAGAGCTAGTGGGGATGCTGCACTGGCTGTCGTTGGTGGAGAAAAGGAAATGGATGTACTTTTGTTACATTGTCAGTTGGGACACTTGCCTTTTGATATTTTGAGAAAAATGTATCCCGATGTTTTGAATAGAGTGAATGAAATGAATTTGAAATGTGATGCATGTGAATTTGGGAAACACACTAGGACGTCATATGCTAGTGTAGGGATGAGGAGTGTAGAGAAATTTCATCTTATTCACTCAGATGTTTGGGGGCCCTGCCCAGTGACTTCAGTAAGGGGGTTCATGTGGTTTATCACCTTCATAGATTGTCATTCTCGGATGACATGGCTTTATATGATGAAAAACAACGGTGAAGCGTTGAAGTGTTTTCAGGACTTCCATAGAAGTGTCAGAAATATGTATGAGGCCAAGATCCGTGTCTTGAGAACGGATAATGGGACAGAGTATGTAAACAGGGAGTTTGCATCTTACCTATCTGAGAGTGGGATAACTCATCAAACCACTTGCCCCAACACCCCCCAACAGAACGGAGTTGCTGAAAGGAAAAATAGACACTTGTTGGAGGTAACTAGGTCACTCATGCTCACCATGAATGTACCTAAGATATTGTGGAGTGAAGCAGTGATGACAGCCACATATCTTATCAACAGGATGCCTTCACGGATCCTTGGTATGAAGTCTCCATGTGAGATTCTTATGGGAAAGAACACTTTTGTAGTTCCACCAAAAGTGTTCGGATGCACATGCTTTGTGAGGGATCATAGACCTTCTGTGGGGAAGCTGGATGCTCAGGCAATTAAATGCATATTTGTTGGGTATCCTTCAAATCAGAAAGGCTATAGGTGTTGGAGTCCCTCAGAAAGAAGGCTGTTTGTGAGCATGGATGTGACGTTCAGGGAGACTGAACCTTTTTATGGAGGACTGGCAGATTCTACATCAGTATTTGATACTGGGGCCTCTCCAAGCACAGGAGGAGTTGGTCGAGAGGGGGAGACTGATGACAGGAGGGTAGTGGTTGGACTTATACCGTGTCCTGTCAGGCCTACTGGTACTGGTCCTGATAGCAGGGAGGAAGAAAGGACCTTGGTGGAAGAGGAGGAAGACAGGCTGTACGGCAGGAAATATAGCAGGAGACAAAAGGATAGTCATGGCGATGGAGAACAACAAGAAGACATCTTCCCCACTGAAGAACCACTAGCTCCACTGCCCCATGTCGAGATTGATCAGTCTATCACGCCTGCTCGAGTCCCGACTTCCTTACTGCATTCCTCTCCTACCACGGATGGTAACCTTTCTTTGCCTTCCTCTAGTTTAGATCTTCCACTTGCATCTCGTAGGGAGCCTCGTATCAATGCCGGCAGGCCTCCTGTACGGTATGGATATGAGACTGATATTGCTAATCATGTCTCATATGCCTCTCTTACACCTGCATATAGGGCTATCATTGCATCCTTACAGTCTATCCCTATACCAAGTGATTGGCGAGTGGCAAAGCAACATCCCCAGTGGAAGAAAGCAATGCTCGAAGAACTTGAGGCACTGGAGAAGAACAAAACATGGAGACTTGTCTCACTTCCAGCAGGGAAGAAAGCTGTGGGCTGCAAGTGGGTATTCACAATAAAGCAAACTTCAGAAGGGAAGGTGGACAGGTACAAGGCGAGGCTGGTTGCCAAGGGCTACAGTCAGACTTATGGGATTGATTATGATGAGACATTTGCCCCAGTGGCAAAGATGAGTACTGTGAGAGTACTGATATCCTGTGCAGCGAATTTTGGATGGAAATTGCATCAGTTGGATGTAAAGAATGCCTTCTTGCATGGAGACTTACAGGAGGAGGTATACATGGAGGTTCCACCTGGCTTTGGCACACAACAGACGGTGGGAAAGGTATGTAGACTGGACAAGTCCTTGTATGGGCAAAAGCAATCTCCAAGGGCATGGTTCGACAGGTTCAGGCGTGCAGTCATCACTATGGGCTACAAGCAGAGTAATGGTGATCATACTGTATTCTATAGACATTCAGGACAACGGATCACTCTTTTGGCTGTGTATGTTGATGATATTATTATCACTGGAGATGATGAAGAGGGAATCTCTCACTTGAAGGTAAGGTTGGCGAGAGAATTTGAGGTCAAGGACCTTGGACAGTTGGGATATTTCCTTGGACTGGAGATTGCCAGGTCCAGGAAGGGTATAGTTCTCTCACAGAGGAAATATGCCCTGGATTTACTGGCTGAGACTGGTATGTTGGGGTGTCGTCCAGCAGTTACTCCTATTGATCAGAATCATAGGTTGCATTCACAATCAGGGGAGCCAGTAGACAAAGAAAGGTACCAGAGACTTGTTGGACGTCTTATCTACTTATGCCATACCAGACCTGACATTGCCTATGCTATCAGTGTGGTAAGTAGATACATGCATGATCCTAGGACTGGACATATGGAGGCAGTATTCAGGATACTGAGGTATCTGAAGAATAGTCCAGGAAAAGGCATACTATTTGGTAGTCATGGTCACATGAATGTGACAGGCTACTGTGATGCAGATTGGGCCAGTTGCCTAGATGATAGGAGATCGACCTCGGGCTACTGTGTGTTTGTTGGGGGCAACTTGGTCTCTTGGCGCAGCAAGAAGCAGGATTTGGTGGCTCGTTCCACTGCAGAGGCAGAGTATCGTGCTATGGTGCTTAGTACCTGTGAGATGATCTGGTTGAGATCACTCCTACATGAGCTACGCCTGCTGAAAGAAGGACCATTGCGGTTGTTGTGTGATAACAAGTCATCAATTAATATTGCCAACAACCCAGTGCAACATGATAGAACGAAGCACATAGAGATTGACAGGTTCTTCATTAAAGAGAGACTGGACAAGAAACAGTTGGAGATCTCCTATATTACCTCTGGACAGCAATTAGCAGATTGCCTTACGAAGGGGTTAAACTCTAAAGGAGTAGAGGATGCTTGTAACAAGATGGGCATGATAAATATCTTTTGCTCATCTTGAGGGGGAGTATTGAGTGTTATTGTATTAGGGTGTGTGTGTAAAGCAAAGCAAGGGATATTATATATATGAGGGGTTAGCTCATTTGGGGGCTAATCACCATTTCCCCAAATCACAAGATTTACTCCCCGAGCTCTAAAAATCTTTTCAAGCTTGTCTGTTAAGCTTCCCGAACGAACATAAACGAACATATACTGAGCTTGTTCACGAGTTGTTCGCCGAACATTCTGTTTGTCAACAGTCCTATATTTGTTTGATTATAGTTGACTTTATAAGATCTAGATTTATGATTCTAGCTTTGACATACAAGATCAAAGCTACAATTTTAAAATTAAATCTGTTTGATTGGCATATCCTTAATAATATTTCAGGAAACGTGCGTATTTAGTTGCGTCAGTAGATAGGAATCTTTATTGAAGGAAGTGTAATGTTAATAAATCAAAATTCCATTATTACTTGGCTAGGATAATATATAACATGGATGATAAATATTTATGATAATATAGCATTTTATGGTGGACTCATAAGTACATGACTGCAGAAGAGTTGGCTATTATTAATGTGTCAGTATCAAGTTAATGTAGGATGTTTTCTCATTTTACTGATATCATCAAATAGATAAATGGAAAATATCAGCATCATCTGCTTATGTTTGGTAGTCTCGTTACGGTCTTAATTCACATGGGATATCTATCTCCTCATATTTTCGTCATTGATGCTTGTTTTCCGTTCTTGTATTTTATGTTTTTTCATGCTTGGTTTATCTGTTCTACAAGCAGTATCGTCTAGATGATATGGTATGGGCAATGTACTTATCATTTATTGCTTTAACAGAAACAGGGAGATGTAAAATTTTGGGAAGCTGAATGTTTAAAGATTGATCCAGTAAACAAGAAAGTTCATTGTCGCTCCGAAATTGGAACAAATTTGGAGGGCAATGGTGAATTTCATGTTGATTATGACTACTTGGTAATAGCAACTGGAGCCCAGGCAAATACATTTAACACCCCTGGTGTGGTGGAACATTGCCATTTTCTGAAGGTACAATAATTGCTGAAATCACTTTTAGTTTAAAAGGAAATATGGAATCACCTTATATCAAATCACTTTGTTATATCAAGTTTCTTATTCTGAATTAAGTATGCTAATTTTACAAAAGGAGGCCTGTGGAACAAGGCTGGAGGACTGAATAGTAGATGTTTTCCAGGTTAATGCTGAACTAAGAAGGGATAATATGGGTTGCTTAGCCTGAATGTACTGCTAATATCAAGTTTCTTATTCTGAATTAAGTATTCTGATTTGAAGAAAGGTGGCCAGAGGAACTAGGCAGGCCTCGATACTAGATGTTTTCTAGGTTAATGCATAAGTAGGAATGGATAATGCGGGTTGTTTCGCCTGAATGTACTATCTAATCCTTTTCCTGCCATGCGTGCCTATCCGGCTTGTCTTAACCGTCTATTGATTAGAGTCATCCTCCCCACCCCCACCTTTTGTGTTCACTTGCAATATGATTACTTACATGATTTCATGGCTAGCCCCCCACCTGCACCCCCCCAACACACACACACACACACCCCCCCACCCCCACCCCCCCCCGTCCCAAGGCATGTAAATTCAGTACAGTAATTAACTTTATATGCAGGAAGTAGAAGACGCTCAGAAAATTCGAAGGAGTGTCATGGACTGTTTTGAAAAAGCCAGCCTTCCGAATTTGGGAGAAGAGGATAGGAAGAAGAATCTCCATTTTGTTATTGTTGGTGGTGGTCCAACTGGTGTTGAATTTGCTGCAGAGTTGCATGATTTTGTAACTGAAGATTTGTCTAAGCTATATCCGACAGTTTGCGAATTAGTGAAAATATCAGTTGTCGAAGCTTCGGAGCATATCTTGACCATGTAAGAAAGAAATTAGTATGTTTAAACTCTTCAATATTTTTTAGTTTAATTGTTTGTCAAGTGAATGGCCTCTGCCAACTTTTTTCTCACCTTTTCAACATCTAGAAAATATTTACAAATCAACGAGGCCATCCATGCGGGGAGTAAGATCATGGGTTTAATATAATTAATGTGCATTCTCAGTCCTTATTCTCTTGATTTTGTCCATGCGCTTGACACACAATGATTAGTTGTGTATGCAAAACATGTTCTTGTTACCTGCTTTAAAATTCGTCTTTTGGCCTCGGACTCATTTGATCAGCCAGTACTTTTCTTAGGTCCTTCCACCTTCATTTCAGTAGAGCTCTTACACACTGCGACATCACATATATCAGGAAGTAGAAAGGCACCGACTGATGCCTAGAGCCTATAGCAGCATTCTTTGACCCCCTAATGTCAAACTTAATAGGAATCAGATCTTGACATGATTCCTCGTCTTGCATTTTGATGCGATCCACTAGGGATTTGAAGATAAAATGGGATTTTTATTGGATCTCAGATCTGAAATTATAGGAAAACCTACTACAAATCAACTACTCGCTAAATAACAACTACAATTTAAAAGGACGACTAGCTAAGGATTAATCTAGGGGATAAACTAATAAAAAGAAAATACTCTCTCAATTTTCGCATGAGAATTAGGGCCGGCTCAACCCCCTTAAATAGCCAAACACCCCCCAAAAGTCATTTTACCCAAATGCCCCTCTTCCCAAATACCGGCCGCAACACATTTCCGCATCAAAGTCTTCAAATCCTCATATATCTTGTTAAACAAGAATGACTAACCCTTATTTAATTGTTCCAATGAAATATCTGTCTTCTTTTGCCACACGTTCCAAACTATTAAACATATTTGAAGTCCGGCAATAGTGAACAGTCTGGTGTTCTCCTAGAGATATGAAACATTGTCCTCCATTTTCTGCATGCTACACACCCTATCAAAGAATACATGCAACGCTAATCAAGATTATTGCTTTAAAATACAGTTTAAGATGAAGTATGCAGACAGATCCTCAACATGTAAGTGCTTTTCCCTTTTCATTTTTCTTTGTCTTTCCCTTCCTTGGGTCATCATCATGTGGGGTACCAGTTTCGTAAACCTTAAAATAAAAGGTGATGGTTGCTTGAAAGATGTTGTAGTAGAAAAATGATTAATGTGTCTGCCATCAGAAATAAAATGTGATTCTATTTTATTATTGTTGTTGTGTAGGTTTGACAAGAGGATCACACAATTTGCTGAAGAAAAATTCCGACGAGATGGTATCCAAGTGAAAACAGGATTTCGGGTGGTAAAAGTGTCTGATAATGCCATCTCCATGACAAATAAAGATACAGGAGAAATTTCTGAACCCTATGGAATGGCTGTCTGGTCTACTGGGATTGGGACCCGCCCTGTCATATTGGATTTTATGAAACAAATTGGTCAGGTCAGTTAAACTTCTTTCATGAGCCTTGTAGAAGTTCTACTTTTCTGATAACTCTCAATCAGTAATATATTCATTTTGTTATATTAAACCTGCTGGTCTCTCTTCACATGACAGGCTGATAGGCGTGTGCTAGCAACTGACGAATGGCTGAGAGTACGTGGATGCGATGGGGTCTATGCACTCGGAGACTGTGCCACAATAGGTCAACGAAAAGTCATGGTATGTGCAATATAAATATCAGAGAGCAATGAGAGCACCTAAGCACAATTCCAAAGCAAGAAACAATTAAACCACCAAACTTGAAAATTTTCTTCTGTGCAGCAGCAAGTCTGATCTGGTTCCAAGTCATGTCAGGATCTGACAGATCAATCATATTGGCATTACGAAAAAAATTTCTATGAATCCTCTTGTTTCTTTTATGCCGAGCATCGTAAAGTGCCAGTCATTGTACTTGTACCACAACCCCATCCATTTAACGCGTTAGCTGCCGCATTGAAAAATACATTACATTCTCTTACTGGTTTTCTCTATCAGAAATTCATGTCAAAATGTGGGCGCATTAAAGATGTGGCACATAATTTAGATATCATACTACTATTACCCGAAAAGTTGAACAATTTTTATATGCATCGTGATGCTGCTAAGCAATCGTCTGTCTAGGCGTCATGAGAATCTGGTCTGACTTCGCTGTCCTTTTGTGGAATATGATTCCCTATGGCACACTTTCATATTATCACTTAGTCTAGACTCGAGGGGAATTTGAGTGACTGCTCCATGTTTGCCTAAACTTTAACTATATGACTAGAAAAGAAGGTTTGAAAAGAAGGTTTTGGCGGAGTAACCTTGACTATTTTGAGCTGGGCCTTTCTTTCTTGTCATTGTGTCAAGCCCCGTTTTCCATAATACCTGGAAAAGGAAACAGAAGACCCACAACGTACTTAAATCAAAAGGAAAATAAGTAAATTTTTTCCATCTTGATTTAAACACGTCTAGCATCAAATGAACCACACAGGTTTTTATGCAAATTTTTAACAAGAAAGAAAAATATGTCTGAAATCATCACATACTGTCTATAAATAAAATCTCTCCAAAAACACAGAAGGCAGATCTGGTGTGATAGGAGCAGAAGAGGCAGGAGCACGGGTCGCCAAAACAGAAGCAGAAGGTGCCAAAAGACCAGCAGTACGAAGACGAGTCTCCTCAGTACGAATAGCAGCAAGAACCTCCAAGAACGTCACGCGTGGGTGACGGGCAAGCAGCTGGGCACGTATCTGCTCGAACTCGGGCCAAAGTCGGGTCAAAAGTCATAGACCCGACGAAGCTGCAGGTGGGAGTGCTGATGCTGGCAACACTGACAGATACGACAGATCGCTGGTCCCAAAGAGTCGAGCTGACGCCAGATAGAAGATATCTGTGCATAGAACTCATCGACCGTGGCATCACCCTGCTGAAGAGCCTGCTCCTGTCTGACGACATCAAGGTAGAGGGAGTCACCGGTAGGCTCATAGTGAGAGCGAAGATGATCCCAGATCAGCTGAGACGTCACCAAACTCACAATGTCGCCAGTCAGGGACACATCAATGCTAGCGATGAGGATGTTGGCGGCACGTGCATCGTCATCACACCACCGCCGATAGAGAACATCCTGAGAGGAAAAAGCAGCAACAGCAGTCGCATACGCATCGGTTGCCGCCTTCTTGGCGGTGTCATCAGCAGTGGGAGGGAGTGGTGTCTCGTTGGGAAGCACCGGTCACGATGGACAAGGACGATCGCCGGTGAGAAGGTCCCAAAGGCGCTGACCGCGCATATGGAGACGAATGTGCGGTACCCACTCCTTATAATTAAGGCCATCAAAAATCAACGAACACCTAGGGATAGCAACATGATGAAGATGAAGAGGAAGATCCGTAGGAGACGCCATAGGGGGCATCGACAGTGGCAGGCGGCGGCGCGCAGAGGGCACCGGTAGTGGGCGCGGCGCGGCGGCGCGGGCGCAGGATCACGGACAGCGGCGGCTCTTCGGGGCACGGACAGTCGCGACGCGCAGATCTGGGCGAGGCGAGACAGTGGCACAGGGGCCGGGGCGAGGCGCACAGATCTGGGCGAGGCGAGACAGCGGCACAGGAGCTCTTCGGCGAGACGAGGGAACAGCGACGCGGGCACAAGATCTGGGCTAGGGTTTGGATTTTGCGGGAGAGAGAAAAAGACGGCTAGGGTTTAGGTTAAACCTAGCTTTGATACCATGTTAGGAATAAACTCTCTTGTATTATTCTAAGGGCAATAGCCCGATATATATAGAGTACATGGAATGGTAAATAAGCACAAAAGACCCTATACAAAGGGACATATACATCTAACACATATTACAACTAAAAATGATGAAAAGAAAGGCTTTAAAGCCGATACAAAAATAGGTCCATGTTTATTGAGCTTTTAAAAGAAAATAAAAAGACTAACTGAATCTAACCCTCAGGAAAGATCTGCTCTTTTCCATCTACTTGGTCAAAGGCTCACTCTCAGAGTACCTATTCTCCGAACTTGACTGACATTCAACAAAAAAACAAGAATGTTGTTAGCGAAATAAACTCAGTAGGTTCCCTGGAAATTCTGTAGCCATGAGACGTCTGGTGGTATAGCACTAGACGTCTGGTTCTTGCCGCTCCAAAGTGTATCAAAAGACAGACATGCTTGACGTCTGACTCTTTGTGATCAGATGTCTGGCTGAAGTATCTGACGTCTAACAACATACCTTTAGATGGCTAAGGACATGGAGCGTGTTCTTTTAACTCTCTGGAGTCTACAGTCTAATTTATTCAGACGTCTGGTCATACTACACCAGACGTCTGATGGTGCAAAGGTTTCTAAGCAGTAGTATTTCATCATATGCTTGACCGCTTTGGGTCAGATGTTTGACGGCACCTATCGCAAATGCTACGGATTTGAATCTGGGCCGTTTGATTGATTACTAATCAAATCAAAAGACCATTGTTTGTTGCATCTCCACACCCCTAGTTATTGATATAAAAGGCCAATTTGCAGCCTTTTTTGAGAGATATTCATGTATACGAAGAGAAAGAGAAGCTTTTGCAAGCCATCATCAAGAAGCTTCTTCCTCACGCATCTTGGAGATTAAGCGTATACTTTGGTGAGTGATTTTCTTTGTAATCTTCTTCTTGGGATTTCTCTTTTCGGGTTGAGGGATTATTTGTGAGAGCTTTTGGTTTTCTTCTCTTTTGGTTAGATTTGAGATCTCTTGTGTTTTGGTGAGAAGAGTTTGAATTCCAACTTTAGAGTTATTGATGCTCTCTATTGTTGAAGAAGATTGTAGGAGTCGGTGTATTCTCTATGATCATATTAGTGGAAACCATCACCGAGAAGCTGGATGTAGGGACCGTTAGCGGGCCGAACCAAGGTAAAATCTGTCGCTTGAGTTGTTGCTTTTTTGCTTTTGTTACTTTTTTCTTGCTAGGTTGGTTGGATTTTGCAATTGTGGATTATCTCTGTAAGATCGCGGCGTAGCGATTGTTGGGTAGCTATTCGTCGGGGGCTTTCGCTAAGCTATAATTTCCCAACAAAATCAAGCAGTAAATATAAAGGATTAAAAAAGAAAACATAAAGTAAAAAATCATGTGGCAACTAAAATAATTAGACCATGCAACAGAATGCAACGGAATGGCGGGCATAATAAACAAATGTATACATCAATATAAGGTAACATCTATTAATCTTGTTGGGTCACACGTGGTGTGATTGTTTTGTCATTAGTGGCAATAGCTTATATTCACTGGGATCTTGGTCTTCTTGAAGAGAGAGGTCACCTAAATATTCATGGTGATAGTCATGTTGTAAGTTATGTTGCAACATGCTAATCTATCTTATTGAAGAGAAGTTTCAGACTGCAGAGGTACTCGCGATGGGATTAGATCTTTGATTTACAACAGCCACAGATTTTATACTCTTATTCAGTTACCATATAAATTTTCTGTTATATGCCTTTTGTATAAGATTTCCTAAAGATCCGATTGAAGTTTATTTCCCGTAAATTCCTAGCGGTTTCTGATTTGGATGGGATTACGTGCCCTAAGTGATTCCTAGATTTACGGGCTGTCGATCTGCATATGATTCTCTTGAGCGACTTACCTTAACTAGTCCGAGATTAAAGGGGATCAGAGCATATAAAAGTTGCACAGATTGCGGCTAGGGTTTTCATCGCTTTTGCTAAAGTTGATTGGAAACTCCGGGAGGGAGGCTGACGGCTACCTGAGGTAGGGATCAAGGGAGTTGATATGTGTCAGTTCTGCAAGGGGAGCTTGCATGCAAGGGTAGCTTGCATAGATTACTCCATGGGTTTGGTTGAAACTACCCACTGCGGTTTGTATTGAGAGAAAGCATGTTCCTCCTAATAGAAATCGGATATTAGTGATTGTATTCATTATATTATAGTGGGGTAATCTGATTTTCTGGGCGTGGCCCCGTAGATGTAGGTGTGCGCTCCAAACTGCGTTACCAAGTTTTGCGTGTCTTCTCTTGGATTTGTTCTTATTGTTATATGTTCATTTGATTATCTTCGTAGTACTGAATTACAATTGGTATCAGAGCAGGTCATCCGTGCTGCTTTGTATTGTCAAAGCGGGTCTGATCTTGGAACTTCAGTACTTGAATCATGAATACAAGAGAAGGTGCTTCTGTTACTCGTCATCCATTGCTCATATGGACAAACTACATTTACTGGAATTCTCGGATGCATGCATTCATTTAGTCTCTGGATGAGAAGGCATCGATCGCGGTCGTTGAAGGATGTACTCCGCCGATCGAAGTTGACAAAAATGGGAAAGAACACCTCAAGCCGGCAAAGGATTAGAGCCACGATGAAGATCGTGATGCTCTGGAAAATTTCAAAGCACTGAATGCCATTTTCACGGCAGTTGATGAAGAACAGTTTAAATTCATATCAACGTGTGAGTATGCTAAAGACGCCTGGGACATACTTCAGAATGTCCATGAAGTAACTAATGCGGTCAAAATCTCTAAACTTCAAATGCTTGCATCTCAATTTGAAGAACTAAAGTTGAATGATGAAGAAACTATTGCTGAATTTAATGGAAAGTTGAGAGACATTGCTAATCATGTGTTTCAACTTGGTAAAAAGTACTCACAAGTGAAGTTGGTTCGAAAGACCTTACGATCTCTTCCAGACAGATTTTCTGTCAAAGTCGCTGCCATTGAGAAAGCTAGGAATACCTCCTCTATGAAGCTGGATAAACTTATGGGGTCTTTACAAACCTGTGAAATGAATCTGAAGCAGAATAAACGAGACAAATGAGTGGCCCTAAAGGTAGAAGTTGGAGAGCACTCTAAGCAGATGAAGAGTCGGAACTTGATGATGACATTGTCCTACTGACCAAGAACTTCAGCAGAAGTTGAAAAAGATCAGTAGCAAAGGGCAGAACTTCAGATCATGAAACAATATGCCACGTCCAAGTAATCCCCCCTGCAGGTAAATGTGTTAGTTGCCATATTCAGAGATATAAAGATATAACCAGAAAAATAAAAGAAAATGGATACAGTATAGAGAATGTGATGGTTTTGGACGCATACAAGCTGAGTGTGCCAACACCTTGAAGAAGCAAAAAGGAAAGTCCTTAGCTAATACCTGGAGTGATGATGAGTCTGAAGGGAGTACTGGAGATGAGGACATCACCAGCAACTATGTTGCCTTTACATCATCCTTGAAAAGACAACCTGATTGCAGCACTCACAATCATGTTGGATCTAATGTTACCACATCAGTTACGACCTCTGTCAAAAAGCTAGACAATGTCAGTCCCAATGTTGATACATCAACTACAACATATAACAACGAATTCGACACTGAAGCTGAAAGTGATGAAGACGTGAGTGAAGAGGATATCCGAACAACTTACAAAATGATGTATGATAAATAGATGAAGATCTGTGAGACAAACAAGATGTTGAAATATGAGAATATCAGGTTAAAGCGAGAAAAGGAAGAAGCCAAAGTAAATCTCTTGAAAACTGAACACAGTCTCAGAAATTTGGAAGATACCCTCAAAAAAACTTTGCTCAGGGCTGAGAAGGCTGAGAGTGTTATAAATAAGTGGAACTCTGAGAAGTCGAAACTATATGATATTCTGAATATGTAGAAGACTTCAGGAGATCGCACTGGTGTGTGGTACCATATAGGAGCCTATTCTCATGTGCCTACGGAGAGTCGTATTCTTGTAACCAAGAAACTTGCAAGGATGGGTCAGCACAAGGGCCATGGTCAGAAGAGGAAGCTGACTAGAGGCATAAGAAGTGGTCGTCCAGTGTGTGGTTACTGCAAGTTCATATGCCATACTAAGAGAAATCGTTACAGTCGCATGCGACATTGTTTAGAAGGAAGAAATGTTAGACATCCCGATATGAAGATGAAGAAGCAATGAGTAAGGAAGTCTGAACTGTACAGTATGGTGGCCTACACTTCGTTGATTGCATCATCCGAGAATATGTGGTATTTTGATAATGGATGCTCTCGTCATATGACTGATAATAAGAAAGTGCTAGACAATTACATGACATGCATTGGAGGTCGTGTAACGTTTGGTGACGGTCGAAAAAGCAAGGTTGTAGGAAATGGAGATCTGAATGTGGGAGGACTTCCTAAACTTAAGAACGTTCTACATGTCGAGATCTGAAAGCTAATCTTATAAGCATTAGTCAGCTGTGTGACCAAGGGCTTTTGGTGAGGTTTACTAAGGAGAAGTGTCTTGTGTTTAACTCTAGTCAAGAATGCATTCTTAGTGGGAAAAGATCTGGTGATAATTGCTATCTCCTTCAAATGATTACTACGTGTCTTCATACACCTGTTGACGCGTCTGAACAGTGACACCAAAAGTTAGGTTATCTGAACTTTAAAACTCTTATAAAAATCTCGAAAGTGGGAGCTGTCAGAGGTATACCTGTTTAAACAAGAAGAAGGAAGGCGTATGTGGTCCATGTCAACTGGAAAAGCAGCAGAAGACTAGCCACAAACAACTGCAGGTTATTACTACGTCCAAGATTCTGGAACTTCTGCATATGGATCTGATTAGGCCAACCTATGAAACAAGTGTTATATGTAAGAAATACATTTTTGTCTGTGTTGATGATTTTTCTAGGTTTTGCCTGGGTAGATTTCCTTAAGGAAAAATCAGACATGTTTGAAGCATTTAAGAAATTAGGTGTTCGTCTTCAATTGAGAAAGGAAGCATTATCTGCAAGATTGTTAGAATCAGAAGTGATCATGGGAATGGGTTTGAAAACCGATTATTTGCTGAATTCTGTGAGTCTCGAGGTATTGCGCATGAATTCTCGGCCCCAAAGACCCCTTAACAAAACGGAGTTGTCGAGAGGAAGAACATCACCTTGCAAGAGATGGTTCGTGTTATGCTGAATGCTAGAGAAGTCAGTGTAAGGTGGTAGGCTGAAGCTATCAATACGGCCTACTATACAATTAACAGAGTTTATCTTCGTCCTAGAACTGAGAAAACTTCGTATGAAATTTGGAAGGGAAGAAAGCCAGATGTCTCCAACTTCCACATCTTTGGAAGCAAATGCTATATTTTAAATGATCGTACTCAAAGAGGGAAGTTTGATGCTAAGAGTAATGAATGGATATTTCTGAGTTATTCTACATCCAGTCGTGCTTATAGAGTGTACAATAAACGTACCAATACCATGATGGAGTCTATAAATGTTGTGGATGATTTTGATCAGCAAACAGAGACTGCTACAGTTGAAGAAAGGTCATCACAGGAGGACTGTACAGAAGAAGAAGAGCATGTTGTAACTGATGTTGCAACACCAAATACAACACATGATCATGTATCAATTGATGTTGCAACACAAGATACAACATCAACCGAAGAACCAGAAGGTGGTCAAGCTGTTACTCACGCTCATGATGGGATTACCAGAGTTATACGGAACCATCCTCCGGAGCTGGTTATAGGTGACGTCTTCGAAGAACGTCGTACGAGAGGGACTAGCCACTTTAACTATCGAGACCTTTCTGGGTATGTTTGCTTCATCTCTTTAGTTGAACCGAAAAATGTCAAGGAGGTCCTCATTGATGAATACTGCGTGTCACCCATGCAAGCGAAATGTTGTCTGGACCCTTGTGGAAAGACCCAATGGAATGAATGGCATTGGTATGAAATGGATCTTTAAAAATAAAACTGATGAGAAAGGTAACATCACTCGCAACAAAGCTCGTCTTGTTGCTCAAGGGTATACTTAGGTGGAAGGTATCGACTTTGATTAGACGTTTGCTCCTGTTGCCCAACTGGAGTCTATCAGACTCTTACTTGCCATAGCATGCAGCTTCAACTTCAAATTTCATCAAATGGATGTGAAGAGCGCCTTCCTAAATGGTATTCTAAACGAAGAGGTATATGTGGAGCAGCCCAAAGGATTTGAAGACCCCATCCTTCCTAATCATGTCTATGGCTTGAAATAATCACCAATGGCTTGGTAGGAGAGACTAACGAAATATCTCCTGCAGAAAGGATATGAGAGAGGGGGAGCTGACAAGACTTTATTTGTTTAGAGAACTAAGTCTGCCTTGATTGTAGCTCAGATCTATGTTGATGATATAGTGTTCGGGTCTACCTCTCAATCGTTAGTACTTGAGTTTATAACTCTCATGCAGAAGGAGTTTGAGATGAGTATGGTTGGAGAACTGAATATGTTCTTTGGTCTTCAAGTAAAGCAATCCAATGAATGGCTATTCATCTCTAAGAGCAAGTATGCAAGGAATCTGGTGAAGAGATTTGGTCTGGAGAATGCCAGACATGTACGTACTCCTATGTCCACAAGTGACAAGCTCTCTAAGGATGACAGTGAAAAGTCTGTTGAGGTTACATTGTACAGGAGAATGTAGGAAGCCTTCTGTATCTCACTGCCAGCAGACCAGACATCAGTTTCAGCGTGGGAGTGTGCTCGTTATCAAGCATCTCCCAAGGAGTCTCACCTCACGACCGTTAAAAAATTATTAGATACATAAGTGGTACGACTGATTATGGTATATGGTATACCAAAGATACTAACACTCTTTTATCAGGATACAATGATGCTGATTGGGCAGGCAATGCTGATGATAGGAAGAGCACTACTGGTGGGTGTTTTTATGTTGGAAACAATCTTGTTTCATGATACAGCAAGAAGCAGAACTCTATCTTCTTATCCATGGCAGAGGCTGAGTACATAGCGACTGGAAGTTGTTGTACACAACTATTATAGATGAAGCCGATGTTGACTGATTATGGAGTGGACCAAGCTGTTTTGACTATTCTCTGTAACAACCAGAGTGCAATCAACATTTCGAAGAATCCAGTTCAACACTAGAGAACAAAGCATATAGATATCCGACACAACTTCATTAGAGAATTGATAGAGAAGAAAGTACTTGTTATGGACTATGTAGCAATATCCAATCAATTGGCTGATATTTTCACAAAACCCCTTGATTCAGGCAGATTTGCAGAGTTACGACAAGCACTTAGACTTTGTCGTATCTAATGTTCTTGACCATGTTACATCTCATGTTGCAACATAGGGGTGATGTGTTGTTAAGAGCTTATTTAGGGTTGGGTCTTTATTTTCGGGTCTCTTTACGACGCTCTTTTCAACTTCTAAATTTTTCAAAGAAAAGAAGAGTTATTTTTCTAGGGTTTCTTGCTGGTTCCTTGATAGATTCTCCCTCTTATCCACCGATATGGCCCGCGATTAAGATCAAAAATCTGCACAAGGGCCTCGCAGGTACTCTCGATGTTCTTCCTCATCGAAAGCGGCATCGTCTTCCTCCTCTCCTCTTGTAAAGCGAAAAAGGGTGGTATCTCGATCCGCCCGTGTCTCCTCTCGTGGTTCCTCTCCTCCCACTTCATCTCAGATGTCTTCCGGCCACATGCATTACACCGCCATGGCGAATTTGGAAATGGTTCCATTTCCCCCAATTTCGGTCCGAAGTGAGAAATCATCATCTTCTTCAGCATTTTCTGCCCCTGTCACTATTCAAGATTGGTTCTGGCATTTCCGGAAGACTGGAAAGAAATTCGACCTGTCATATATGGATTTCAAAGGAGTACGCCTTGGTCCCTTTCGATTGGACAAATTGGGAGGGAAGTTAATAAGTGACCAAGTGGTTGATGATGAAGAAATTATTTTGACCACCACTCGACGACGTCAGTCTACTCTAAAATTAACTGAAATAGTTGTTCTTGAAGACTCAGTTTCTGATATGTCCATTTCTGATGAGGGTACTGGTGTTGATGCTGGTGCTGAGGAGTCTTCTGGTCTTGCTGTTGCAGATGAACAACCTCCAAATCCTCGTACCTCTGTTGATGATCAAGACTGCAGTCACGTTCATGATGTTCCTACTGATATTAAAGATGTCCATTGTATGGAGGACACTGTTGCGGTGGATGATTCTAGTATCCCCTCTGATACTCTTGATCCTGCTACCTCTGAGGCTGATCCACCTCTGGGGGCGAGTGACCCTTCAAACATTGCAACACAGACAGATGTTGCACTTGATGTTGCACCTGATGTTGCAACATCACCTCATGTTGGTGCTGAGGATATTTCTCATGTTGATCCAAATGCAACACAAGCTATTGCTGCTGCTGGCTTTTCCTCTGATGTTGCTTATGATGTTGCAACACAAGATGCAACACAAGATGCAACATGCATCTTAGGTGTCCCAGATGTACCTGTTCCTTCATATCAGCCTGTCCAGTCTGAGGATGATCTGGCTGATCCTCCTCATGCTCCCAAGCCAAGGACCTCATCCAAGAAAAGATCTGCTCCATCCAGCTCTTCCTCTCCATCTCCTTCCAAGAGAGCTAAGGTCCATGCCGCCACAGGTTCTACATCTCTCCCTTATTTACAGTTTCAAGTGCTATAAGTATGCTGTTTTTCAACCAGGCAATCAAGAAGAGATGGCCCCTATACTCTGACAGGGCCATCCTAGCTGAGAAGCATTTGTCTATTGCTTCTTTCTCAAAGACCAAGTTCACCTCTATTTTGAAAGAGCTCAATTTATATCATGCTACCACCTGTTTCAAGTCATATAATCCTGTGATGGTCAGGAAATTTTATTGTAATCTGTCTAAGTCTGCAGGAGACTCTTCATCCAGATGGGCTTTTCATTCTTTTGTCAGAGGAAAATTGTCTATTTTTCACCTTCTGTAATTAACAAGCTTCTACAGTGGTCCTGTCCTGCCTCTCTTTCTTCCTTTGTGGACTGTTGGTAATGACCATGACACATTTATAAAGGTTATCATTGCTGAAAAGTTGCCGTGTTGGCCCAGGTCCACATCTTTTCCCTTTTCCTCCTTGTCTGCCAAATATTTTCTGTTGTATAGACTTGCAACAAGGAACTGGCTACCCACCTCTAATGTTTCTGTGGTTACCAAAGACATGTGTCGATTGCTATATTCTGATGGTACTAAGCAGCCTTTCAACTTGGGAAGAATCATTTTTGATTTCATCTTATCACTGTCAGAGTCCTCTGTAGCCTCACCCTCATTGCCTCATCGCTGTCTTATCACCATGTTGTTACAATCACAGAAGATATTGCCCTCTGCAAATGAACTGTCTATTCCTACTAAGAACATTGGATTTATAGTTAGATCTGTCTCAGGGAAGACTGCTGACATCTTCATGTTGAGTATTGATTCCCCGGATTTGGTTTTGGATGATGAGCAAATATAAATATTGTGAACTAACTGTTTGTGAGCGCAGTTATGGAGATCGTCGCCAAAAGAATACGTACATCAAAAGCGATGTCTCAAGACTTCTCAATACGCGTGATCGTGTGCCTAAAGCTTCGTTGAAGCTCAAGGAGTTTATTGAAGTCAAGAGTGAAGATTGAAGCTTCGAAGACGGTTTGTCATGTATTATTTATTGTCTTCTAGCTTCATAGATTAGAATGTTAAGCCTTGAGTAGGACTTACTTTATAATCTTCATTTCGCGCATATCTTAGAGCTAGGATTATCATAGAAGCCATTAGAAACTTTTCCGAAGCCTATCGCTTCTTCCCTCGGCTTCTAGGCATGTTAGTTGGTTCAAGGCATGTTAGGGTTATCATAGAAGCCATTAGAAACTTTCCCGAAGCCTATCGCTTCTTCCCTCGGCTTCTAGGCATGTTAGTAGAAGAACCAACCGACTAGATGACGATCTAGTCGGTCGGCAATTCCTCTTGAACCGACTAGAATGCCTTGCTCTTTTCAGCCTAGCTATGTTGATCAATTAGTCGGTCAAAGAAGAGTCACCGACCGACTAGATGACGATCTAGTCGGTTAGGAATCCTTCTCAGACCGACTAGTTATCATTGCCTCTGTACAGCCTGAGCTACTGTTTCGAGTTAGTCGGTCAAAGAACGTTTGTCGACCGACTAGTTGATAAACTAGTCTGTCAGCATTTGTTCTTAAACCGACTAAATCAACTTGAAGTCAGCCTATTCTATTTCGACTATTAGTCGGTCAAAGAGCATTCACCGACCGACTAGTTGTAAAACTAGTCGGTCGGCAAGTCTTCTTAGACTGACTAGTTGTCATCTCCTGTTCTTCGACCTTTTGGCTGTTCAACCATTAATCAGTTTACGTTGTATCACCGACTGACTAGTTGATGAACTAGTCGATCAGTGATCCTTCTTTGACTGACTAGTCTGGTTCAGAATAGAGCCGTTGGAGCTTTAATTGAAATGTTTTTCTCTCTCTTTCCTCTATCCTATATATACTTGGAGGGGTTCTTTCTTAGTATTCAAGGCTGCCATTTTAGAGGTTTAGAGAAATCAAAGAGAAGCTATTCAACTCCATTCCAAAGCTTTCTCTTCCTCACAAGAATCTCTCCCTCAACTTTTTGAGCCATATTCCTCAAGAGAGATTCTCTCCATTGTGAGCCTTCCAAGCAAAGAGTTTGATCCAAAGTCACCATCCTCCATCATAGCCTTCGATCTCTGATCTTATTGGTGGAGCTTCGGTTTGGTGACATTCTCTCCTCAAAATCCTTCTTGCCCTAATTTGGTAAGTTATACTCAAGACATAGGATTTTGTAGTAAGTGTTCTTTATTTCATTTCAATCATTATTTGAATTGTTCTCTCGGTTGTGAGAGAAGGGTGTGATCCCGGTTTGTGGGAGTCACATGTCATTTGTATGATTTGGTCTTGTGAAGGTTTTTCACAAGAATTTCATAGTGCTAAATCTAGGGTTAGAGGTTTCTAACTCTAGTATCCGGAGGGGATCCGGGTGGTTGGGACGTAGGATCACCGGGAACAAGTCGGGGAGACTTGGGTGGATCCGAACCCGTTACATGCTTTGTTTGCATTTGATAATTCTTGTTGATTGTTGTTTATTCCGCATTGTCGTTTGTTTCTTGCACAATAATTAGGAATAACTATCTTGATTATTTTAAAGTACTATTCATCTCCCCTCTAGTACATGTGCACTAGTTTCGTAGGGCACTACAATTGGTATCAGAGCCAAGGTTAAAGCTACAAGTTCAAAGCCATGACAAACAACGACTACAACGTCTTCAAGGATCGTCAAGGAGCTTCTTCAGTTTTGGAAGGGCAATCCTCGACTAGGCCTCCCTCCTTCAATGGTACCAATTACGGGTACTGGAAATGTCGGATGGAAACCTTCCTCCGGAGTGCTTCATTGTGGAGAGCCACGTTGACGGAGTACGTCGAGCCCGAAGAAGAGGATTTCGCGAAGTGGACTCCCGCGGATGTAAGCAATGCCAAGGCAATGAACGCATTGCAATGTGCTTTGGAGCCCGAGGACTTCAATAAGATATGCACATGTAAGAGTGCATATCAAATATGGAACTCCCTCCTCATCTTGCATGAAGGGACGAGTAGGGTAAGAGACTCTAAACTCGTAGTTGTAAATAAAGATTTCGAACTATTTCATATGCAACAGGGTGAGAAGATGAAGGCGTATTATGCTCGCTTCGTCGACATCACAAACGAGTTGGAAGCTCTTGGGAAAACCTACACCCAAAAGGAGAAAGTCTCAAAGATCATCGATGGACTTCCTACTTGTTGGGAAAAGCGTACCTTCGCCATCGAGGAAGGTAATGATATGAGTAAGTACATTGTCATACAACTAATGGGTACCTTGATGTCTTATGAGTTACGCAAGGACAATAAGCTCATGATGAAAGAAAATATGAAGTCGTACTTGAAGTAAGACGAGCCAAAGAAAAAGGCGATTGCGGACAAGGCCGCTCCATCTACCGATGATGAAGAATCGGAAGAAGAGTTGGACATGGAAACTTTGGCCGATTTGGCAAAGAAGTTCGATCGATGCTTTCGAAAAGGTAAGTTTAAGAATCTATCTAAGTTTGGTTCTACTAATGCCTCCGCTCCCGTGTGTTATAAATGCAACAAGCCAGGACATATCAAGCCGGATTGTCCTCTAAACAAACACAAGAAGAAGTGGAAGGCATCCAAGCACGACAAGTCAAGAAGGCACAAGAAAGGACTTGTAGGTACATTCACCGACTCCGAAGAGGACTCCTCAAGTGGAGAGTCGGATGATGAACGCGTGGAGAAAGCACACATGTGCTTCATGGGAAAAGAGGAACGTGTTCAAGAGACTTCCTTCGATGAAAGCGAGGAAAGCGAGGAAAGCGAGGATGAAGGCGGTGCGGTAACCATGGATGAACTTAAATTAGCCAACGAACAACTTTGGTATAGGTTTTCTAAATTGGTTAGTAGATTTATTAAGACTAAAAATGAGTTAGATAGTCTTAAAAACTCGCCTAAGTCTATCATCGTCAACGACACCGTTGTTGAAGGGTTGAGAAATGAGATTGAACATCTCAAATCTCAACTTGAGCATGTTCATGTCGAGGATTCGGATGAACATGTGATAGCGGATTTGACGTCTCAAAACTCAACTTTGAGTATTGCGAATAAAAATCTCAAATCACGTGTTTGCGCACTCACATCGCAAGTGTCCACCTTGGATGCTTCGATGCATTCTCTCACCGAGAAGTATGAGTGCACATTAGGCCGAATTCATGAATTCAATAAGGGTAAGGGACATTTGGATGATATCCTAAATGACTTACCTCCGGCCAATCATCACATTGGTTTGGGGTATAAGATGGGAGATTCATCCAAATCGTCCGGGACCTTTGTTAGGCCAACGTCCGATGCTTCTACTAGTGGGAGTAAACACTTCATTGATAGTTCCTCTACCAATGGTGCTTCCGCTAGGTACACACACCCATTTGGAAAGAAACCCACTTTGGGTGGACCTCCAAAGAAGGGTCATGCTTTCATGTATACCATGCCACGTAGGAACACACATCCTACCCCACATGTTCGCACGAATGATGATTTTTATGCTCCGCATCCACGAGCACGTGCACACCATGTGAGACTCACTCATGCACGTGTTCCACTACATGCATATGTTCAGTCACATTCTTATAATTATCATCATGCACCTTTGCATCATATGCCATATGCTTATCCACAACATGCATCACATAGAAATCAACAACGTATGCATGTTCCCAATAGGATTAGGACTCCCAACACATACACCATTTGTGGTCCGAAGAACACAAGCATGCATGATAAGAATATGTATGTGCAATCATTTATTAATGATATTATTTTGAATGATGATTATGTTGGAAAATCACGGTCCTCGTGGACTTGGTTTCCGAAGGGTTAGTTTCCTTTGACCCTTCATTGCTTGGTACCATAAGTTTAATTTCATTTTATGGGTACCAACGCAATTGTGGTAAGAATTGGTTTATTTTTTATTTGCATATTAATCATGGATGTGCATGTTAATTTGAATTTAGTTAGGATATGAGTTACATTTAATTTGAATTTAGTTCGCTAAATTTATTGCCTAACCCATAGGATCCAAAAAGATTTTTGGATACCAAAATGATATGTTCTCTAGGTTCAATCCACCATGGGATACCAACCCTACCAACTCATTGATTTGCAAAGTTTTTCATTCAAATAGAGTTGATGGTGCTTAAGTGATGCACCAAAGTAGGGGGAGCTTAATGTTGTAAGTATATTCTTACATTTGATATACATTTGGTATCCATGTGTGTTGATTGCATACATTTTTAGAATATCTACATTGGTATCATTTTGTTTAAATTAGTATGCTAGAATTGTGTATGCCATAGATTTATGATGTTCTATCTATGTTTGGCATAACACTTTTGCATGTTACTTTTGGTATCATTTTGCCACATTTGGTATTCATTGGATTTATGTCTCTGATATTGACTTCGTCGCTCGACGATTAAATTTGATTTAATAGAAATTATTTCTATGGAAACATATAATTGTTTTCCATGCACTAATTTCTTCAAGAATGTTGATATTGGAGAGTATATTCCATAACTCAATAAGTGAAATTGATTTGAGTTTTGATGATTTCGTATTTCGATTTTCGCCTATGGCTTGATGATTTCGTTTTTCGATTTTTCGCCTATGGTTTGATGATTTCGTATTTCGATTTTCGCCTATGGTTTGATGATTTCGTTTTTCGATTTTCGACTATGGTCAGATTGGCACGTTTTGATTTTCTTCGGTATTTTACATTTGGTATTTTTACTTTAGTGATATTTGGACCGTGGTCGTATTCTTAGACTCTCTTGCTTTAATTTCTTAGCCATTGAATTCTTGTCGTTGATCTCCTCCCGCTCTTTTTGCTAATGCCAAAGGGGAGAGAATTAATAATGACAATGTGCTAATTGATATCAAAGCAATTTACCATGAATCTAAGTTGATATGTTAGATTCAGGGGGAATTAAGATATAAAATGGATTTAGAATCCTAAATTGCAATAATAGGATTCATATTTTATATCTCCCTCGTCTGCTTGATGCATATGAATATTATTGAGTACGGAACTAACGTGTCATCAATGCAGGGGGAGTAAGTAAATTTCTTTTGAATCATTATTATTGATTATTATTTATGTTGGTTTGTCATCACCAAAAATGGGGAGAATGTTGAGTATTGATTCCCCGGATTTGGTTTTGGATGATGAGCAAACATAAATATTGTGAACTAACTGTTTGTGAGCGCAGTTATGGAGATCGTCGCCAAAAGAATACGTACATCAAAAGCGACGTCTCAAGACTTCTCAATACGCGTGATCGTGTGACTAAAGCTTCGTTGAAGCTCAAGGAGTTTATTGAAGTCAAGAGTGAAGATTGAAGCTTCGAAGACGGTTTGTCACGTATTATTTATTGTCTTCTAGCTTCATAAATTAGAATGTTAAGCCTTGAGTAGGACTTACTTTATAATCTTCATTTCGCTCATATCTTAGAGCTAGGATTATCATAGAAGCCATTAGAAACTTTCCCGAAGCCTATCGCTTCTTCCCTCGGCTTCTAGTGCATGTTAGTTGGTTCAAGTAGAAAAACCAACCGACTAGATGACGATCTAGTCGGTCGGTAATTCCTCTTGAACCGACTAGAATGCCTTGCTCTTTTCAGCCTAACTATATTGATCAATTAGTCGGTCAAAGAAGAGTCACCGACCGACTAGATGACGATCTAGTCAGTTAGGAATCCTTCTCAGACCGACTAGTTATCATTGCCTCTGTACAGCCTGAGCTACTGTTTCGAGTTAGTCGGTCAAAGAACGTTTGTCGACCGACTAGTTGATAAACTAGTCTGTCAGCATTTGTTCTTAAACAGACTAAATCAACTTGAAGTCAGCCTATTCTATTTCGACTATTAGTCGATCAAAAAGCATTCACCGACCGACTAGTTGTGAAACTAGTCGGTCGGCAAGTCTTCTTAGACCGACTAGTTGTCATCTCCTGTTCTTCGACCTTTTGGCTGTTCAACCATTAGTCGGTCTACGTTGTATCACCGACCGACTAGTTGATGAACTAGTCGATCAGTGATCCTTCTTTGACCGACTAGTCTGGTTCAGAATAGAGCCGTTGGAGCTTTAATTGAAACGTTTTTCTCTCTCTCTCTTTCCTCTATCCTATATATACTTGGAGGGGTTCTTTCCTAGTATTCAAGGCTGCCATTTTAGAGGTTTAGAGAAATCAAAGAGAAGCTATTCAACTCCATTCCAAAGCTTTCTTTTCCTCACAAGAATCTCTCCCTCAACTCTTTGAGCCGTATTCCTCAAGAGAGATTTTCTCCATTATGAGCCTTCCAAGCAAAGAGCTTGATCCAAAGTCACCATCCTCCATCTTAGCCTTCGATCTCTGATCTTATTGGTGGAGCTTCGGTTTGGTGACATTCTCTCCTCAAAATCCTTCTTGCCCTAATTTGGTAAGTTATACTCAAGGCATAGGATTTTGTGGTAAGTGTTCTTTATTTCATTTCAATCGTTATTTGAATTGTTCTCTCGGTTGTGAGAGAAGGGTGTGATCCCGGTTTGTGGGAGTCACATGTCATTTGTATGATTTGGTCTTGTGAAGGTTTTTCACAAGAATTTCATAGTGCTAAATCTAGGGTTAGAGGTTTCTAACTCTAGTATCCGGAGGGGATCCGGGTGGTTGGGACGTAGGATCACCGGGAACAGGTCGGGGAGACTTGGGTGGATCCGAACCCGTTACATGCTTTGTTTGCGTTTGATAATTCTTGTTGATTGTTGTTTATTCCGCATTGTCGTTTGTTTCTTGCACAATAATTAGGAATAACTATCTTGATTATTTTAAAGTACTATTCATCCACCCTCTAGTACATGTGCAGTAGCTTCGTAGGGCACTACACTTCACTGTGCCTTCTTCATCACCTGAAATTGGAGCTATCTCTTCATCTCATACTTCTCCTGCTAGGCAACCCACTATTGTCCCCCTTTCATCAGATCATATGTGCCCTGCTGGACCACACTCTTATTCTTGAAGACATCTCCATTTATGAGGCTGCTTTAAAGGATGTAAACCATCAGATGAGACTTCTTCAGGACCAAAAGATCATGTTTAAGGACAGAATTCTTCTTCTGAAGTCCAAGTTGCCTTCTCCCTCTTCAGAGAATCAGGATGATGCTGTTGGAAGTGTTTCTAAATGAGGTAACCCTTTGTGATTTATGGCACAAAGGGGGAGAGTTAGTTGAGTTAGTTGTTAGTGTTGCTGTTGACTGTTGGTGCTGTTGGTTGAGTTAGTTGGTGTTGTTGACTATTGGTGCTGTTGGTTGGGCTGAGTTAGTAATTGCTAGTTAGAGTTCTGATATTGTTGGTTGGTTAGTTGAAAAACTTATGTGGAGACATATGTCTGGATCTTTTGCTATGCTTGTCTCAGATTGACTTAGTACTTTTCTCTAATAGTACTGTTCTCTGATCCTGTATAATCAAAGTTCTTCTCCTGTTGGTATGTTTTGAGGAATAGCCCATATCCCATCTATTGAACTTGTTTGTTCTGGAAATTGCTCTTGTGCCTCTGAAATTCTAAATTCATATTCTACATGACTCTCTAATGGTGATTGTGCCATTAAATGTCAAAGAGGGAGTTTGTTAGGTCACACATGGTGTGATTGTTTTGTCATTAGTGGCACTAGCTTATATTCACTGGAATCTTGGTCTTCTTGAAGAGAGAGGTCACCTAAATATTCATGGTGATAGTCATGTTATAACATGCTAGTCAATCTTATCGAAGAGAAGTTTCAGACTGCAAAGGTGCTCGCGACGTGATGAGATCTTTGATTTGCAACAGCCACAGATCTTATACTCTTATTCAGTTACCCTATAACTTTTCTGTTATATGCCTTTTGTATAAGATTTCCTGAAGATCTGATTGAAGTTTATTTCCGTAAATTCCTAACGGTTTCTGATATGGATGGGATCACGTGCCCTAAGTGATTCCTAGGTTTGCGGGCTGCCAATCTGCATAGGATTCTCTTGAGCGACTTACCTTAACTACTCCGAGATTAAAGGGGATCGGAGCATATAAAAGTTGCACAGATTGCGGCTAGGGTTTTCATCGCTTTTGCTGAAGTTGATTGGAAACTCCTGGAGGGAGGCTGACGGCTACATGAGGTAGGGATCAAGGGAGTTGATTCGATTCAGTTTTGCAAGGGGAGCTTGCATGCAAAGGGAGCTTGCATATATTACTCCATGGGTTTGGTTGAAACCAAGGTTTTAGGTCTCGGTTTCGGTCTCGGTATCGCTCTTCCCAAAATTTAGTTTTCGGTATCGGTATCGTCCGTTTCGGTGGTTTCGGACCGTAGTTTCGTTTCATCGGTATCGGTAGTTTCAGATACTTAAAACTCTATTAAATACTATCAAATATTATCAAATATTAGCACAAATACCTTTTTACTAGTTACACATTTTGTTAAAAGTATTATGCTAAATATATTACATTTTTTTGATCAACATGATTGAAAATAAATGAGAATGGCAAGCTTTTGAATAAATGGAAGGGTTTGGTGGCTGAAATGATAACTTTGTAAATAAATGGAAAACCTTTATGGATGAATGTTAAGCTTGTAATTAAATGGAAAGCCTTTAGTGGCCAGCTCACTCAAAATGTCAAACTTCTTAATAAATGCTAGCATGTGTTGGACAATTGCACTTGCACCGTGCAAACAAAATTTAAATTAAATGCTAGAATATGCTACCATGTAAGACCTCAAATTGCAGGAGGCGGGCTTCTTCGGGGATGCGACGGGAGGCGGGCGACCATGAGGTACGTCCATCTCTTCGTTTCTTCTTCTTTTTCTGGATTTTGGTGATGTTTCCTCCTCCTCCTCCTTCTTGTTTTCATTTTTTTAAGTTTCAGTCGGTATCGGACAAGTTTCGACCGGTATCGGCCAATACGGCCGAAACCCCGGCCGAAACGGGCGAAACCGAGAAGTAACGTGTGGTTTCGGATCGGTCCCCTCCGAAACCGATCCGAAACGGTCGAAACCGGTAGGTTTCGGCCGAAACCTAAAACTATGGTTGAAACTACCCACTGCGGTTTATATTGAGGAGGATCATGTTTCTACTAATAGAAATCGAATATTAGTGATTGTATTCATAATATTATAGTGAAGTAATCTGATTTTCTGGGCGTGGCCTCGCAGATATAGGTGTGCGCACCGAACTTCGTTACCAAGTTTTACGTGTCTTCTCTTGGATTTGTTTTTATTGTTATATTTCATTTGATTATCTTCGTAGTACTGAATACAAATGTTATTAATTATAATGTCGAACATGGTATGATGTCACTAATCTATGGTGTCAAGTATATCATATTGGTCATAGCCTAAATGTGTGACTCATGTTCGAGGATATGATATGCAATTTGGGTGTTCCGTTCTGTCAGAACATCGATCAATATGGACTAATAACTTTCCTGCATGGTGTAGCATCAGTGTGCATCCGTAGGTCATAACCTTCCACACGATTTTAGGGTCCAGACTGGTAAACGTGCGTCATAACCTCCCTCCAGTTGTCATCCGAGCTATAGCTATGTGTTTTGTCAATTAATAATGTCCATCAATATGATGGGCCTCTGGCCCAGCCGCAGCCCCTGCGGGTTTACACCCGCAGGCCCCGCCCGCAACCCCTCTTGGCCCCGAGTCCCCCCGAGTCCTAGGATTGCCCAATCCCCCTAGTCCTAGAATTGCCTAATCCCCCTAGTCCTAGGATTGCCTAATCCCCCTAGTCCTAGGATTGCCCTAGTCTTTATTATAAATAGGGGGAGTCTCTCTTGTATGCCTATGCTAATTTGATGATTGTTATTTGAGAGACTCTTAGGGTAAACGAGTGCGGACGTCCTCTAGGCGTCTTGGGAGGAGGGCACACCTCTTTTGTGCCCAATTATCTTTCTATTTGCTTTTGTTTTCTCTAATAAAAATTCCATCTTGTTAGTTCCTAACAATTTGGTATCAGAGCACGTGACGATCCATGGCGGCTTCAACAAGATCGCAAGACAAATTTGAGGCGTTGGAGGCGAAATTCACGGGCGAAATTGATGCAATCAAAAAGTCATTGGCGGGAAACGACGAATCCATGGCGAAATTAACTACATCCATCTCCCAATTGGCGTCAAATCAAGCAAAGCACGACGATCAATTCACACAATTGATGGGAGCCCTAAATCAATTGGCGACAAACTCCAAAGGCGATGGGAGCCCTAATCCGATGCAAAAGACGGCACCTTTGAAGAAGGAGAAGGAGAAGGAGGAGACTTTCCCCCAAAAGCAACCCTATTACGTGGAGGAGATGGACGAGGAAGATGACGGGGAGCCATGGATGGAGGACTACCGCGAGGATATACGGCGGAAGGCGCAAGAGAGCCAAAGGAGGGGCGGGGGGCCTACCCGCCCCCTCGGAGTAGCCACGGCCAAGATGAAGGCCGGTCGAACCCCCCCATGCATCCAGGGGGTCGGCCGGTAAGAGAAACAGGTGGGGGACCCTCCCCCGCCTCCGCCAGGCCACTGCAGGGGCGGCCAAGCACTGCCGTGGCTCGGCAGGGCCCGGCGACCCCGCCGGGCCTCCGGCAGGGCCCGCCGGCCCCGCCAGAGGCTCGACAGGGCCTGCCGCGAAGGACCAGAGGCCCCCTGGCAGCCGCCAGGGGGCGGCGGCACCTCCAGCCGGGGCCGCCAGGGGCGGGAACCCCCCTGGCAGCCTCCCGAAGGGCGGGG
Source organism: Scilla litardierei (assembly GCA_030789695.1). Lineage (NCBI taxonomy): Eukaryota > Viridiplantae > Streptophyta > Magnoliopsida > Asparagales > Asparagaceae > Scilla > Scilla litardierei. Next base: position 20,682,635 of record CM061131.1, on the reverse strand, counting down.
AACACGTGGACAGCCCCTAGATGACTTTTTTGAGCCTCCTGGACAGCGGACAGCGAACGAGGAGGGTTACGGGCAGTTTTCGGGAGACTATTTTGACCCTCCGGAGCGTCGACCAGCAGCAGAGGACCCTTACTACGGCAACGGACACGGGCGAGATTATTATTCTGACGATAGGGGTGGCTACGGGGCAGAATTCGGCGACGACGCAGGTTGGGACGATTTTGAGGGGCGGCGTGGAGATCGCCGTGGAGACTACGGGGGCCACAGAGGGGTACCACCTAGGCGCTACGAGACACTGGACGAGAGACGTCGGCACTACCGTCCGCAGCACAGAGAGGAGGGGAGGCCCGAGCAGGGGCGTTTTGGAGGAGATTGCCGCGTCCGGAAGCTGAAGATGCCGCTATTTTCTGGGGAGGACCCACACGCCTGGTTATTTACCGCAGAGAGATACTTCACGGCGCATCACATGACCGAGGCCCAGAAGCTGGAGGCGGCAGCGATCTGCATGGAGGGGCGTGCCTTGGGATGGTACCAGTGGACGGAGAGGCGGCAGCAGATCAGGAGCTGGGAGGAGCTGAAGGACATGGTGCTGGAGAAGTTTAGAGACCCTCGTCTGGGGAACCTACACGAGCAGCTGTACGCCCTCAGGCAGGAGGGGCCGGTGCGGGATTACATTGAGAGATTTGAGACACTGGCCGGGCGAGTCCATGGGGTGTCTGACGAGTCACTGGAAGGTACTTTTTGAAGGGACTGCGCCCCAGTCTGAGAGCAGCAGTGAGACCCTACAAGCCCAGGGGGCTTTCAGAGGTCATAGAGATGGCCCAGATGGTGGAGGACGCACAGACTGAGGATAGGCGGGTCCGAGGCAGCTACAGCAGTCAGACTTCGAGAGGCACCCCATCTGGGGCTGGAGGATCCGGTACCACCGCAGGGGTGGCCCAGACGAGCCGGGAGAAGACTGGGGAGAAGAGTAGCACGCCAGTGACTGGGGGGCAGTTCAGACGCATGACGGATGTAGAGATGAGGGAAAAGCGGCAGAAGGGTTTATGTTTCCGGTGTGATGAGCGGTTTTCGCCGGGCCACCGGTGCGCGGAGCGCTAGCTCCAGGTGATCCTGTTGGAGGACGACGACGGCGGGTCTGATGTCGAGGAGGAGGCCGCTGAGGGAGAGGAGGAGCTGGAGGGCCAGCAGTTGGACGTGGCGGAGGTGTCCCTCAACTCCGTGGTAGGGTTCACACCAAACCATACCATGAAGCTAAGGGGAGAGGTCGGCGATCAGAAGGTGACTGTGCTGATTGATAGTGTGGCTACCCACAATTTCATTTCCAGGAGGGTGGTGACACAGCTTGGACTTCAGCTGACAGACTGCGGCAGCTTTAGTGTGATGATGGGGACGGGGAAGAAGGAGAGCAGCCGCGGAGTTTGCAGGGGGTTGGTGCTGACCATGCAGGGGATACAGATTATTACAGACTTTTTACCCCTAGACCTGGGGAGCACAGACGTCATCCTCGGCATGACATGGCTACAGACCTTAGGTGAGATGACCATAAATTGGAAGCTGCTACGGATGGAGTTTCGGGAGGCGGGACGAGCAGTGATACTCCAGGGAGACCCTAGCCTCTGCAGAGTTTTGGTCTCTTTGAAGACCATGTTCAGGACCATCCAGACAGAGGGAGGCGGATACCTAGTAGAGCTGTACTCTTTGACAGGTGAGGGAGGCGCAGAGGCCAGTACAGAGCAGCCCATCCCAGGAGAGGTTCAGCAGCTGATGGACCAGTTTGAGATCTTCCAGGAGCCTCGGGGCCTTCCACCACCACGGGACCACGAGCACGCCATAGTTCTACGAGAGGGTGTCTCCCCGATTAGCGTGCGGCCCTACCGATACCCTCAACATCAGAAGGACGAGATAAAGAGGATGGTTTCTGAGATGGTGCAGGCAGGGGTGATCCAGCCGAGCGTAAGCCCGTTCTCCAGCCCAGTGTTGCTAGTGAAGAAGAAGGATGGAAGTTGGCGGTTTTGCGTGGACTACAGGGCGCTGAACAAGGAGACGGTCCCCGATAAATTCCCGATACCTGTGATTGATGAGCTCCTGGACGAGCTACACGGAGCAGCATGGTTCAACAAGCTAGATCTTAAGTCAGGCTATCACCAGATACGGATGCGACGGGAGGATGTGCCCAAGACGGCGTTCAGGACGCATGAGGGCCACTACGAGTTCCTGGTCATGCCCTTTGGGTTGACCAAAGCCCCGGCCACCTTTCAGGCTCTCATGAATAAGGTATTCCGTCCCTTTCTCAGACGATTCGTACTAGTCTTTTTCGACGATATTTTGGTGTACAGTCGTACTCTGGAGGAGCATTTGGACCACCTGCAGGTGGTTTTTCAGGAGCTGCAGTACCAACAGCTATATTTGAACAGAAAGAAGTGTCTATTCGGGCAGCCGCAGGTGGAGTATCTGGGACACGTGGTCTCAGCAGGAGGGGTAGCCGCCGATAGAGCGAAGATAGCGGACATGCTGGACTGGCCGCGCCCTACTACTCTCAGAGGGCTACGGGGCTTCTTGGGCCTTACAGGTTACTGCCGCAGATTCGTAGAGGGTTATGGGACGATCGCCTGGCCATTGACGGAGTTATTGAAGAAGGATCAGTTCCACTGGGGGGAGGAGGCGATGACAGCTTTTGAGGCCCTGAAAAGGGCAATGACCACTGTGCCAGTATTGGCGTTGCCCGACTTCACCAGACCATTCGTAGTAAAGGCGGACGCATCAGGACATGGGCTGGGAGCAGTACTGATGCAGGAGCAGCGTCCCATAGCTTACTACAGCCAGGTGCTGACCACGAGTGCCCGATTGCGATCGGTCTATGAGAGGGAGCTGATGGCGATAGTCTTGTCCATACAGAAGTGGAGACCATATTTATTGGGACGGAGCTTCATAGTGCGCACGGATCAGCGGAGCTTAAAATACCTGTTAGAGCAGCGGATGGTAGCAGAGGAACATCAGAAGTGGCTGCGAAAGCTGATGGGCTACAGGTTCGAGATCGAGTACCGCCCGGGATTGGAGAACAAGGCAGCAGATGCGTTATCTCGGCGGGAGGAAGAGACTGAGTTAGCAGCCCTTACGGTGTCGATCCTAGAGGATTGGGGCCCACTGCAGCAGGAGGTGGAGCAGGACCCGGAGTTGGAGGTTATACGAGATGCCCTTTTACAGGGGTCGACTGAGTACCCTGGATATTCTTTGCATGATGGGCGGCTACTTTACTGGGGGCGGCTGGTGATACCGAGGACTTCTACTTTTATACCGACCATCTTCCGGGAGTTCCACGGCAGTGCTATAGGAGGACATTCTGGAGTCCTCAAGACCTATCAGCGGCTATCACGGGAGGTCTACTGGAAGGGACAGAAGAAGGATGTGGCAAGGATGGTGGCAGAGTGTGACGTGTGCCAGCGTCATAAATATCAGGCCATGTCCCCAGGAGGACTACTACAGCCGCTATCTTTACCAGACAGAGTTTGGGAGGACCTCTCTATGGACTTCATCGATGGATTGCCTAAGTCGGGCGGTTACAGCGTCATTTTTGTTGTGGTAGACCGCCTCAGCAAATATGCACATTTTATCCCGCTTAAGCATCCTTACAGCGCCGTTTCAGTGGCAGAGATTTTTGTGAGAGAGGTCATTCGTTTGCATGGTCCGCCAAAGTCCATAGTCTCGGATAGAGACAAGGTATTCCAGAGCAAGTTTTGGCAGGAGCTTTTTAGACTACAGGGGACGGCCTTGAAGCGGAGCACAGCTTATCATCCCCAGACTGACGGTCAAACAGAGGTAGTCAATAGGAGTGTGGAGACTTACCTATGATGCTTCATCTCGGAGAATCCTAAGGAGTGGGCACGTTGGCTGCCGTGGGCGGAATACTGGTACAATACTTCATATCACACAGCGGCGCAGACTACACCTTTCAGGATTTTGTATGGTAGGGATCCTCCGCACTTACTTCATTACGGTCATGAGACTACTCCGGTATCAGATGTCGAGCAGTACCTGGCAGAGAGGGACTTGATCCTAGAGGAGCCGAAGCTCCACTTGACGAGGGCTCAGCAGGTGATGAAGGCTCGGGCAGACTTACACCGTCGAGACGTGCACTTTGAGGTCGGTGATATGGTCTATCTAAAGCTAAGGCCCTACAGACAGAGGTCGGTGGCTCATAGGAGGAATGAAAAGTTGGCGCCGAGGTATTTTGGACCTTTCGAGGTCGCGGCGAGGATAGGACCGGTGGCTTACAGATTGCGCCTACCCCCAGGATCTACCATTCACCCAGTCTTCCATGTCTCACAGTTGCGCCAGGCCATTGGCAATCACACCTCTTCCCCTACATTACCAGAGACCCTTACTGCGGATATGGAGGTGAGGATGGAGCCCGAGTTGCTAAAAGGGGTTCGGCAAAGTCACACAGGCGAGAGGCAGGTACTACTGCAGTGGAGGGGCTTACCAGAGCACGACAGCACGTGGGAAGACATGGATGATATGGTGGCGCGCTTTCCAGACTTCCACCATGAGGACAAGGTGGCTCTTTGGGGGGGAGTATTGATGGGCCTCTGGCCCAGCCGCAGCCCCTGCGGGTTTACACCCGCAGGCCCCGCCCGCAACCCCTCTTGGCCCCGAGTCCCCCTAGTCCTAGGATTGCCCAATCCCCCTAGTCCTAGAATTGCCTAATCCCCCTAGTCCTAGGATTGCCTAATCCCCCTAGTCCTAGGATTGCCCTAGTCTCTATTATAAATAGGGGGGAGTCTCTCTTGTATGCCTATGCTAATTTGATGATTGTTATTTGAGAGACTCTTAGGGTAAACGAGTGCGGACGTCCTCTAGGCGTCTTGGGAGGAGGGCACACATCTTTTGTGCCCAATTATCTTTCTATTTGCTTTTGTTTTCTCTAATAAAAATTCCATCTTGTTAGTTCCTAACACAATACCTTCATGTACCCACAACTGGGTACGATCGTCGGTAGAACCTCGTCGCTCCCGCACCCTACGTGACAATGAGTTTCACATACCCCGTGTGTCATGTAACTATTAAATCTGCAATGTATACTCCATTATAAAAGCATCACATTCCAATTTATTTTTCGAGCAATTATTTCTAACCATGGCTCAATACAAGTTCTCATTCTTCAATTAATAAGCATAAAAGTCAAGTGCAACAACTCACTCTCTATTATTTTTCGAAATTAAACTCATCTGCATTTACCATGGGAAAATATATGCAATAATGTATATGTCAGACAATCAACGAGAAATCTACATGTCCTACAACATCAACTTAAAATGCAACAATAATTTGCTAAGCACGAGACAATTATAGTGTCAAAAGAAGTATACTACCAATTCAACTAAGGTTGCACTTCAAGAGAAATATTACAATGCTACTATAATTTCTTCTAGGAAAAACATTGGTTTTGGTTACAAAAATAATTCATCTCCAATTCTAATTTCTCTCAATATATCCACTTTACAATGTTCTACGTCATGTTAATTTAATTGCCAGATTATAATGTCTACTTGTGTATTAAAAAATTATTTTCTAATTAGTGGGATCACATCATCACATCAATCCCAAAAATCAAGCCGTTTTTAAAAACTAATTGAACCAAAATTTAACCGTAAATTGAAATGAAAATTAAATAAAATCAAGGAACATAATTGGAAATTTACGGCTTGTGCTTAGGGCGGAGGAGGGGGTACTATATAAGAGAGTTTCAATATTACAAACAATGGATAGAAAATGATGAAATCGAAAGGTCGAATCAAATGCTTAAGATTGGAATTCAAAGGAATGAGTTAACAATGATTTAAGTCAAAGATATCAAGAATTTGGAAAATATTCTATCAATGAATACAAAGGCAGAGTAATATTTTCGAAAATAAGTCAGGAAATTCAGCACCAACTCCTGTATTTTGATTCTTTTATGGAGCTTTTTCGATTGACATCGTGCTCGGTAGTCAACCCAGTTTTGATGGAAACAAGGCTTTGATTATCATTCTGGTGATATGTTCTAACTATATTTTACTGAATACCATTGACCTTCAGGATGATATCTCAGACATCTTTAAGATAGCAGATGCAGACAATTCTGGAACTTTGACTGTAAAAGAAATCAAGGATGTTTTAAACGATATCTGCATAAGATATCCTCAGGTCGAACTCTATTTGAAGAGTAAACAAATGAGTGACGTTGTAGATCTGTTGAAGGATTCTAAAGGAAATGCTACGAAAGAGTCTGTTGAGCTGAATATTGAAGAGTTCAAGAAAGCTCTTGCTGATGTGGATGCACAGGTCAAGGCTCTTCCTGCGACAGCTCAGGTACTCCAATGTTATCGTCAACTTTGAAGTATTGATTTGTATAATAACGCCCCTGCAATGGAACTTAAATTTACTGCTCATGTTTTTGGATGGCGGTTTCTGAAAGTCCTTTTGTTCATTCATGATATACTAGGTTGCTGCACAACAAGGCAATTACCTTGCTCGCTGTTTTAATAAAAAGAAAGATACCGAAGAAAACCCTGAAGGTCCCATCCGGATTAGGGAATCGGGCCGTCATCGCTTTCGCCCCTTCAGGTAAATATTTTCTCGCCCGGCTTAGCAGTATTGCTTTGTTGATTCATATTTTACCAAAAGTAATTGTTCAATGATATGCCTTACCCTTTTCTGGATCAGGACTTTCTGGTTTGTCATTATCGTTTTCCCCTTTTCTTTCTTTCCATGACTAATTGATAATGGCAATTATGATGTCTGTTGGTTTTATATGAATTGCCAGTTTTCTCGATAATTTCATGTTGGATGGATATCTTTTCTGTGCTTTCCCCCTTTTTATTAAATTGTGAAGTATTGCAATATCCTTTTTATAAGCTGTACTCCTACTCAGCTTATCGTACATTACACGGAAATGCTGGAATCATGAAATCCGCAAGAAAAATATCCCAAACAGACAAATGACTTCTTGGAGGTTCATTCAGAATGCTATCTTCTTTGGGGCTCATTTACAAATGGGCACAGTTCATTCCGTTTATGAGATTGGTTTGCCTTCATTCACACACCAGAATTTCAAATTTAATGCAATCAACCAACTGCTAAATTCCATTTCCAAAGATTAAAACTCACGAAATCTTTTTGTATGATCTAACCAAGAAAGAATTTGACTTTGATAGTATTGCTACATGACCACTAACACTTTTCTTTTTGGAAAGGCGGGTCACAATCTCAAAACCCCTGGCCTGAATGACAAAAGCATTACGTTGCTACAAACACTTGTAGAAAGGACAAGCTTTGCTGCCTCATTAAGAAATTTGTAGAAAGGCCTAGCTTTTCTGGTGGATTAAGAAATTTGCAAAAACTTGAAATTGCCAGAAGAATAACTTATCAAAGGATTTAAATCATAATTTTCTGAGTTTATAATCAAAATGCACACATGAAAGTTGAAATGCCACGATTACAATTAAACTGAATCTGCCAATCTTGATGAACCTTTTACCATTTATATTGTGAACTAACAGATGCACTAGGATTCAGACCAATGGTAAATAGTGGTGGAAATTCTCATCTAAAGTGCTTCTGGTGAAATTTTTCTGTTATCTGATGGATTCTTCTGCCTTGTTTTTTTCACCATAGGTACAAGCATTTTGGGCAATTTGCTCCATTAGGCGGAGAGCAAACTGCTGCGCAGCTGCCAGGAGATTGGATATCGATAGGCCATAGTAGTCAGTGGCTTTGGTATTCTGTGTATGCAAGGTATGTATTCTCACTAATGTATTTTACTTTGATCGCTGTTTAGCATGCTACTCGATGTTAAAAGAGCAGGGACACGAAAAAAAATAAATGCCTAGAGTTTCCCACGCTCCTATGCCTGCCAGTCGATCCCCTCGCCTGCAAACATTGCATGTGTGCACATACATGCACTATTTGAAAGCATGTACTTGTTTTAGATATTGTCATTTCCCCCCTATTTTATGGGCATACAGAATCCTATAATTTGGCAGATAAATGGCAAAATTATACCTCGTTTTTCAACTATGTTTATACAATTCTTTTGCACTTTCCACCTACATGATGTTAGCAGAAAAGAATAGCATCAGTGATCTTTGTGGCATGAGTATGTTGTACACGAGCCTCCCATGATTACTTATGTTTGAAAATTCTGTTGAAAATCACATGACCTATCAAAAAACATGCAGCATTCTGATAATCGCTTTCCTAATGGAAAACCAGAAGCAATAATATAGGAAATTCTTGCATATGCTTTTACCCCAATAAAAACCATAATCAATATAATTATTCGAGAACAGGCCATGATTCTTTGAGTTCTTTCTTTCTGATTTCTAGCAAGCAAGTCAGCTGGCGCACGAGGGCCCTGGTGGTCTCGGACTGGACAAAGCGGTTCATATTTGGCCGGGACTCGAGCTGCATATAACCAACTTACAGAAGCCAACTTTTTCCAGAATGACAAAGCTCTGCTTCCTCAATTGTTCATTCCAACACATCTTTCCCCTATTTGCTACACATGAAAATTTTGCCTGCTAGCTTACACAAGCGAGCATTTACTGTCAAAAATACTGAGTATTGTTTCTTTGGATGTATAAAATGGTGGGCATGTGGTATATGTGATATATACCTGAGAAACTCAGGCCCATCATATTGATGCAATATTCTGCCTGATTTTTTTGATTGTCGAATTCGTTCTATTATATCTTTTGAGTCCAAACTGGAAGAAGATATGCTTGTTCCCAGGTCTTTTGTTACAAGTCTTTGTATGTGTCTCGAGTTCCTTTTGCTAGACATTTGGCACGTGCTTTGCACGTGCATTGAGTCGAGTCGTGTATTGAGTTCCTCTGAGTATCTTTCTTTTACCCGGTGGCCCTCGAAAAAAAATGCACAGATGGAAGCATGCATCCCGAAATTTTCTAGTTAAAGAGGAAAAGTAGTAGTAGTTATCAAAACTAGTATTTTCTGCGTCTACTGCTACTGAAGTGGAGAAACTGATGTATGGGATTTGGAATGCTAATAGTAATATTTTAGACATAGACTTATTTTCTGGTCGGCAAACACTCTTATTGCCTTAGCTTTTTGTGTGAAAATGTTGTGAGATCCAAAATTACGTACACTCTTGTTATTGCATTGACATCCTATTTTTTTGGCTAATTTTTTAAAAATTAGCTAAATTATGTTTCATTATTTTATATCAAAAGATTATCTTGAATTTTGAGACTGACAAATTATCACGAACATTTTTTTCCCCCAAGTTACACTATCTAAAGAAAATTACCTCAATCTAACATGATCCTTGTAAAAGTAACTCTATTTTTGAATATATTTATTTTGTAATGAGTTATATGTGGCATTTTGGTAATAAAAAAGAAGTTTTTTAAAGTTGAAGGTAATGTTTTGGGAAATAGTGAAACATTAATCTATTTTTGACAAAATATCACAGCACCTCAACTGGCTTGTATATAAG
>CM061131.1:20602657-20672639 GCA_030789695.1 Scilla litardierei | reverse complement strand
GCCACCAACCCTCTTCGCCCCTGCTTGTTCGTCATCGAAGGAGGGGACGTCGACCGCCTCCACCGTCGTCTTCCCTAGCCCCCTCCACCACTCCCTCATAATAACTACCCTCTCTAAATTACCCCATTGAGTTTTCTTCCATGTTCTTCGATCGGTTGAAGGTCTTTCTATAGGAGTCTGAAAGGTCGATTGAAGATGAAAGGTCAATGATACAACAACGGGAATGATTGATTGAAGATCTATATCAGTAGTCTGGGAAAGATCTTGCTACAGATTGGAACTGTAAGGCCGAAGGTCATGGAAGGTTGAAGGTTGAAGGCGGGGGTCTAGAATTTGCTGTATCATCGATTGAAGATATTTCCCGTTGAAGGTCGATTGAAGATGGAACGTTTAGGGTGGAAGGAGATCTTCGTCGTCGCTGCTCTTACACATCCAATGGGTTTGAAAATCGATCTTTCTTACACATCCGATGGTGAAAGATGTGAGGATGTTGTCGTCGTCTTCGGCGTTGTGCGGTTGTGTGCAGTGAAAAGAGGGAAACGGTTGTGTGCGCTGAGCAAAAACCGCAGTGGCAGTGGGTTTTTACGCAGTGCGCACAACCGCTATGTGCAACGGGGTAAAGGTAGCGTAACTTTTTAAGGGCAAACTTGAGAATAAGTGGTTGTGCTTGCGAGCAATTCGATACGTGAACTTAGCAACTCCCTAAAAATAATTTTGTCTACAAATTAAAACTAATTTTGTTCAAAAAATAAATTAATTTTTTATACATCGGAAAAGCGGTTAAATGCGTGCGCACAGTCCGCGTTGGATCGATCTCTAGTGGACCCACTGAGAAGCGAATGTAATGGCATTACATCGTACGCAAAATTAAAATTATTAACACAAAGCGGTGGGTCCCAACGAGTACAAGCCCATGTGAGAGCTTGTACTCTCCACCTTTTTTGTATCTTGCCACCTGATCCATTGGAGCAGGTGGCAGCTTTTCTACATTAAATCCATATATTTATTTAATATTCCCGTTCTAAATTGTAACAACAAGAAAACGAAAAAAAAACAAGATATCAAATTATCACTCTTCAGTTGACGCATACATGCAATGCACACGGCCGTCTACTGATCATCACGGCGCGTTGTTGTGCGGCTTGCGCCCCGAAAGGGAGAAGGCCGAGCAATGTACGACACATGCTCATTGCCCGCCGATATCACCAGCTTGCTCTGCCAGTCATCGGCCAGCCTCACCGGCGGGCTCATCGCCGATGATCTCCTCAGCTGCTGCTGCAGCTGGTGGTGGTGGTGCAATGCCAACATGGTGCCAATGTTGCGCATCCGGCCAACCTCATCGTCGCCATCCCCATGATCCGACGAGCCCCGCAGGCAGCACCTGTGAATGCACCCGGCGACCGCATAAATAAGGACGCGGATGGCGAGGACGGCGATGATGACCATGAAGGCCATGATTGCGTAAGCACCGGCGGACGTGCCGCCGTGCCTACATCCGATGAGGCCGATGCACACCATCTATCCAATGTTTTTTCTCTCATACTAAGTGAGTTGGTTGTTTGTTTTATACAAGATTCCTTGCTTGATTGAGTAGGAGCTCGGATGGCTTTGCACCTAATGCCTTTCTTACAGAGAAAGGCCTGGCTTTTAGGTGTGCAGTCGTGTCCATGCATGTTAATGTTGCCACTGAACTCCGATGGCTCAAACAAGCGGGTGAGTAGAGATCAGCTGAACGTCGATGGGAGACGTTGGTTCCCGCCAACGGGGAACCAACTGACATAGCCCATGGCCTATCTACAGGCCAAGCCCAATTTATTATACACGTATCCTAAAATCACTGAAGATGTCAGCCCATGTCTACAGCCCAAGCCCATAATTCCCCTGCAACGAGGTTCAAGCCCAATAGGGTATCTCTCTGTAGCCGTCTTCTCTCGTTCGAAAGTTGAGAGAGAGGGAGAGGGGGGAGAGCATTCGAGGGATAGGGAAATGGGGTTTTCGGCCGTTGGCTTCTCTTCTTCCCTTTTCCCTGCCGTCTCTCTATGAAGATGCTCGGTCTCCATTTTTTCTCCCCTTTTTCACGTCTTTTGATCTTCATGTATTCATGCAACACGGTTTCCTCGGCGCCCCAGATATGAAACCCAGCTCTTTGATTCTTCGGCGCCTCACTCGATCAAAGCTGTATCATTTTCTGCCCCGATTCCCCAAATTCTCATCCTCTTGTGCCACTGTTGAAGACATCTCGTTTGATTTCCACAATGAGATCACAGTCCCTTCGAAATTGCGGTTCTCTGCTTCAAATTGGACGCAATTCGCAGGATTTGGACGGAAAGACGAGAGCCCTTTTAAAGAGTTTGAGGACTCCAGGGTTTCTATATTGGCGGATTGCCATCGCTTGGCAAGGGAAGGGAAGTTGAAAGAAATTCGGCAGGTTTTAAGGCAGATGATCGACAAAGAAGGTAACTTTGAATAACTCTTTCGTGCAGTTTCTGTCGATGTGTTTTGTGATTGTTGTTTTGCTTTAATGCAGGGGCTGGCTCAGCTTATTCTATTTGTGAATTACTGTTGAATAGTTTCGGGGATTGGGATTGCGATTGTATTGTATGGGATATGCTGGCAAATATTTATGCCCGTATGGAGATGATCCATGATGCTCTTTATGTTCTTTGTCAAATGGACAGCTTGAACATGCAAGCCTCAATATCGACTTATGACAGTTTGATGTATAATCTAAGGACTGCTGATGTGATTTCAGATATTTACGGGGAAATTAGAGCTCATGGGGTTTCTTGTAGCAAGTATACTCACAATATATTGATTGATGGTCTGTGCAAGCAGAAGAGATTAGAGGAGGCGATATCTTGCTTCCAAGAGATGAGGGGAAGGGAAGAATTGAGGCCTTGCATTGTTGTTTTCAATACCCTAATTTCTGGGTTTTGCAACGCACGATATGTGAACACGGCTAAGTCGTTCGTTGCGATGATGCTTAAATATGGCTTGGCTCCTGACAGATTCAGTTACGCTAGTCTTGTACATGGTCTAAGTGTAGCAGGCCGTATGGAGGAAGCTTTGGAATTCTGCGAAGACATGGAGGAAGAGGGGATAGAGCCTGATATAGTTACATACAATGCTCTCATAAATGGGTTTCGTATAATTGGGCTAATCCATTGGGTTTGGAAGCTCATTAAAGAGATGATTTTAAATGGGTTGGAACCGGATCTTGTTACTTACACTATACTCATCAGTGGGCATTGTGAAAATGGCAGTGTTGATGTTGGAATGAGAATGAAGAAAGAGATGCTTGCAAGAGGATTTCAGTTAAATATTATTACTTATAGTGTGCTCCTAAATGCTCTTAGCAAACACGGACAGATTGGTGATTTAGAGCAGATGCTTGATGAGATGAAAGTTGTTGGTTTGGATATGGATACAGTAGCATATTCTACCCTGATTCATGGATACTGCAAGCTAGGAGAAATTGATAGGGCACTTCAGGTATGCAACATCATGTGCTCTAAAACAGTACCACCCAATTCATTTGGATATGGTGCTGTTCTTTTAAGTTTGTGCAAGAAAGGGATGGTAATGGAAGCTAGGAGTATCTTGGACGAATTAATCAACAGCGATTGCTCGGTAGATGTTATTCTGTGTAACATGGTGATTCATGGCTATGTAAAAATAGGCAATGTTAGTGGGGCCATGGGATTATACGAAAAGATGCTAGTCAATGGGATTACTCCAACCATTGTCACTTATAATTCGCTCATCCTTGGTTTGTGTAAGATAGGAAAGCTAAATGAGGCGGTAAACTTCATGAGGATCATTGAGCTTAATGGACTGTTTCCTACGGTTGTGACTTACACCACTCTTATGGATGCTTTCTCTGGTATCGGTGATGTCACTACTATGAAACAATTGCTTGAGGAAATGATTGGGAGAGGAATTTTACCCAATGTTGTCGCCTATAGTGTAGTTATGAAAGGTCTATGCAAACAAGGTATGCTACAAGAGGCTATTGACATTCTCAAAGATATGTATATGAAGGGTATTGGTGCAGATGAGATCACATATAATACACTGATACAAGGATTCTGTGAAGTTCGAAGCATTTATGCGGCTTTCCGAATACACGATGAAATGTTGCGGCAAAATATTGCACCCACACCTATTACGTATAACTTCCTTATTAACGCTCTTTGCGTTAGTGGTCGTGCAAAGTATGCAGAAAGCTTTATGAATACTTTGTTGGATAAGGGTGTTAAGCTGAGAAAATTTGCATATACCACCATCATTAAATCATATTGTGTTAAAGGAGAGCCTCATGCTGCTATCTTGCTCTTTGATAAGATGGTGAGAACAGGGTTTGAGATTTCAATTGAAGACTACAGTGCAGTGATTAATCGTTTATGCAAACGACAGTTTATAGATGAAGCAATGTTACTTTTTAAGAAGATGTTACACAGTGGTATCTCACCAGATTTGGAGTTACTTGCTGTTGTGTACAATCCTTTCCACAACAAACATGACCTCCGACAGTTGGCATCATTGCAATCTATTATTATCAAAGGTGGTCTCATTGTCATCGGTGCACATGAAAATGTTCATGATTAAAAACATATTTGAATGTGAATAGAAGTTTGATGCATACTGGAATCCGAGTTCGCGATTGTCATCCCTACCACTATGCTACTGGGTTTTCATGCATAGGTATTGTTTGCTTTCCATTTTCTTAGAAGTATTTATCTCCTGTTATTTTGAAATTTAATTGTCATATGACTAGACATAGGAAGTGAACCTCATGATGTTACATAAATTCAGGTTACACTTACTTAGTGATCTCTTTGGTGTTATTTCTGTTGTACTATATGCTCATGAGATATGTGTGGTATAATGTGATATATGTATTGAGAGTTCAGATAATGTGATATATATATGGTATAGTTATAAGCAAACTAACTGCTCTGTAACTCTAAATAGTATTGTTACCCGGTAAATATGTATTGAGAGTTCAGATTATGTTCAAAATAAGTTGCTGGTCTAATTAGGTGATGATACTAAGTTAAGAATGGGGAAATGTTGCGATCCTCTTTCTCATTCAGTATTGTTTGGATTTTTTTCCTTGAAAAAATCCCCTCTGCTGCATGTGAGTTATTGATTTTAAAATCTAGATATCAGTTTCATTTTTCTATTCAGTGCTTAACTTGATTAATAGTACAAAGCCACAGAATATAATCTTAACTACTTTTGGTGCGCTTTAGGTTTATAATATCTACATTATATGATGTGACATTGGAGCAAACTGACTGCTTGTAAATCTAAATACCATCCTGATTCATTATATATCTATTGAGGGTTGGGATTATAGAAAACAAACGGCAAACTAAGAATGGCAATGGGAAAAAGTTAGTGATTGTTTTGTCATGTGCAATTCTTTAGGCTTTCTTTTGTAAAATTTTCCCAGTGCTACATGGGAGTTGACCTCTTCTGTGATAAGCTTATGTTTTATATTTTATATTTGTTTGAAGTAACTTTTTTTGCCTTTATTATTTCTTGCAGGACGGTAGTTTATGACAAATCATTAGCATGTTTCATTTGATTGAGAAAGATGGTCTGATCTATTTAAAAAATGGTGCTTGTATTCAAGAATGTGTTGTGTGCTCATTTACTGAGTAGTACTCTGACCATGCAGTCATTAGTATGTTATGATTTCTTAATATTTTCTTATTGAACTTTAGCAGAAATTTACACATTCTTCACTCTGTTTCTAAATAGATGCTATTTTCAGTAGATTGGTTTGCTGCAAGGTGTTCCTTCGGCAAAATTATGCATTCTAATTGTAGTATAAGCAGCACTGCTGTTTGTTTATAACTAAGTATTAATCAGTGGAATCTATTCACCTGATATGACTTCTAGGTTGAGTATGTTATTCGTGAGGAGAATGTAATGGTAGCAGGATATAGTTGAGTGGTATTATGAACTCACTGATGCCGGCCTTCCTGTTATTGAAAAGTTTATCACCATATTGGTATGTTTCCTGCTTTCAGGTAATACTATGTGGAAGATGATGGAATCTCTTCAAAATGTTGCCTCTGTTTTCTCTTTTTCTTTGGTTCTCATCGAAATTCAGGTACATCTATTTCTTTTATACATATAATTAAATCTTATCGATTGTAATGACATCAATTCCCATGCAAAGTTTTAAATCTTTTCATCTCTAAGTTTCATGTTTAAGCACTTGTTGGATTTATTTTGTTTTTTAGCTGAATTTCCATGTTTACTTCTATAATTGCAAAATTCAACTTCAAAATTTGCACCCAGTTTGATGTATCAGAATTTTGAGGTTAAAGATGGTAATGGAATGGTTATGCAAGCACTGCTGTTACTCCTATAAGTTGTGTATGGGAAAGTCGAGAGCAGAGATGCAATTTGGGCTGAGATTTTAAGAAAACCTTTCTCCGGTTAGGTGGGTGTAAAGGAGTTCTATTGATATGCCATAAGGCAAAACTATGACTAGCCAATAATTAACTTTCTACCATAGCTAAAGCTTTGTCTGCTTTTGTTGGAAATATGATTTCTGTTATTGCTTGGTTTAATAAAATAGATGTGCATGCATGCACATATCTATGTGATCTATAACATACAAATATGCTGACATTTCAACAATTTCAGAGATAGCAAGGTCAATTGAGATCTGTTCAAGATTTAAAATTTCTTTAAGATTTTAAAGTCACCTTATAAAAAAGCTTGCTTCCAAATATTCCCTAGCATGCAAATGAAAGAAATGTAACTTTTGGACCTCTTCATCAATACTGGTTCATATTGGATATTGGACAAAGGTCATATGATTGTTCAGAACAAAAAACATTATGCATATTCCTTGTATGTTAATGCATCAAAGCTTAGAGGTGCTGGACTTGCTTTGCCAGAATTATTCATGAATCTGAATGAAGAGTGACGGCAATCTCCTTTGTTTTTTGTTTTTTGTTTTTTTTTTTGTGTTGTGGGGGGGGGGGGGGGGGATTGATGTCGAAGTTGCATGCCTCTAATAATGACAGGGATTTCACCTGGAAGATTGCTTAATCATGTCTCGTATGGAAGACTACTTGCCTACACTTAAACCATCCTATACGAGAATACTATTGAAACATGCAAGCCAATAACACTGTAAATTTATAATATATAGAAAATAATTTATCATGCCATTCCTGAATGCTGGTGCACAAGAAATTGTGATGTATGTTTAATCATATTTAAAAGTCAGAAAGGAGGTGTCGAAACTTTAAGAGTTGTGATGATATATTTGCTTACGGATTAATTGGCGGATGTCGAAGTTTCATAATGATACTCATGCCCGCACTGGTTGTTAAGGTGGATAGGTGGTGGTCAGGAGGTTTCATAATGATAGAAGTGCCCCGGATATAGGGAAGTGTTTGTATGTCGGTGGGCTGAATTTTGCATAATGACAATATAACCAGTGAAGCATCTTTTAAAGCATCATGCAAAATCACCAGCAGGATAAACTTAACCAGATATTCCTGATCTTAGCATCATGCAAATTCACCAGTAGAATATCTTGTTAAGTTGTGTGAAACAGTCATGGTACTTACATTTACATGTTGTAATTGAGTGTTATGGTCTAAATTAATTTGCACTTTTAAGGACAAAAAAGAAGAGAAGAGTTGCTATACACTTTCAAATTACATATATTGAGAGGTCTCCTTACCTATCCCAAATTTTCTTTTTCTTTGTTAGAATATATATGTCTGATGTGTTTTATGTAGAATGGTTTACTTTTGTGTATATGCATGGTAATTTAGGTTGGGAGAAGGAACTAACCTCTCTAACCGTTTCCCTTTTCTAAACTTCTCTTCATCTCTGATAACAACTTTGATAGTATGCATCTGAAGAATCTAGATCACATCTGTATCTCGAGTTTATATTATTGATGAAACATGAATCGTCTTTCAGGGGGAAAAGTTGATGTCACGAAAATTCATGTGTGGGGCACTGTAATGGACAGTTAATGATAATTTCTCCGCCATTTTTCACAGCCTGAAAAGTCAGCTGGCAATTAAGGAAAAGTAAGAAGTTGTTCACCAGTTTTGGAACAATTATGCAAGCAAAAAGAGGAAATGATTACAAATTAATTGACATACAATTACAAATTCAGAAAAATATATGGTGAAATTGCTGGTATTGAGAAAAATGGTGAGCAGTTGATGACACCATTGAGCGTGATTTGTCACTTAAGAAGTTGCATGAGTTCGAATTCCAACTTCAAGAACTTACCAAAAGGAAGGTACGTAGCAGATGGAATTTGATCATTCCAACATTATATATTGACATCATAAATATAATCTGATACCTTCTTTCTTAACAGAGTGGTAGGTTTACTCACGTCTTAAGCACATTTCATGATCTTTGTGCCGTCTTAGGGATGGATATCTTTTGTACTGCAACTGATGTTCATCCAACCATGGACGAATGTGTTGGTGTTCAATCCAAGAGCATTAGCAATGATGCGTTGTCAAAACTTGAACAAACACTGGAAGAACCCGAAGAAGATAAGAAGTTGAGATTAGAGAAGGTAAATCTTGATTTACTCTGGCTATTTATTTTGGTAATGAAATCCATCTCTTATCTCAATGTTATAGAGCAAGTATAGATCTATTTAATTCTTAATGCTTCAGTGTATTCCTCCAATAGCATCTATTGATAATATCTGCATACAGAAACCAATCTAGGAAGCATATATACAAGTATTCTTTTCTTCTTAGGGAAATGGCAATATTCAGTTTTAATAGTTTTCATAGTGGATCATGGGGTCAATATTGTGTATAATTTTCATGAATTAGCAAGCCCCACAATAATATTTGTTAACCATCTGCTAATTTATGAATGATTATGATTAGTATAATGGACCATGTTATAGAAGAGACACAATAAAGAGATAAAGTCTTTAAATCATGGCAAAGAAAGTCGCTTTAAGAGGAATAACTCTGAGGGAAGAAAATACTTTTGAAGAAAAGAATAACTGTTGCTCAATTCTGTTTGGTATTCTTGCTGTGTGTGCTAATCAAATCGAGCATTTAGAATCCTATCAAACTCTGAATGCCACGAACTTGTCACATAATAATCGTATGCAAAATGTTGGGGAAATTACACAAATGCATCATAGTTTCACCACATTTTGAAGAAACTGCAACATAGTTTGCTTTGGTTCAACTTGACAGTTGATACCTTACAACTTTGTTTTCATAAATCACCTAAACATTATGACAGTGTCAAAATCATACAACACACGAAATACATGTGCTATTTTAAGATGAAATACCTATGAAGTTTACAAACAACCCCACCCTCAAAATAGATAGCTGGTTAGCTGAAGTCATCCCGCCACATCAGCACCCTCGGCATTGCCTCCCCTTGAACCACCGCCTTTCAAACCCAAGCTCCTCCCCAGTTGACATGCTCCTCCATCACAGACCTCGATAAATCCTCTTCTGCCCCATACGCTACCTCTCTCCGACAGCAAATTTGTCACCATCAAATCCATCTCTTCTTCCCCCTCCATCATTGCCTCTCAAATCTATCCCCCTTCTAGCCATCCACATGTCCCATTCCATCTCAACCGGTTGTCACAACATTTCCCTCAACTTGTTTGACAAAAAACACCCGAAATATGTTTGATGAACTGATCGAGAGAGAACCTGTTCGGTCGAGAGAGAACTTGACCCACCGAGAACTTGATCGACCCATCATTTGTGAACTGACCGAACTTGATCAACCCATCATTTGTTGATTTCTTCATCTTTTGCATCAAAGCTAATGAATGGAGAGTTGTTTGCAGCTTGATGTCGAATTGACAAGTCATATTTGATAACACATAATGTGCAGTGTTGGCTAATACTTGTTACATTTTTGTATCGATTAACAAAACTAAACTGTAGTTAGGAGTAGAACTCTTCCTGTGGTCTCAGAATAGCCATGTCCCTGATGCCCCCCCCCCAAAAAAAAATAGATGCGTATCATAATTATGACTACAGATTGGTTTAATTAAAAAGCCTTTAGCTTTACACTCTCATAATACTTGCTAGCACATTACTTTCCTCTTTCTTGCCTGTGCAGGTTGCTACAAATAGAGCCTAATTTTGACTCGCTCTTATTATTGCTACAAATTATTTCAGTACTTCATATGTACCGTATATACTATTTAATCAAATAAATTCTTGATTGATTGATGGGCAATGCATGGCTCCAATTGTCTTACTAAGAATTTAGTTCATATATGGTAGGGGTAATATGTAGTTTGTTTGTAAAATGCAAATCAAGAGTCAAAACTCTTTTGTTCTTTTCTTTTCAAGATATTATACCTCTTAGATGCATGTATGGTTACATTGCCCGCGAGAAATGAAAACATGGCATCTTCCGAGATACAGAAGGAGAATGAATGGGTATGCAAATGCATAACACTATCAAAGAACAATAATGTTTCTGACCCAATCACTTCCCTTTCGATTCATCCTCATAGTGCCCCATTGTTTGCACATTTTGGGGATTTTTATCATTTGATCCAGACATTAAGAGCGAAATCAAAACCATTATATCTAATACCATGAAAATAACACCCAAAGGCATTCTTTGTATATTTGAAACAAATTGTCACATTTTTTTGATGCAGAGATGGATATCAGTATGAATGGAAATCGTTTTTAGAATCAATTAAACACAAACTATTTCCAAATTTTTGTTAAGGAAACAGTTTCAGGTTGGGATCTTCCCCAATTTTCTTATCAAAATTAATAACACAAAAATTCTAGGTTTTCATAAGGATGATGGCCAATAGAGAGAGAGAGAGAGAGAGAATAAACTATTTCCAAATTTTGGTTAAGGAAACAGTTTCTGGTTGGGATCTTACCCAATTTTCTTTTCAAAATTAATAACACAAAAACTCTAGGTTCTCATAAGGATGAGGGCCAATAGAGAGAGAGAGAGAGAGAGAGAGAGAGAGAGAGAGAGAGAGAGAGAGAGAGAGAGAGAGGACAACGACACATGTTCTTGAACTTGAGGTTGATTGAGGGGATTGGGGGTGTATTTACAATCACGGAGGAGGAGACTACATCAGAGGCGATGCAGTAGAGGATGTTGAAGGGATTAAGGCAATGGTGGTTGAGTAGAGGTTACAATAAGCATAGAGACGGAGGTGAGGAGGAGAGGGGGGCACAGTCCATGGGATAGCTGGGGATCGAAGACAATTGAGAGAAGCAAAAAACCGAGAGAAACACGATGAAAATTGTGTGTTTATTTTATTTTGTTAAGAATTAAGGAAAGCTAAATTGTGGGGAAAGAAAACAACATTACCAATAATTAAGGATATTTAGGTCATTTGTCATCGATTGTTATCTCTGTTAATCCACCATTAAATTTGGGAACCAATTATAACCAAAATATAGGTATTTTTGTGAAAATGTGATGATATATATACTACTTTTTGTGTAATTGCCCCAAGATGTTGTGAGCATTAATGGAAATAGTAACTTATTTTCGGGAAAGATATAAAAACTGTTTGAAAAAGCCACAATTTGATGCTAGCTAATTTTCATGAAAAGAATGTCTTTTATTGCTGTTAAATTGTTAGCAATACCGGAAATAGTATATAATTCCAATTTGCCCCGTCATATTAAAAATGAAAAGAACAGGTTTATTGTAAATCAAACTATTTATATATAATTCACTCTTTATAACAACTTCATTTATTGTATCGCCCCCAAAATAACCCGGTGGACTTGATCATGTTAAAAAATTCCATCCGATTCCTTTCCCCTGCATCACCAAGAAACCCGATCAACCCCTAAAATCACCACCAGTCAGAAACCACCCCACAGCACCCCCCGAACCCCCAAAAAATTGGAATCCCATTCTCACCGGAAGAGAGCAAGCTATTGATTTGATGATGAGGGAAATGAAAAAATCCAAATTCAGAATCCCATTCTTACTGGAAGAGAGCAAGCTATTGATTTGATGACGAGGGAAATGGAAACAGGTGCCTCTATTAGAGATAGAGTGGGGATCTCTTGAAATCATTTTGCACGTTTTGTTTACATTTGATTGATGTATGTGGAAGTTTGAAGAAACGGAGCCCTTTTTAGTACACTAATTGATTCACTGAGCTTCAAGAAAATGCACAGATTCAGTTCTACAACCTTGCACTAATAAATGTTTTCGTATGTCGTTATGGTTCAATATTAAGTTATATGTGAATATTAATGTTCTCCCTGTTCAATTTTTTATACAAATGTTTTTTTCCAAGTCCGAGCGGAGCCTAGAGATTATGTAGGCCCTACGTAATTTGTAGCAGATACATTTGAGGAATACATGGAGAAATGTTATGAATATTAAATCATAGAAGATTTAACTAGTCAGTATTTTTGGCTGAGATATAGCAACAATGTATGGCAAATCTTAAAGTGTTTGCTGTAGCTATGCTGCTGTTCATGAGATTGTTATTAACATGTAACGTACCCAACCATTTCTTGCTCAACAGAAATTTCTGATCTTGTTGATATAGGTGCATGTTATTGCTGTAGTTATTTTAAATTTGACATGCTAAGTTAGTCATTAATCTACGTAGATTTTTGTTTGTTTACCTCAATGCCTTCCATGAATATTAGACCTCCTGGCAAAAGAAAGTTAAAGGATTTGAAATTAGGTAACTGCAAGTACAAATCTTGTTCTCACATCTTTATAGTCGTTTACTATGCAGAATATCCGTAGAATGTTTTTTTCTTATTTTATGGAATGTATCTTTTATATTATTAGCTCATCATACGAGTATACAATGTAAGAACCTGTTTGGGAAACTACGCTAGAAATCAATCTGGGAGGCCTGGTGGAGCTGATATGACCCCAAAGCAATGCACATTCGGAAATAGGTGGGCCATTTATGAGTCGAATTGGAGCATGACATAAACAGAGCCCATACAAGGCATTTCAATAATGGAGGTTGGTCCACGAGTCGAGCTAATTCTAGCTAAGCTCTTTCGTTAAACCGAGCTTAAGTTATTCTGATGCGATCCGGGTCTACACCAAGCGGAGCGGCGCGCACCACGGGGGTGACTTACCCTTTTGCTCATTGGCGAGTTGTGTGTTTAGCAATTTTATCCGTTTGCTCATTAGTCGAGTTGTGCGTTTAGCCATTAGAGGGCTTATTAGTCTTTTACTTATTTTCATGTTTAGGAGTGGTTAAAAGCCTACGAGCCGGCCCTAGTTTATTTTTATCGAAGAACGATCATTTGAGAGTAGTTTCGTGTTAGGGATTTGGGGGATTAGGCTTGATCCATCAATTCAAGCTAAGGAGAGATCCACTCCAGAAGGGATCGCCTATCTTAATATCAATTTCTATTGTCCAAATCAAATTTCTTTTCTTTCTTTCCACTAAAAATCTGAACTTTTGCTACGATTAACCCAAATCGTATCAATTTGGTATCAAAGCACTCGATTTTATGGCGAGCACACGAGCGACTGCGACGAAAACTCTGGAGGAGCGACTGGATGCGGAGATCTCAGGGTCGCGGAAGGAGATGACGGATATGAAGGAAGAGATCAAGGCAGATCTGAGTGCAACCATGGATGAGAAGATGAATCGGATGTCGGAGCGATACTCGCGCGAGATGAAGGAGGGGTTTGCCGAGATGGCGAAGATATTTCAGCAGCAATTTTTTCAGCGAGATCCGGATCTGAAATCGTTCGGATCTTCAGATCTGATCTCGCGAACAAACCCGGAAAACGGTGACGGCGGAAAGCAAGCCCTAGCCCTAGGGTTTGAAGGAGGGACTTTCCCTTCATGGGAGGACGCCACGGGACGAAGGGAGGACGGACGGGCCCACCAGGGGCCCGCCGGTGATCGGCCGCCCCCAACTGGGGGCGGTGAAGGCGGGCGGCCCCGAAACGGGGCCGCTGGAGGGCAACCACCCCCTTTTGGGGGGGGGCGGCGAACAACAGCGGGCCCACCTGGGGCCTGCTGGGGGTTTTCCGCCCCCCATGGGGGGCGGCGGAGGATGGCGCCCCCAATCTGGGGGCGCGGGTGGGATTCCACCCCCGGCGGGGGGCGGAAATGGCAGGCGGGCCCACCTGGGGCCTGCAGATGGAGATCCGCCCCCCGTGGGGGGCGGAGGAGGGTGGCAGACCCACTTGGGGCCCACTGGAGGTGGGCGGACCCCGTGAGGGGGGGCGGCGAGGACAGACGGGCCCATCTGGGGCCCGCAGGAGAATTTCCCCCTCCTTTTGGGGGCGTCGGAGAGGGGTGGCTACGTGGGGGACCCCGGCGGGAGCATGTTGATGTGTGTGATGATGTGGGCGGACTCGCCAACGAGAGGGCCAGAGGAGATGAAGGACGGTGGAGAGCAGAGGAGCATCCTTACCAGAGGCGTCAGGCAACCAACGGGGAAGGGCCACCACGAGGTGACACCAACCCAGAGACGAGGATGAGGAAGTTGAAGGCACCGCTGTTCGATGGGAAGGACCCCGTTGGGTGGATTTACCAGATAGAGAGGTATTTTGATGTCACAGGCTTCATGGAGGCGGAGAGACCGAGGGCGATAGCATTGAGCTTCGAGGGTGAGGCTCTTGGGTGGTACAGGTGGACCCAGAAGCACATGCCGATACGGACGTGGAGGGAGCTGACAGAGTGCCTCATGGAGAGGTTTCAGGAGACCCACGCGGGAGGGCTGTTTGAGCAGTTGTACACCTTGCGACAGGATGGGACCGTGAGGGACTATATCACGAAGTTCGAGACACTCGCGAGCCGAGTGGATGGTGTGTCTGCGGAATCGCTGGAGGGGAATTTTTTGAAGGGGCTGAAGCCAACTGTGAGAGCGGAGCTGGGAGTACATGACCCTCAGGGGCTGGCAGCCATGATGCGAGTGGCTAGGAGAGTGGAGGACATGTTGGCTGAAGAGAGAAAGTCTAGCGGGTCCGGGGGCGGATCAACATACCGCAGTCCAGCACCTACTGAGACAACCCAGACCACTGTGGGGGCACCGGCGACGGCAAGGAGGGATGCGACGGAGAAGCGGCCGGGAGGGCAGACTCGCCGCATGACAGAGGCCGAGATGAGGGAGCGGAGGGCCAAGGGCCTTTGCTTCAAGTGTGACGAGAGGTTCACACCAGGGCATCGTTGCACAGGGAGGGCCATGCAGCTGAAGGTGGCAGCAGAGGAGGATCTTGTGGTGATGCTTGACGGAGGTGGGGACGAGGCAGAGCCGCGCCCACACTTAGATTAGAGAAGATGGACACCATCATCAGACTGCAACCTTGAGGACAAAGTTCATTTTTTGGGGGGGGAGTAATGATGCGATCCGGGTCTACACCAAGCGGAGCGGCGTGCACCACGGGGTGACTTACCCTTTTGCTCATTGGCGAGTTGTGTGTTTAGCAATTTTATCCGTTTGCTCATTAGTCGAGTTGTGTGTTTAGCCATTAGAGGGCTTATTAGTCTTTTACTTATTTTCATGTTTAGGAGGGGTTAAAAGCCTACGAGCCAACCCTAGTTTATTTTTATCGAAGAACGATCATTTGAGAGTAGTTTCTTGTTAGGGATTTGGGGGATTAGGCTTGATCCATCAATTCAAGCTAGGGAGAGATCCACTCCAGAAGGGATCGCCTATCTTAATATCAATTTCTATTGTCCAAATCAAATTTCTTTTCTTTCTTTCCACTAAAAATCTGAACTTTTGCTACGATTAACCCAAATCGTATCATATTCCATATGCTTTTTCAATCTCATCTCATTTAGGTCACTGAATGAATCTGAGTGATCTTCTACTGAGCTCATTCCAAGTTGAACCTTGAGAGGTTCTCAAGCCTGTTAGCAGCCCTTTACATAACTCCATCCTTTTCAGGTGTTACACTCACCAAGCCTTTTTTTGAATAATCGTAAGCTCTAATGATAATTTACCAAACCTTATTGTGCGTTTTTGCAAATATAAGGCCTTTATTTTTTGGGAGAAAAGAAGTTCAGTGACATGGTACCCATGGGCAGATCTGTTCTTTCTTTCTTTATTTCCTTTTTTGGGATTTGGGACATGGGTGGTCGTTGGGGAGGTACTGCCCCCTTGAAATTTCCAAAACCTTCTTGTACTTCTGTTGGAGACATGATTCCTCCTTAATTTTCCAAACTTGTCATGTCTAAATGTGGGAGGCTTCTTCAATGTCTGGTTCAAGAAAAAAAGGTAGGTACTTTTTCCCTTTATGCTAGGTTTCTAGGTCAATTAGCAAATTATCACATATTTTTCTTAGAAAAGTTAGGCTAGATTCTTTTGTTCTGGCCAAACCAGGCCAACTAAATTAGTGTTTCTCAATCTAAATTAGCAAATTTTTCTTTAATTTAATTTAATCAACCCCATATGCTTTTGGACAGAATTTTTGTATATTTATTTTAATATATAAAAGGATTACTCAATCCTTCCATTGTGGTTATTTCCATATAAAAAATTTCCCCTTAAAATGTTGCAAAATGGAAATTAATGCTTGATTCAGGGCAATTGCTTGAAAAGGTATGAGAATTGAATAGTCCAATTATTGTTTTTCTTGTTATAATGTTGTCTTATACCGCTTTTACTATGATAAATTTATTAGGAAAAAGGGTTTTAACCTAGATATTTATCTAAAGGGTCGGTAGTAATCACACTATGGACCATTCTTAGACACGATCCACTCTGTTCACTGTTCAGTGTAATATCCATGCTTTGAAATAATTGTCTATGAAAGATCAAGTGGTTTATATGCTTTTTATTTTTGATCAAATGATTCTATCTAATCTAAATTTGGGATACCGTTCATTTTGAAACCACCACATCCATGATTCAAAAAACCAAAGTACTTGAATTTTTTGTGCACAAGTATTTGTGATTATATCGTTAGATCACAACGAACGGAGTGGAATGTCCTTATGGTTGGATTATAGTGTTATTTAAGGATACTCACACGAATGGAGTTGGATTATAATCCAATGAACGGAGTTGGATAATAGTGTTATTTAAGGATACAAAATTCATGCACAAATATTTGTGCATAAATTTTTTGTGCTCAAGTATTTAGATCACAACGAACGGATTGGAATGTCCTTATGGTTGGATTACATTGTTATTTAAGGATACTCCTTGATAAGTCATCTTAGGAATACTTTACACAGATAGTTATTCATGCATCAATAACTATTGCCAGCTTTACTTGTGCATACTCAATAAAAATCCTCGAACCGCCCTAATGTCAGCAGACAACCACCCACCAACCCCCATCCTCAAACCCAACCCCCCGACCATTTGAAAGGTCAAACTGATGCTACACACCATGCGTGTCCTTAACAAAGCCTCCCCCCCAGAGAAAAAGAAAAAGAAACAGAAACAGAAAGAACAACCTGGGGGGTGAAGTCTTTGTTAAGGACACGCTCTGTACAGGGGTGGGCAAATATCCCAAATCTGATTCCGAAACCGGTTTCGATTCTGAATATTTGGATAGTTTGGATTCGGATTTGGATTCGGGCAAAAAATAGTCAACCGAATTATTTCGGAATCGGAAACCGGAACAAACTTACAGAACACAAACCTGACCCGATTCCGATACGATGTTATAGGTAATGGAAGAAATGCACACTGCACGTGAGTACTTTTGAGAAGAAGTGCTAAAAACCTATTTAAATCAAATTATAATTAGAATCTGATCGATGTGGGACTATTTGATGCTTTTCTTTCTTCCAAATCTGACCAACTGGTGCTCCTATTGGTGAAGCTGCTGCTCCTATGGGCCACGACGTCAGATGCAGCAGCAGCTCCTATGGGCCACAACGTCAGTTGCATCCGTACCACTACACGTGTCGCCGACTTCTCCCTCTGCGGCGACTCCACGACCCATGCAGCGAGTCCACGACCCCATCCTCCCCTGCTCCGGTCGCTCCGGGCATAACTCATCCTCGGTCACCAATCTCCCACAACTCTCCTTCCTCACCCTCCTCGACTGAAAGCAGATCTCCGGCCCATCCCTTCCAGCATCACCACCATCACTGGCCTCCACCTCCTCGACCTCGTCGGCGCAATCCCCAGAGATTTGGCAAAATCAAGATGCTAAGCCGAGATCTGCTGGCAAAGCACCACATCTGGTTCGATGCATGAGCTCTCCTTTGTCTCGCATCGGTCACATTACCGAATTAAAACTAGTTTATATTAGTGTTTTGAGCACAGCCTAACGAAATTATTACTTGAGGAGCCCCGACGGATTCGGAGTCGTTGCAGCGTTGCCATTGTCCAAATCGGAATCGGGTTTCGGATCTTAATTCTTCATTGGATTTCAAAAGCAGAATCCGAATGTTCGGGTCCGATTTGTTGGAATCTGATGCAGGCCTTTTTCCCGACCAAATTAAATCGGATCAAATTCGGATTTTAAAAAAATCGGATATACCCGATGCCCACCCCTAGGTGTGTAGCATCGGTTTGACCTTTCAAATGGCTCTGTGCTAGCCAGGCTTGTGCTTCGATATGGTGCATTAAAGTGTGGCGAGCCCTACCAAACTTCTGCTTTCTTTTGGGTTGGGTCATAAAACTTGGCTAGGCAGGCCTAGGTGCCAGACTGAAAGCCTAGCACCAGACCACCTAGGCACTTGCTAGTAAGTATGCATGGATGCGTAGTACCACGATGGGCCAACTTCCATGAAGTCCTTGCTTGGACATTTGGGAATGTGTCATAAAACTTGGCTAGGCAGGCCTAGGTGTCAGACTGAAAGCCTAGCACCAGACCACCTAGGCACTTGCTAGTAAGTATGCATGGATGCTTAGTACCACGATGGGCCAACTTCTATGAAGTCCTTGCTTGGACATTTGGGAACGTGTCATGAATGACAATAACTTTGTGATTGCCTAGCCCTCATCCTTGCTGATATTGCAGTTTTGAATATTATTTGCATCTCTCTGCGTGCAGTGAGCACAATATGATCTAGAAGAAAAGCCCTATGAATAGATTCATTAAATTGAACATTGCTAGTGATTTTCATTTTTTACACATCAATGTGCAGGATGATGTCATTCTATATTCAACTTGCAAGCTTTACTTTTCTTTTTTCCATTTACGTGTTTTCGGCACATGATATATCTTCACAACTTTAATCCCTCTTTTGATCTATTATGTCTTCATTCTCTCATAGATGCATATGATATCATCTTTTTATTGGAATTCCTGTTAAATTTTACCACTGACACTTTAGGCTGTTTATTTTTATGTGGAATCCATCGTGCTTTTATTTCAATATTCCAAAGCATGGTTTTGAGACCTTGCATTTTCTCATTGACAATCATCATTGATCTTGTTCCATACATCAAAATGTTTTAGATTCGTATAATGCGTGCTGTCATAATAAGCTAAAATATGTAAAATGCTTACAGCTTAGCGTGTCTGGCACTCCGGACATGACATGCATATCCATCCATATCAGACATCTCCAAAAGGTATGACTTTTATTTACATTAAACAGTATGTTGTAACATGAAGTTATCATCCCCTTCTTGACAAAAACAAATGGTTTATAGATCATTTTATTTCTAGGCGCTTCTAGAAACAACTAAACACACACTTATTGAGTTAAATACATCCATGGACAATAAATACATGCATGATAATCGTGTCCCCATATCGTAGACTTAAAGGATTACCGTGATAGTCACTGTGTCCGTTCCGGAGAATGACACGTATCACGTCTCCTAATCATAGCTACTATATGATATCGAGTCACATCCAATATAAATTTTGATGATGAGCAACCATATTTCTCTTATACTAACTTTATGTATACATATATTAGATGACGTATAAGATTAAGTGACAGTGTGACAAGTCAAAGCAAAATGAATCGAAGACTTCTATGACAAGGACATGAAGCATAACAACTACATCAAGCAAACAAGTGCATATTATTTTCTTAACACCAGTTTGTGGTGTTAAGGGTTGTAATTTTCTTGTGGGTTAACAAGAGATTTAGTGAAAACTCAAGCGAGAAGGTTGGAGACTGAACTAGGTCAGGTAGGTTGAACCAGAATAAAACTTGGTTTTTGCACTTGCAATCTAATTTGGTTGTTCTATACTTGTTTAGTTACTTGTGTTGTTTTCCGTTGTAAAAAATGAATTATATATAAGTATAAATTGTTGATTAAGATTCTAAGTGGTAACTCAGTTAGAAATCTTAAGTAGAACTTAATAAACCAATATTCAACCCACACTCTACTGTTCTACTTGTCATTTACATGATCCAATACATGATATCAGAGCTTAGAAAAGGATGTCGTCAACAAAAAAAGGATCTAAGTTCCCCCAAAGGACAATATAAACTGACCACCAAGGTTCACATGATCGAACTATGAATACTGAAAGATGCAAGATGATAACCTACCTCAAATTGATCAACTTCGAGCTATGGAACATTGTGTAGATTCCATACATCAAACCAACCACACCCGACACAACTTAGACCGATGCGGAAAAGACACATGCAAACCTAGATGCTAAAGCTATAAACGGACTATTTTGCGCGTTGAATAGCAACGAGTTCAACCGTATTTCAACGGCACCAATCACACAAAATATGACACATAAGAGAGGTAACATATGAAGGTACAAATAGAGTTAAAGAATCTAAAATTTCTATTCTTATACACAGATTCAAACTTTTCAAAATGAAGGACATTGAATCAATCACCGTGATATACACTAGACTCATCAGCATCACCAATTCACTGCGTTGGGCACGACGACACCCAACCCCGAACTAGTCGAGAAGAGGTTTCGCTCTCTTACTCGGGAGTGTAAAAAGAACACGGCTATTGAAGAAGGCCAATGACCTATCCAAACTCATATCACAAGATTTCGTAAGAAACTTGATGGCGTACGAGGTGCATCTTGAAGAAAGAAGGCAAGAGTAAGCACTGAAGACGAAAGCTCTAGCTTTCAAAGCCATATCAGTCATAAAGGATTCCAATAGCGACACCGAGGAGATCACGTTAATAACAAGATTGCTGAAGAAAGAGAAGGTAAATTCAAACCCAATGAAGTCAAGTTAACTAACAAAACTACTTCAAATTTTACAAAAAATGGCACATCAAAAAGACCACCAGTTATTAAAGGCTAGGATCACACACACCGACAAGCCAAAGAGATTCAAAAGGTTCGTCAAGATGCACCTCATACACCAATAAATTTAAGTTAACTATCAAAAACTACTTTGTTCTTCAAATGTAACAAGCCAGTGCACATAACATAAAGACGGTCCGTTATTAAAGGATATGTTCACAAACAACGAAAAGCCAAAGAGGTTCAAAAGGAAGGTTCTAGCGGCAACATGAGACGATTTTGATTCTTCATTCGACGAGATAGAAGAAATTGAAGAAGAAAAGACAACATGTGCTTTATGGCACACAATGACGACAACGAGGTAAGTTTCATATCCGATAATAAAATGACTTTTTGCATTTAATGAGTTGTATGCTACTCATATAAAACTTATTAAGTAACACAAATTACTAAAACATGAACATGAAGATTTGCTTGAAATATGTTCTAAAATATACGATATTTGTAAAACTAATAGAAAATTAGTAAAAGGGAACACCAAATTAATAGAAGAGAATAATTTGTTAAGAAATGAATGGAATAATCAAATGATAAATTAAGCAAACTTGAGATGAATCTATTAACAAAGTAAAATTTGAAGAATTAGTCAAAATGTGGAAATTTTTTATAAATGCAATGAAATCTTAAATATTCTTTCTTCACAAGATATATCTAACACCAGATTTGGTTTAGGATACAATTCATAAAGACAAAATGTACACAATTTTAACACTTTTGTTAACCGTAAACACAACAAGACAAATCTGTTAAATATCATGCCTTTATTTACACTACATTTTGAAAGAACAATAAAAAAAGATTTAATAATTCACATTGTGTAAATCATAATAAAAATCTTATGATACATATCTGGATAATAAAGAATTCAATTAATACAAGTAAAAACATATATATAAACAATTTCATGAAGAAAGTTCATAACTCAAAGAATTATATATATGTTCAGTCTAAGAAATAAGAAATCCAAACCAAAATGGATTTGGGTTTCTAAAGAAAAACATTAAAGAATCCTAAATAATAAAGTACCAAAACTATGATGCTCATCTTATATGTACCTTATGAAGAAGAAATTAAAAGTAGTAATTATATAATATTTGAAATCAAATGTTCAAAAATTAGGTGACAATAAATTCATAACGATAATAGTAAGTCACAAGGATTCTCCTCTAAAAACTTCAAGTCACCGAAGTGCCACTGTTTTCATTTGTTTTCATTAGTCGATTAATGCACTCATTAATGCATGACTACTAGTCTCGACTAATAGACAGCCTAGTCGACTAATTCAGAAAAAACTGCTAGTGTGTTACACATACTAGTACATTATATATGGTTCCTAGGCCAGAACCACACATGCAAGTTTCATTGCCTTGTTCGTGCATTTTTCTGAGGCGTTGCTTGTGACTCCACGTGGGAAAAGGGGAGGGGCTAAACTGCAAACTCTATTTATTCAATTGGATTCAAACCCGACCTATTAGACTTGAACCCATGACTTATTGGATCCCCTTCACTTGAATTCTATAATCCTTGAATTTACATCGTCTAATCATCACCTAAGGATTCAAAATCACATCAAACTCTTTAAAACATAGTTTCAGCCGAAAAATCCAGAAAATTGTTTTCATTGTCCTCAAACTAACAAGTCTTCTTCCCTCGGCTGCGTCCATCTCCAACTTGAGCCCTAGGCTGCTGATCTCTTACAAAAACTCCACTTTTGGTACTTCAAACCTTCAATCATAAGGTTTAATCTCTTTTTCCTTTGGATTTCAAGCTTTATTTCATCTGGCATCAGGATTTCCATCCCCTAGATTTTTTCTACCTCATAATTCACATAATCCTCATATTTTCCATCAATCATCATATCTAAGAGAGCTGGAGCATCTTCATTTAGACCATCTTCATCCTTACATGTTCCTGTTAGGTTTTCTATCATGTATAACATAACTTATACGCAGCGGAAAAATAGAAACCTACCAAAGATCCATGTGTTTTAATTGATTTGATCGTGATTACTAACCTTTGTTGATTGTTCGAGAAATCGGACTGCATGTGCTGGTCGATGATTGACCACTCTTTACTAGTATCTACACATGAACGTCACGATCGGAAGTTGCAAGGGTGCTAGCTCCTTCTCTGCAACTAGGATTTTCTCTCGCTATGTACTTTCTCAGAAACGGCAAAAATTGCATGCATGCTGAAAAAACTTCTCTATAACATATATATATAGTCTCGCATTAACCCTTTAACGTGTTTCAGTTATGCAGAGATATCTTAGGGATAATATCTTAACAAGATATAATATCAGTTAACCCTTTAACGTGTTTCAGTTACACAGAGATATCTTAGGGATAATATCTTAACAGTTAAAATATATCGCCTTATTTCAAATTTCAAATCAGATTTTAAATTCGAAATCTCATTTAAAACCATATCCGATCCATTACGTCCTTTTTGTGCGATCCAATAGGCTCATATCAAATTGGCAGTGTGCCTAATCCCATTATAAGCCCACAAGTTATACGTGGTCTGTAGCAAGATATTATGACTACCCAATTAATATGAATATTGCTAGTCCTATATTAACCTAACCAATAGAACATGTCATAATCCTTTTGTCATATAATATCTGATTTGAACATAAGTCTTGGATAGTGTCATACTTATATTGTTAAACATTCAATTTCTCGATGACTAAGTAGACTGATAAAATTAAATGACATTGATCATGTATCAATTCATCTGAGCATGGCCATGCATTTCTTAGTCCTACTTATCGAGGGGCCCATTAGATATATCTCTCATAAGTGAGGGACAAATTCCATATTGTTCATTCACTTTCCTCTACATAATTCACATCATGATCAATCATAATCTTTATGATTAGCTGATTAAAGATAACATTTGGTTATTTCAATACATGATGTTCCTCTTATAGGAAATTGTGATGATATCAGGTCTAAGGATTCTATGACAACTATTGAGATCATTTATGACACTGATCCATGCAAGAATCTCATATCGAGTCTATCCAGTACCTTGTTCAACAAGTACCTACAAGTTTTTATTTGTATCACCATGCATATAATTATCTCATAATTATCAACCTAACTCATACTATTCATCATTATATTTTTAATGATGAATGACTATGGATACTTAAAATAACATAAAACATATATTCAAATATTATTATAATCAACATGCAAGCAGTATAATAAGAACATTAAGAGAACCTTTTTATAAATGAAAAATGATATAACATAAAGGTCCAAATATTTGGCATATGTCATAACCACTAAAAGTTCCACCTTTCCACTGCTATTTGAGAAAACCCGATCTTGAAGAGAAATTCTTTAGGGAGAGGTTTGTAAAATTTGAAGGTTACTTAAAGTTTGGCATATCTTAAATTTTCAATAATAGTAATTTGCATGATATTTTTAGTTATGAAAACTCTCAACCTTGTTATTCTAGGTAAGTGAACCTCTTTTACACCAACTTAGAAAGTCAAAAAGATCATCATATAGTTAGCTTGGTAAAGAATATTGAAATAAAATTATCATCTAAACAAATAGGGTAGCATACTATGCATTCCTAATCATGGACTAGTCATTACTGAACTTGAAATGGATAAACCAGAAATCCTTTCAAAAATGCTTACTAGGAGACATTATTGATGTAGGAATACCTTCAAAGAAAACCTACACCCACTCCAAAATTATAGGTAGAATTCTGTCCTACAACATCCTACCAAAGTAAGGAAACTTCACTTATATCTCAGTTGACCTGGTTAAATGCATATATGCTCTTCTTGGTCAAATAGAGTAAAACTGAGCTCAGAGTTTATATGACAACCTTTCTAGACCAGTTTATACTTCTATTCATGCATTCTGACTAGGATCTTCTTATTTTTCGAAGTCAACATATATATCGAGACTGAAGTCCTACCCAATGTTGTACCTTTTGATAAATCAGTCCTTTGTAAAATGCATCATTTAATTGATCCTTCACTTGACCAACTTAAACCTGAAAGTGAAACTGCATCTGAACCTGGTTAATCATATATTCCTCCTAACTCTTTATCCCATTTGGTCACTTTCAATCTTTGACAAGCAATATCGGTAGGTTGATGGTGTCAACTTCGTTATTTTGCACCAAATGGGTTAGTTGCAGAAGCAACGCTGCTTAACCAAGAAGATAAAAAATAATCAAGTAGAAATTCATCATAACCAACAACTGAGAAGCTCCTAAGAAGAACTTCGAAGCGGTCAGTAAGCCCTCTGGAAGAGGATGAATGACTTCTTTCTCCCTCAATAGAAAAGTTCTTGAGTGGTAGGATTTTATGTTCTAGGAGATGATGTATGATGTCGAGTTTGATGTAATAAATTTGAGACTTTTGTACTCATGACACTCCTATTAATGAAGTATCTTATTTGTCGCAAACTCTGTGTATGAATTAATCAATCTCTTTAATTCTTTTGTGAATATAGATGTATTATGGTTTCACATTTATAATACATGTTGATACATTGGAAATAAATTTTCAATTGCTTAAGAGAATTGCTAAATACACCGAATTCGGTTCGGTGTATTTATGACTGTTTCTAATTTTAGCAAAAAATCATATGGAATTATGTTGATGTAACATTTTTGAAATGATTTATTTGCCACAAATAGCAAAATTCCTGCTGTTCGGTGTATGCAGCAGAACCCTTGCTTAAAACATATATGTAAATAATGTGACTATCTTGATACATTTCTACTGAAATTATATTTTTGGTACCCTTACAAAAAGTTAATTCTAGATACTTAAGTTACATTAACAAGGGAACTAAGAATTGTTAGTAAACATGAGCTATAAAATTGATTCTTATTAAAAAATCACTCGTATTATCTATTATACAATTGAGGGCATGCGATGTGACGTTTGTCCCAGTCACAAGCTGACTGGGACTGACTGGGACAAACGTCACATCGCTCCGTCTAGTCAACCGACCAATCAGCCGCCCAGTCAGCTTTGGGGTTTTGGGCTTCGGGTTTTGTTTTTGGGTCCTTTTGCCCCCCGATGCTACTGACACACACCAACACTTTGCTCCTTTTCGGTTGCGCGTGTGCACCGCATCCTTTTCGTACGGATTTTTTCCGCGACATGCACACGGGTTATTTCTAGTCTTTAAATAAATTATAACAATGATTGAAATTGAATTAATTTATTTTAATTGATCATATGAAGTTACATATGAGGAACTTTTGAGATATGTTACATTATGGGTTCACATCTAAAACTTGCATAAATGTTAAAGAAAATAAGATACATGTGTGATATTCTATATATGATATTTTTGTATGACACATTGATACATTGACATATTTTGGACTTCATATTTTGGACTCAATAGTAACTTGATGATATTCTCTTGTGGTGATTCATTACTTGAGTGTGTGTGCGTGCACGTGCACGTGTCAATAAATGAACTAAACAAAATGCATTGAATTGCCAAATGAACAAAGAATTGAAAATGAATAGTAATATGATTAATATTGTTCACTCCAATAGTTTAAAATTTTAATGTCACTTGCTTCTTTTTGTTGATGAGGAGGGAGAAAAATACATAAACATTGGAGTAAAATAGAATTGGATTAAAATGGATTAAAATGAATAATAAATGGACTAAAATAGACAAAACACATAACATAACTAAATACATAAAAAATTTATTTGACATGATACATATATATGACACATGTGATATATTGATACATACTATGATACATATGATACACATGATACCTGCTGAAATACACATGATACTCACTTGCATTGATGCATGTGGGTTATTTTTAAATGAGATAAATGAGAATCAGGTGGCCAAGGAGGGACTTCCCTCCTTGGCCACCCTCCTTGGCCACCCTCCAGGCCGCCCACCACTCTGATGGGTGGTGGGGTCCATACCCCCACATGTGAGGTGGGCGGCCTGGATGGTGGCCAAGGAGGGGATCCCTCCTTGGCCACATGATTCCCATTTATCTCTTTTTAAATTATGACTAACAAGTACAATATTTTTTATTCATCTTGTATACTATATGTTTGTCAAAAAAGATAGTGTTGAATATTGAGTCACCTCCAACATAAATTTTGATGATCAGAAATACATCCCTCCTGATTTTCATTCTTTTTAAATATATGACTAACACGTATATTAATTTTTATTCATCTTGTATACTATACGTTTGTCTAAAAAAGAGAGTGTTGAATATTAAGTCACCTCCAACATAAATTTTGATGATCAGCACATATATTTTTTGAACTAACTTTATATATGTAGATATTAGATGATGTACAAGGTTAATTGATATTGTGACAAGACAAGACAATGAATTGAATACTTTTATGACAAGAACATGAAGCATAACGACTACATCAAGCAAACAAGTGTATATATTGTAATTAATGTATTTTCTATTTTCTTATCTTAGAGTATATGTTAAAACCTTGAAGATGCATCACACACACATGAAACCCTAAGAAGACTTTAAATTAATTTGATTTTAATCCATATCAAACCCCTAGGTTTCGATCGTAAACTGTGCTTTTTTGCCTTTATTAGTTGACCAATGCTGAACCCCTAGTCAACTAATAGAAGACGAGAACTCTGACGGCTCAGTTTTGTCAACCATTAAAGGTTCATTAGTCGACTAATAGCGAACCATTAGTCGAATTATACTTGTTCATTCATCGATTAATGATGCTACCATTGGCTGAGTTGACTTTGAAAACCTAGCCGTTTTAAATCGTTGTAAATGATATTTTTGACATATCCTTTGATGGTTTTTAATCTTTAAAAATAGAAAAAACCTTAAAATTAATGAAGTTTTTATTAATTTTGAGAGAAAAAATGTTCGGTATTGACCAAAATAACCTCCAACTCTTTTTCTTCTTTGAACCAAAAGAAAAGATCTAGATGTTATATTCTCTCAATTCCTAATCTCTTGAATTAAAAATTCATTCCTATAATCACCTTTACACACAAGATCTTCATCTTCAAGACTGTAGGAACTTTGTTCTCAATCTTATTGCAAATGTCTAATTTTCTCTCAAGGGTGTTTGAGAGAATGATACGTTTTCTCACAAGGTTGTTATAGGTTGTTTTCTTAACACATGTCTGTGGTGTTAAGGGTTGTAATTTTCTTACAAATTAGCAAGATATTTAATAGAAATCTCAAACAGTGAGGGGACTGGACTAGGTCAGGATGACTGAAGCAGGATAAAACTTGGTGATTGTGCTTGCTATTTGGTTTGATTGTTCTATCTTTGTTTACTTCTTTTTACAATACTTGTGTTATTTTTCGCTACAAAATTCATTATACACAAGTATTAATTGTTGATTAAGATTCTAAGTGGTAACTCATGTAGAAATCTTAAGTAAAACGTTATAAAACATTAATCATCGTCCATCTAGTGTTCTACTTATAATCAATAAAATTCAACTTTTACTAAGGTCACACTTTTTATTTTCTTCCATAAGCTGTTTCTTTTAAGATCTGGCACCACCATTATGTTGTTTATTCCGCCATAGAGATGAGAATGTGCTCTGGCTAGCCCGGTACCCATTTAGGTGTTGGATATTGTACTCCCCGGATTTGGTTTTGGATGATGAACAAACATAAATATATCGTGAACTAACTCTTTGTGAGCGCAGTTATGGAGATCGTCGCCAAAATCATATGAACATCCAAAGCGACGTCTCGAGACTTCTCAATACGCGTGATCGTATGCCTAAAGCTTCGTTGAAGCTTATGGACCATCATTGAAGTCATGAAGATTCGATTGAAGCTTTTGAAGACGGTATCGTCAAGTTTTATTTATAGTCTTCTAGCTTCTTTCGTAGAATGTTAAGCCTTGAGTGGGTCTTACGTTTTAATCTTCATAACGCTCCTATCTTAGAACTAGGATCTTAGTTGAAGTCCATTCGAACTTTCCCGAAGCATCGCGCTTCGTTTCGCGACTTCTTGTGCATGTTAGTTGGTTCAAGAAGAAGAACCAACCGACTAGATGGTGATCTAGTCGGTCGGCAAAGCTTCTTGGACGTACTAGTTTGCCTTCTCAGTTCATAGCTCTTTACTGTTTACAGTTAGTCGGTCTACGTTGACTCACCGACCGACTAGTTTGTGAACTAGTCGGTCAGTGATGCTTCTTAGACCGACTAGTTGAGCTTCTACTGTACATGCCAACTTACTGTTTATCGTTAGTCGGTCTATGTTCATTTGGCGACCGACTAGTTGATGAACTAGTCGGTCAACTTTTGTTCTTGGACCGACTAATTCAATTTGTTCTCAGACTATTTGTTTTATCTCTTAGTCGGTCTAAGTTCACTCACCGACCGACTAGTTGTGAAACTAGTCGGTTGGCAACAGTTCTTTGACCGACTAGTTCTGTTAGTCTGAAATTCGACCTATTCCCTGTTCACCACTTAGTCGGTTCATGTTGATTGACCGACCGACTAGTTGATGAACTAGTCGGTCAGTGGTTGTTCTTTGACCGACTAGTTTGGTTCAGAATAGAGTCGTTGGAGCACTTAATGCCACGATTTTCTTTCTCTCTTTCCTCTATCCTATATATACTTGGAGTGCTGCATTCATTGCACTCAAGGCTGATATTAAGAGAAGTTTAGAGATCAAAGAGAAAGCATTCATTCCTCATTCAAAGCTCTTTCATTCCAATCTTGAATCTCTCCTCACTCTTATTTCAAAAGAGAGATTCATTGATTGTGAGCCTTCCAAGCCAAGTGCTTGATTCTAGGTCACCAACAACCTCATAGCTCTCCATCGCTGATCTACATCTTGGAGCTAGGGTTTGGTGCCTCTTCATCTTCCCCAAAATCATCTTTGCCCTAATTCGTAAGTTTACTCAAGGCATAGGTATTTTGTGGTAAGCATTTCTATTTCAATTTACTTTGATATTGTAAGTGATTCACTCTCGGTTGTGAGAGTGTGTTTGTGATCCCGGGTTGTGGGAGTCACAATTTTCATTTGTGTATGATTTGACTTGTGAAGGTTTTTCACAAGTATTTCATAGTGGAAATCTTGAGTTAGGGTTTCTAACTCGAGTATCCGGAGGGGATCCGGGTGTTTGGGACGTAGGATCACCGGGAACAAGTCGGGGAGACTTGGGTGGATCCGAACCCAGTAATATCGTTTGTTTGCGATTGTTTCTTTGTTGTCTAACATTTACATTTCCGCATT
This sequence comes from Scilla litardierei, assembly GCA_030789695.1. Taxonomy (NCBI): domain Eukaryota; kingdom Viridiplantae; phylum Streptophyta; class Magnoliopsida; order Asparagales; family Asparagaceae; genus Scilla; species Scilla litardierei. The sequence continues at coordinate 20,642,237 of CM061131.1, read as the reverse complement.
TCTGCATTATTGGTAGAGATTGCAAGGTAATTAGGAATTAGCCTCTTAATTATTTTAAAGTACTATTCACCCCCCCTCTAGTACTTGTGCAGTAGCTTAGCATGACATTACATTTGGTATCAAAGCCAAGTCTATAGCTATGTCTGCCAACAACAACAAAAGCGTTCGTCCACCTTCCGACTACAACACCTTCAGGAACCGTGAAGTAGCGTCTTCGGTGATGGAAGGACACTCCTCAACGAGGCCTCCATTCTTCAACGATACCAACTACGGGTACTGGAAATGCCGGATGGAAACTTTCCTCCGGAGTGCTTCACTATGGAGGGCCACGATGAAGGAGTATGTCGAGCCCGCCAAAGAAGATTTCGAGAAGTGGACTCCCGTGGAGATCGCCGCGGAGGTAAGCAACGCCAAGGCAATGAACGCCTTGCAATGTGCTTTGGAGCCCGAGGACTTCAACAAGATATGCACATGTAAGAGTGCATATCAAATATGGAACTCCCTCCTCATATTGCATGAAGGCACGAGTAGGGTAAGAGACTCTAAACTCGTGGTAGTTAATAAAGATTACGAGTTATTTCATATGCTACAGGGTGAGAAGATGAAGGAGTACTATGCTCGCTTCGTCGACATCACAAACGAGTTGGAGGCTCTCGGTAAGACCTACACCCAAAAGGAGAAAGTCTCGAAGATCATCGATGGACTTCCTTCTTGTTGGGAGAAACGGACCTTCGCCATCGAGGAAGGTAATGATATGAAAACTTATACTGTTGTTCAACTAATGGGTACCTTAATGTCATATGAGGTACACAAGGATAGCAAGTTGAAGTTGCAGGACAAGATGAAGTCATACCTAAAGCAAGACGAGCCAAAGAAGAAGGCTATTGCGTTCAAGGCCGCTCCATCAACTTCCACATCGACCGATGATGAAAACTCGGAAGACGAGTTGGACTTGGAGTCCATGGCACTCATGGCAAAGAAGTTCAACCGGTTCTTCCGGAAAGGTAACTTCAAAAACAAATCGAAGTTTAGTTCTTCTAACGCCCCCTCTCCTTTGTGTTTCAAATGCAACAAGTCAGGACACATGAAAGCGGAGTGTCCTCAAAATAAGCAAAAGGAGAAGTGGAAGGCGCCGAAGTTCGATAAGTTCAAGAAGTACAAGAAAGGGTACAAAAAGGGGCTTGTCGGGACATTCACAGACTCCGAGGATTCCTCAAGCGGAGAGTCGGATGATGAGCAAGTGGAGCAAGCACACATGTGCTTCATGGCTCGAGAGGAGCAAGATAAAGATTCATCTTCTGATGATAGCGACAACGAAGGCGATGAGGTAACCATGGATGACCTTAGAAATGCTAATGAGCAATTATGGTCTAAATACACTAAATTAGTAAATAGATATACTAAAGTAAAAGATGATCTAGCTAGCATCCAAACCTCGCCTAAATCTATCATCACCAACAACGACACCGTTGTTGAAGAGTTGAGGAATAAGATTGTAAATCTCAAGTCTCAACTTGAACATGTTAGCATTGAAGATTCGGAGGAACACAAGATAGCGGATTTGACTTCTCAAAACTCGACTTTGAGTATTGAGAATGAGAATCTCAAATCTCGTGTTTATGTGCTCACATCGTAAGTATCCACTTTGGATGCTTCTATGCGTTCTCTCACCGAGAAATATGAGTGCACATTGGGCCGAATCAATGAATTCAATAAGGGTAAGGGCCATTTGGATAATATCCTAAATGACTTACCTCCGGCCAATCACCACATTGGCTTGTGGTACAAGTTGGGACATTCATCCAAGTAGGCCACTACCTTTGTTAGGCCAACTTCCGATGCTTCGACGAGTTGTAGCAAATACTCTATTGGTAGTTCAACTACCAATGGTGCTTCCACCTCGTACACACCCTCTTTTAGAAAGAAACCCACTTTGGGTGGACCTCCAAAGAAGGGTCATGCTTATATGTACACCAATACCATGCCACGTAGGAACACACGTCCTACTCCACATGCTCACACATATGATGATTTCTATGCACCACATCCACGGGCACGTGCACACCATGTGAGACACCCTCACGCACGTGTTCCCCCACATGCATATGTTCACCCACATCATCGTATGAATAATTATCCACATGCACCATTTCATCATGTTCGTTATTCCTATCCACGACATGCATCACGTAGAAATCAACAACGCATGCATGCACCCAATAGGATGAGGGCTCCCAAAATCTTCACTATTTGGAGCCCAAAGGACACAAGTATGGATGAAAAACAAGTTTACATGAATGCTTATTTTTCGAATGTTGTGCATAGTGATAACTATGTGGGGAAGTCTAAGTCCAATTGGACTTGGCTTCCAAAGGTCTAATATTTTGGACCAATGACCTTGGGTACCATGATACGATATTGTCTATCTTTAGGTACTCAAGGAAAGGAAAAAGGAACGGAGCAACAAATTTAAATTTAGCTCCAAGAGGAATTGGATACTCGATAGCGGGTGTTCAAAACACATGACGGGTGACGCTCAATTGCTCTCCGGAGTGGTGCCCATCGCAAATGGGAACCGGGTAGTCTTTGGAGGCAACGAGAGCGGAACCATCATAGGTGTTGGTAAAGTGGGTAATCCTTTTAAACCAATTATATGTGATGTTTACCTTGTTAAAGGATTAAACCACAATCTTATTTCAATAAGCCAACTTTGTGACAAAGGTTACAAAGTTAGCTTTGCGAAAGGAATGTGCCATATTTTAAGAAAAGATAATGAATTATTGTTTTCCGGCACACGCAATAAGGATATATATATCCTAGATCTTCCAAGATCACATGAACAATGTCTCATTGCCAACACAAGTGAACAACACTTATGGCATCGACGTTTTGGTCATGTGAACTTTGGAACACTTTTTAAGCTTTCCAAGTTAAATTCTATTAGAGGCTTCCCTAAGCTTGTCTTTCAAGAGAAAAGCTTTTGTGACTCGTCAACGAGGCAAGCTTCCAAAATCTTCATTTAAACCTAAGAAAAGCATTTCCTCTAAGCAGCCACTAGCGCTATTACATCTAGATTTATTTGGTCCAACTAGAGTTGCTTCATTAGGTAATGCTAGATATGGACTTGTCATCGTTGATGATTTTTCTAGATTTACTTGGGTATTTTCATTGTGTAATAAAAATGAAGCTTTTGAAAACTTCACAATTTTTGTTAAGAAAGTACAAAATCTCATTGGAACCACCATTGTCACTATTCGTAGTGATCATGGAGGGGAATTTGAGAATGAGTCTTTCTCAACTTTTTGTAATGAAGTTAGTATTACACACACACCTTTTCTTTCCCTCGCGCACCTCCTCAAAATGGTGTTGTTGAGAGAAAGAATAGGACGCTAGTGGAATGTGCCCGCACTATGCTTGATGATAGCCAACTTGGCCATCAATTTTGGGCGGAAGCGGTACATACCGCTTGCTATGTGTTTAATAAGATACTTTTGAGGCCCGGTACTAAACAAACTTGTTATGAATTGTTGTTTGGTAGATTGCCTCAAGTTAAACATTTTCGTGTTTTTGGTTCAAAATGCTGTATTAAAAACACGTATGGTAGTTTGGACAAATTCGATCCAAGATCCGATGATGGGATTTTTGTTGGATACTCCTCACGTAGCAAAGCCTACCGGATATACAACAAACGAACCTCAACGATCGAGGAATCGCTTCATGTTTCATTTAATGAAGGATTTGTTCCAACTAGAATTACTAATGATGATGACTCTATGGATGTCTTATGTGATTCAATTGGTAATTCTAATTCTAATAATTCTATTGATTCTATTGATACTAACCCGACTAATGAAGTTTTTGAGAATGTTCCTAGTGATCAAGGAATTTCCAAACGGCTTCATACCGTTCGTGACCATCCTCATGAGCAAGTCATTGTCAATATCCATGATAGTGTCAAGACGAGATCGCAAGTGAACTACTTCGCTCATTGTGCCTTTGCCTCCTCGATTGAGCCAACGAATGTTAATGAAGCGTGCGAAGATGGTGCTTGGATCTTAGCCATGGAGGAGGAACTCATTCAATTCGAGAGGAATGAGGTTTGGGAGCTTGTTCCATTGCCATCGAAGAACCACACCGTCATAGGGACGAAGTGGATTTTCAAGAACAAGACCGACGAAAACCAAATCGTCGTCCGGAACAAAGCTCGGTTAGTTGCTCAAGGCTACCGTCAAGAGGAAGGTATTGATTTCGAAGAATCCTTCGCTGCGGTAGCTAGATTAGAATCAATTAGATTATTATTGTCTTTTGCATGTCATACAGATTTTAAATTATTTCAAATGGATGTTAAAAGTGCGTTTTTAAACGGAGATGTTGTTGAGGAAGTTTATGTTTCTCAACCTCCGGGTTTTATAAATGAAAAATTTCCAAATCACGTTTTCAAACTTAAGAAAGCACTTTACGGTTTGAGACAAGCTCCTCGAGCTTGGTATGACCGTTTAAAGAAATTTCTTTTGGATTTGGGTTTTAAAATGGGAGAAGTTGATTCCACATTATTTGTTAAGTATTCGAATAATGATATAATTTTAGTTCAAATATATGTTGATGATATCATTTTCGGTGCTACTAACTTTGCTCTTTGCGAAGAGTTTTCTAATGTGATGAAGGATCAATTTGAGATGAGCCACATGGGTGAGCTCAAGTATTTCTTAGGTCTCCAAATTCGCCAAATGGACGATGCAATCTTCATCCACCAAACGAAGTACACGGTGGAGTTGCTTAAGCGATTTGGAATGGAGAATGCTTTCGGGAAAAAGACTCCAATGAGCATGACTACGCATCTTGATAAGGATACGGGCGGTAAAGATATAGACATTCGTCTATATCGAGGTATGATAGGTAGTTTACTATATCTTACCGCAAGTAGGCCCGATATTATGTTTGTTGTATGTGTATGTGCTCGTTATCAGTCTCAACCTAAGGAATCTCACTTAGTAGCGGTAAAACGTATTTTCCGTTATTTAAGTTACACACTTGATTTTGGATTACTTTATCCAAAATCTAGCACATATGAGTTAATCTCATATAGTGACGCAGATTATGCGGGATGCAAATCCGACAGGAAAAGTACTAGTGGCATTTGCCATTTTATAGGAAATTCTCTTGTCTCTTGGTTTTCCAAGAAGCAGAATTCTGTATCACTTTCAACCACCGAGGCGGAATATATTGCCGTCGGTGTCGCGTGTGCTCAAGTTCTTTGGATGAGACACACACTTAAAGACTTTGGTATAAACTGTGATACTTGCCCTATCATGGTGGACAACCAAAGTGCAATTTGTCTCTCTAAGAACTCGGTACACCATTCCCGTTCGAAACACATAGATGTCCGACACCATTTCTTAGATGATCATGTTGCTAAAAAAGACATCATATTAGTGTACGTTGAAACCCAGAAGCAAATCGCCGATATTTTCACGAAACCCCTAAATGAAGACTCCTTTGTGCGGTTACGTCGAGAATTGGGGATTATGGGTGAATCCGAGATTTAGGATTCATATGTTTTCAATAATCTTGCATGCTATTCAATTTCATTATATTTGCATATGCTAGATTTATTGGAATTTTCTGGATTTTTCGTTGAATTTTCGGAATTTTCGCTCGATCTGTTCGTAAACGTCAATTTTCAGATTTTCGATGTTTAATGGGGTAGTATAATGATTAATGAGAGTATTACGATGTTTCGTCGAAGTGCGATTAGGAGAGAACTCAAAATTTCAAATTCTAAAATTTTTGAACTCTGTTAGTCGGTTCTTATTCATTGACCGACCGACTAGATCATCATCTAGTCGGTCAGTAAATGAACGCAGACCGACTAACTCATGACCCTAAATTTGGCTTCAGTTACTGTTTGCAACTAGTCGGTTCAAGCTCATTTACCGACCGACTAGATCATCATCTAGTCGGTCAGTGCTTGAACTGTGACCGACTAATTGTAACGGGGACAGTTGCGTCTTTTGAGCTCCCGACCGACTTAAACTCATTCTAATCGACTTAACCTCATTCTAGTCGATCGAAATTTCCCTCTCCAGCCTAAACCCCCCCTTGACTCTTCATCTCCTCCGTCGAGTTCTTCATTTTTCCGGCCGTTCTCCGTCGCCTGTGTCAGTTTTCTGGCCATCGACCTCCTCCTAGAGTAAACCCCCCTCTCTCCAATCTCCTCTAGGGTTTGTTCCCTGTCTAGGGTTAGGGTTTCTCCTATTTCCAATTGATTTTTTCGGCTAGAGTTTCACTAGGATTTCGGCCTAGGGTTGATTCTTAGGGCTTCTGATCTTTCGCTCTCTTGTGTTGATTGCGTCGTGTCTTGCTTCGCTTATGGCAAGAACACGAATCCCGATCCAACCCTCGAGCCCGTCCCCTATGACCGTCGAGTCGCCCCCTAGGGAACCGTCGCAACCCAAACGTCGATCGAAGACCACCCAACCCTCTTCGTCTTCGCATCCTCTTAAGCGTAAGAGGACGGCGACAGCGAAGCCCCGATCTCAGCCTAGGAAGCAACCTATTTCTCCTGCTTCATTCCGTGTCCCCACACCTCCTGATTCCGACACGGAATACAGACCCGAGACCGAGACTTATAGGGAACCTACTCCTCCACCCCGTACTTCTACACGTCAGCCTAAAGGAAAGGCTCCGATGCCAGTAGGCAGTGTCGATATCTCATTATGTCGCGACGATCCGTTGTGTCTCGCGGCATATAACCGTATCGAACACTGTCCGCTGCTTCTGGAGCATTTCGTACAGTTCTCAGACTTCCCAGGCCCTGCCGATCTTCTGTCGTCTTCCGGTCTTATCGATTATCTTCGATATGACCCTAAGGCGAATCCCCATCCCTATCCTCGTCTGGTCAAACTCTTTTACGCCAACCGTGTCCGGGGTCAGTACGACGCGACCCACTCCATTGAGACGACTGTTTTGGGGACACCTATTGTCCTCACGGCAGAAATCTTAGGGGAGTTGATTGGTTTCTTGTCGTCTGGCCTCCTTCCTTCCGATATTTCCGTCGATGACATATCCTCCCTCGATCAGGTCATACTTTCTGAGATTTTCCACGAGATTCCTCCCGCCATGATTGGCGTCCCTTCGAAGTCTTTCAAGCCTAATGGCTGGGTCCTAAACTTGATCTTGAAGTCGTGCTTACTTCCTAAGTACGGCTCCTCTTCTTTGCCTTCCCAGCCATTCCTGAAGTTGATCTATGCCATCTTCATGGGGAGTGAGATTAACTGGGCTCGGATCATACTCGATAAGATGGATTCTTTCGAGTGTATCCGTAAGTCCACGAAGTCTGCTCATATCCCATTCCCGTGCCTTCTGACACTCGTTTTTCGCCACTTTCGTGTCACTTTGCCTCCTGATGATGAGCGTCCTCTCGGTCCCCCTCTGAATGCGACGGCCGTCAAGAAGTCCCTTGCGGCACTTCGTCATGTTCAGAGGACGACCCTCTCTGCTTCAGCGTCTGCTTCTGCCTCAGCTGCTCCTGCTCCCTCTACCATTGTTGACGAGCTCGCACGTTCAGTGAAACGTGTGGAGTCTCGCTATGCTCGTACTGAGGAGATTCTAGCTCGTATCGCTCGTCACCTTGGTATTGAGATCCCTCCGTCTGTTTCTGAGGACGAGGTGGAGTTGGATGATGAGGAGATTCTCGAGCTTGCTCGTGCTGCTACTGTTCGTGCCCCTGAGGGTACTCCTGTTGCTGCTGGTGCTTCTGGTGCTGCTGCTTCGTCTGCTGGTGACCCCGAGAGCACACCTGGTGCCACCATACCTGTGGTGGTTACTTCTTCTGGTGTTCCCGAGGCCACTACCGTTGCTGCTCCAAAGATCACCACACATGTCGTGCCAGAGATCACCTCTACCGTCGCTCCCGTGGACACTTCTGCTGATCTGGTGACCACCACTCCCTCTGCAGAGCCTGCTGCTGCTGCAGATCCTCCCGCTGACTCCTGAGCTTCTTTGGAGGACTCTCCTAGTACACTTTAGATGAGATATCTTGTTTGAGAGAGTTGGGTAAGATAGAGGGTGGTAATGTTTTTTTGGATCGTTTTGATGTATTTTTGGTGTTATGTTGCTACATTTCTGATGGTTGATCATTTTGATGTCCGGTGTGACATGTGTTGTATGGTGTGATATATTTGTGTATTTTGTGGTCCGTTCATTGGATCGCTCTTTTGGATGTCGGTGATGTATATTTTTGATGTACTCATGGCTCATATTTATATATATACACATCGATGTTGACATTTCATTCTCTTGTGCACATTATATATTTTTTATGTATCTGATGTTTGATTTCGTCGCTCGACGATAATAACTTGGTTTAATAGAAATTTCTTTTATGAAAACATAGAATTGTTTTCCATTCACTAAATTAACCAAGAATGTTGATATTGGAGAGTATATTCCTTAACTCAATCCGTAAAATTGATTTGAGTTTTGATGATTTTATTATTCGATTTTCGACTTTGGTCTCATTGACACGCTGCGATTTAATTCGAATTTTTCTTTGGCGTCACTTGGACCGTGGTCGTATTCTACGACTCCCGTGCTTTTATTTGAAGCCATTGTTGTTGTCTTTGATCTCCTCCCACTCTTTTTGCTAATGCCAAAGGGGAAGAGATATAATAATGACGATGAGCTAAATGATAATTTAAAGCATTATTCCAAGAATCTAATTTGATATGTTAGATTCAGGGGGAGTTAAGAATATAAATGGATTTTCAAATCCGATATTTCAATAATCGATTCTCATTTTATACTTTACTCGTCTGCTTGATGCTTATGAATATTATTTAATATGGAATTAACATGTCATCAATGCAGGGGGAGTAAGTAAATTTCATTTGAATTATTATTTTTGATTATTATTTATGTTGGTTTGTCATCACCAAAAAGAGTGAGAATGTTGGATATTGGACTCCCCGGATTTGGTTTTGGATGATGAACAAACATATTTATATCGTGAACTAACTCTTTGTGAGCGCAGTTATGGAGATCGTCGCCAAAATCATATGAACATCCAAAGCGACGTCTCGAGACTTCTCAATACGCGTGATCGTATGCCTAAAGCTTCGTTGAAGCTTATGGACCATCATTGAAGTCATGAAGATTCGATTGAAGCTTTTGAAGACGGTATCGTCAAGTTTTATTTATAGTCTTCTAGCTTCTTTCGTAGAATGTTAAGCCTTGAGTAGGTCTTACGTTTTAATCTTCATAACGCTCCTATCTTAGAGCTAGGATCTTAGTTGAAGTCCATTCAAACTTTCCTGAAGTATCGCGCTTCGTTTCGCGACTTCTTGTGCATGTTGGTTCAAGAAGAAGAACCAACCGACTAGATGTTGATCTAGTCGGTCGGCAAAGCTTCTTGGACGTACTAGTTTGCCTTCTCAATTCATAGCTCTTTACTGTTTACAGTTAGTCGGTCTACGTTGACTCACCGACCGACTAGTTTGTGAACTAGTCGGTCAGTGATGCTTCTTAGACCGACTAGTTGAGCTTCTACTGTACATGCCAACTTACTGTTTATCGTTAGTCGGTCTATGTTCATTTGGCGACCGACTAGTTGATGAACTAGTCGGTCAACTTTTGTTCTTGGACCGACTAATTCAATTTGTTCTCAAACTATTTGTTTTATCTCTTAGTCGGTCTAAGTTCACTCACCGACCGACTAGTTGTGAAACTAGTCGGTTGGCAACAGTTCTTTGACCGACTAGTTCTGTTAGTCTGAAATTCGACCTATTCCTTGTTCACCACTTAGTCGGTTCATGTTGATTGACCGACCGACTAGTTGATGAACTAGTCGGTCAGTGGTTGTTCTTTGACCGACTAGTTTGGTTCAGAATAGAGCCGTTGGAGCATTTAATGCCACGATTTTCTTTCTCTCTTTCCTCTATCCTATATATACTTGGAGTGCTGCATTCATTGCACTCAAGGCTGATATTAAGAGAAGTTTAGAGATCAAAGAGAAAACATTCATTCCTCATTCAAAGCTCTTTCATTCCAATCTTGAATCTCTCCTCACTCTTATTTCAAAAGAGAGATTCATTGATTGTGAGCCTTCCAAGCCAAGTGCTTGATTCTAGGTCACCAACAACCTCATAGCTCTCCATCGCTGATCTACATCTTGGAGCTAGGGTTTGGTGCCTCTTCATCTTCCCCAAAATCATCTTTGCCCTAATTCGTAAGTTTACTCAAGGCATAGGTATTTTGTGGTAAGCATTTCTATTTCAATTTACTTTGATATTGTAAGTGATTCACTCTCGGTTGTGAGAGTGTGTTTGTGATCCCGGGTTGTGAGAGTCACAATTTTCATTTGTGTATGATTTGACTTGTGAAGGTTTTTCACAAGTATTTCATAGTGGAAATCTTGAGTTAGGGTTTCTAACTCGAGTATCCGGAGGGGATCCGGGTGTTTGGGACGTAGGATCACCGGGAACAAGTCGGGGAGACTTGGGTGGATCCGAACCCAGTAATATCGTTTGTTTGCGATTGTTTCTTTGTTGTCTAACATTTGCATTTCCGCATTTCCGCATTATTGGTAGAGATTGCAAAGTAATTAGGAATTAGCCTCTTAATTATTTTAAAGTACTATTCACCCCCCCTCTAGCACTTGTGCAGTAGCTTAGCAGGGCATTACATTAGGTTAGCTTGAAAAGACCGACTTGCTAAATGGGCATCATGTTGATACGAACACAAAAGATCGGCACAAATGGATTTCATGTCTAATATGGGTGCATCGAGCCTCCGAGCCCGAAAGATTGGCGCAAATGGATTTCAGGTCCAATATGGGGCGCCTCACCCGCCCGGCTCGATGCCTAACCTGAAGCTTGAAGGCCTACTCAAATACTAATTCTTATCAGACTTGAGTGTAATTATCGAGGGGCGGCACCAACTTGTGATGATGTTGCACAATCTTTTTGATGAGCGTTATGAGATCCTCGAGCAATTTGACACCAAGAACGGTGCTGACGGTCCATGGAAAGAGCTTATGGTTGACGCTAACACAACTAAAGTCGACGTATCTCTTCTTTTCCATATCGTCAGGCATTGTTAGAAGCCAGCTCTGCTATGTCTTGTCAGCTGCTAGGACAATGTAGCAGCTGCTAGGACAATGTAGCTCTGTTGAAGTCCTGTAGGCTTCAATTGCGATTGTCATCGGTCATTGAGTGAGCGTCGGCCCTCCCCATGGACTTCTCCCAAACATTTTCTAATTTTGAATCTTTACCTTTCTTCTTTTTGTTTTTCTTGTAATGTTTGAGAGAGAGGGGGACCAGAGGATGAAGGGTGAGGTGCTACTTGTCACTTTTGTTGATAAAAACCCGTTGTCGCCCTGCGGAACAACAAGCCCTAACAACTATCTAGGAAGCTAAAGCTTGAAAAATAGGGGCACACAACAAACCAAACAACCAATCCCTCTTCGGATCTTGTGTAAGCAAATTAGTAAGCGAAATACGACAATCTCAATTTGCAGGAAGTAAATGAGGCGGAGGATTTTACCCTGGTTCGGTTGCGAACAACCTACTCCAGCATTCCGAGACGATCCACTACTAATCAAGGCGAGCACACGAGCTTACATCAACACCTTCTCCTTCACATTCTTGTGAGTAACAACTTGGCAATTCCAAGCCCCCACAAATCTCACAAAGAAAGAAGAAAAGGAAGAGCAACACTAGAAGATCAACACTCTTCTACACTCTCACAAGCTTTCACACTTGCTCACCTCTGAAAATAGAGGGCAGCAGCTCACTGAAGAACACCACCAGGCTCTCAGTTCTCTCTGAAATGGGAAAACTCGAAGACTGCAGGCTCTATTTTTCTCTCGGGAAATAGAGGGCCTGCTCTCTGGAAAATGAGTGTGGCAGCTTGCCATCTCCTTTTTGCTGTCGGCAGGCCAAAGATAGGCTCCCTTCCAACAACCTCATTAAGTCCCCAACCAAAGCATTAAAAACACTGGCCCATCAACTGTGAAGGGAGACTTTGAAGCATTCAAAAAACAACACTCTACCTTGCTACAAAGTCTCCAGCACTGCGACCAAGCTCTACCTTGATCAAAGCTCTACGGTCACTCCACGTCCCTCCTCGTCGTCTCGGAATCTGCGCCCTCTGGCGCCACACTCAAGCGAAACAGATCAAGCTCAAGCAGGTCTTGAGCTTGATGGCGGGAACGGGCTTGGTGAACATGTCTGCAGGGTTCCTCTCAGTTGGGACCTTCTGAAGCTCTATCTGTTTGCTCTCCTCCTCTAGGAAGCAATCACAGACCTCAATGTGCTTCGTCCTCGAACTGTAAGCCTGATGCTTCGCAAGATGAATGGCACTCTGGCTATCGCTGAAAACCAATGACAATCTCTGCGGCAACCCCAAATCCTCTAGCAGACATCTCAAATACTTGGCCTCCTTCACCGCTTCCACTGCAGCAATCAACTCGGCCTCCGTGGTTGACAACGCAACCACCGACTGTAGGACAGATCGCCATGACACTGCTGCGGTGCCCAACGTGAAGACGTAACCTGTGGTCGATCTCCGCCTGTCCCTGTCATCAGCATAATCAGAATCACAGTACCCTGTCAGCACTACACCGTCACCTCTGCCAAAGTGCAAACCGACACCAACTGTGCCTCGCAGATATCGCAATATCCACTTGACGGCCTGCCAATGCTCCTTGCCTGGGTTCGCCATATATCTGCTCACTACTCCCACGGCCTGTGCAATATCTGGACGCGTGCAAACCATCGCGTACATCAAACTCCCAACTGCACTAGCATATGGCACCTGAGACATAGCCTTCTTCTCATCATCGGTGCTCGGCGACTGCAACGCCGAAAGCTGAAAGTGAGCTCCAAGAGATGTCCCCACGGGCTTCGCAGTCTCCATTCCATAACGGACGAGCACCTTCTCAATATACCCCTTCTGTGACAACCTCAACTCACCCTTCCTCCTATCCCGGGATATCTCCATCCCTAGGATTTTCTTCGCCGGGCCCAAATCCTTCATATCAAACTCCTTGCCCAACTTCACCTTTAGCTTCTTGACCTCCGACATGTTTGAGGAAGCAATCAACATGTCGTCAACATAAAGTAACAGGTAGATGCGCGAGCCATCATCCAATGTGCGCACATAAACACACTGATCCTTCACGCTCCGCTCAAAACCTACACCCAACATGAAGCTATCAAATCGCTTGTACCACTGTCTGGGTGACTGTTTCAACCCGTACAAGGATTTCCTCAACATGCAGACCATCCTCTCCTTGCCTTCCACCATGAACCCCTCTGGTTGGTGCATGTAAATCTCCTCATCCAAATCACCGTGCAGAAAAGCGGTCTTGACATCGAGTTGCTTCAACTCCATGTCCATGTATGCTACTAGTGCCAACAAAATACGAATGGAAGTGTGTCTCACCACTGGAGAAAATATCTCATTGTAGTCCTCTCCCTTCCTCTGTGCAAAACCCTTAGCCACTAGCCTTGCTTTGTACCTTACATCACCACCATCCTCGGTCGAGCTTTCCTTTACCTTATAGATCCACCTACATCCAATGGCACGCTTCTCATGTGGTAGAGGTACTAACTGCCACGTGTCATTTTGGTGGAGAGACTCCATCTCTTCCTCCATAGCTCCTTGCCAATTCGCTGCATCACTCGAGCTAATGGCTCCACTGTAGGTCATAGGCTCCTCGTGCTCAATGTTTAAGGCATACGACGCCATGTCGTCAAAGGAGAATGCCGTGTAATCCCAATCTCCAAATTTCTCGGGCGCCTTCTTGGTCCTCTTGGACCTCCGCACCTCATCTGCAACAAATTCATCAAGTATCTGAGCTGGGACGGGTGTCTGCATATGGTCCTCAACATGGATCTCATCATGTCCCGCAACGGGGACCTCGACCATTGGCTCCTTGCCAGGTCGCATCTGAAATGGGATCGGGAGATCAATCGTCTCTGGTGCGGTCTCCTCGGGTGACTCGTCCTCCTTCCAATGAGTATACTTCGCCCTGAGCATCACAGACTCATCGAAGGTGACGTGCCTACTCAAAATCGCCTTGCGGCCCACCGGGTCCCACAAGCGATATCCTTTCACACCATCGCCATATCCAAGGAAAATGTACTTCTTGGCCATCGGATCCAACTTGTCGCCCCTCTCATGTGCATATGCTGGACAACCAACGATGTGTAGGTAAGAGTAATCACCAATTTTCCCACTCCACTTCTCTTCTGGAATTTGGTAGTCAATCGCCGCCGACGGAACTCGATTCACTATGTGCACGGCGGTAGTAAGTATCTCACCCCAAAATTCCTTCTCCAAACCAGCAGAGTGCCTCAAGCAACGCACTCTCTCTAACAACGTCCTGTTCATCCTCTCTACAACCCATTCGACTGAGGATCCCCTGGTGTAGTGAAGTGACGTCGAATCCCATGGGATCTGCAGAATCCTGTGAACTCCCTCGAGGTGTACTCGCCTCCGTTGTCGGATCTAAGGACTTTCACTGCCTTGCCAGTTTGCTTTTCAACCATCGCAAGCCATTGCTTGAACATCCCAAAGGTTTGATCTTTTGTCTTCATCAAGTACATCCAAACCTTCCGAGAATAATCATCGATGAAGAGGACAAAGTACCTAGCCCCACCTCCTGACGCTACAGGACACGGCCCCCAAACATCGGAATGAATGTACTCCAGTGGACCTCGACTAGTGTGCTTCCCCGTGCTGAACTGTACCTTTGTCTTTTTCCCGTACACACAGCTTTCACAAAACTCCACACTCTTATCACTAGCTCCAATCAATTTTCTTCGGCGGAGAACATCGAGGGTCTTGTCACACGGGTGACCCAAACGATAATGCCATAACTTTGCTGAATCTCCATCACTCGAGCTAGAAGAGATGGCATCGGCTTCGCCTTCTACTGTGGTACCTTGTAGGGCATATAGATTCCATACCTTTCTTCCCTTCATCACAACCATGGCTCCTTTGGATACCCTCAGCTGACCATTCTCAACAACTGACTTGCATCCAACATTATCCAAAACACCGATGGATATCAAGCTCTTCCTGAGATCAGGCACATGTCTAACATCGGCAAAGGTACGCACGATCCCATCGTGCATGCGGATCCGAACAGTTCCAGTACCCGCGGTCTTACACGCCGCATTGTTCCCCATGAGAATAGAGCCTCCGTCTTCTTGGGAACGGTAAGTGGAAAACCAACTCCGATGTGGAGTCATATGGAAAGAACACACACTGTCCATCAACCACGCAACTTGTGCCTCACCGGACACCACCGCTGCGAACATCTCTGGATCTCTACCCCTTTCACCGTGGCCTCTGTCATCACTGATATGCATGTCCTCCAAACCCAAGGAAGCTGAACCAGAAACATCATTGCCTTTCTTCACAAATCTATTGGGGCATTGGTTCCTCCAATGGCCTCTCTGCTTGCATATGAAACATGAGCTGTCCTTCCTATCACGGGAATACCGGGACTTCGAGCGGTCCTTCTTGAAATGGCCTTGACCTCCTCGCCTGTCCTGCCTGCCTCTTACATGCAAAGCTTTATCGCGGTTTCCTCCAAAGTCTCTACCTTGGACCTTCTCACATAGCATCTCGGTATGGAGCGCCGCCTTCACCTCTTCCACGGTAAGCGTTGTTCGTCCATAGATCATGGACCGAACAAATTGGGAGAACTCCTCAGTCAACGAACATAACAAAATCACTGCTTGTTGCTCATCGTCGATCTTGACATCCATTCCCCGCAACTCCATCACAATTCGATTCAGCTCATCTATGTGATCTTTTACCGCTGATCCGGGCTTCATTTTCAGAGTGTACAGCTGCTGTAATAAGTAGAGGCGGCTTGTAAAGGATTTCTTCATATACAACCCCTCTAGCTTATTCCACATATCCTTGGCCGTAGCCTCGTCCAACACCTCTCTCAAGACGGTGTCGACTAACGATAGCTGGATGGCGCTATATGCCATTCTCTCCATCTCGGCCCTCTGTGATGCCGTCACCTCCTTCTCAATGTTTTCCTCATCAAACACAATATGAAAACATTTTGTCTGCCTCAAATAATTTTTCACCCTCGACTGCCATAACCTAAAGTCATTACGGCCGGTGAACCTCTCAATATTGAGTGTCGCCAAACTAACCATCTTCGCTATTCAATTTCTCCACAAACAACCGAAAGCTTTGATACCACTTGTTGATAAAAAACCGTTGTCGCCCTGCGGAACAACAAGCCCTAACAACTAGCTAGGAAGCTAAAGCTTGAAAAATAGGGGCACACAACAAACCAAACAACCAATCCCTCTTCGGATCTTGTGTAAGAAAATTAGTAAGCGAAATACGACAATCTCAATTTGCAGGAAGTAAATGAGGCGGAGGATTTTACCCTGGTTCGGTTGCGAACAACCTACTCCAGCATTCCGAGACGATCCACTACTAATCAAGGCGAGCACACGAGCTTACATCAACACCTTCTCCTTCACATTCTTGTGAGTAACAACTTGGCAATTCCAAGCCAACACAAATCTCACAAAGAAAGAAGAAAAGGAAGAGCAACACTAGAAGATCAACACTCTTCTACACTCTCACAAGCTTTCACACTTGCTCACCTCTGAAAATAGAGGGCAGCAGCTCACTGAAGAACACCACCAGGCTCTCAGTTCTCTCTGAAATGGGAAAACTCGAAGACTGCAGGCTCTATTTTTCTCTCGGGAAATAGAGGGCCTGCTCTCTGGAAAATGAGTGTGGCAGCTTGCCATCTCCTTTTTGCTGTCGGCAGGCCAAAGATAGGCTCCCTTCCAACAACCTCATTAAGTCCCCAACCAAAGCATTAAAAACACTGGTCCATCAACTGTGAAGGGAGACTTTGAAGCATTCAAAAAACAACTTTGTATGGTATTTGTGATTGGAGTTTTAGACATGGTTAGCTTGTTTCTTTCTTGGCTTTGCTTTCGCTACGTTTGCGTGTAGCTTTTGCTACGTTTTTTTTTTGTGTGCGGCTTTGCTTTTGCTACGTTTGCTTCACTCCACACATTCGCTTGATATTCCAACTGTCATGGTAACATGCACCTTGATTCTTGAATACACATTCGTCACTTGGTCACCCACATGTATGTTACTTCTGTATAGTACAATGTATACCATACGGGTTGATATCCCTAGACAGATTTTAAGGCCGTATCCAAAATCTACACCAATAAATTGGGGTTGGATCCCATACTAACACATGGCGTCTATGAGCTTTGATCCTCTCATCTTGCAAATTTATTGGAAAAAAAGTTTTTAAAAATGTAAGCTATGCCGAATGGGCCAACCCAAAACCCTATATGCTGGCTCAATGTGTTATTTAAGCCCATTTGAAATTTCGTAAAGATGCTCGTTTGGGTTTTGGGCAAGTCCGAAAGCCCTCTCTTTGAATCGGGTATGTATTTGGCTTGGCTTGGCCCGACCTGGCTTCTTATCCATATTTGGTCCCCTCCAAAAAGCTCTTGTTTGCGTGGATGATGTAATGGTTTTTGTTTATTATTTACATGGGTTGTGAGGGTGATACATTGGCTTTCATCTTTGCAAGTAAAATGTCTTCTTTTGCCCTTTTTTTGATTCATCGGAAAGCAGTAAAGAACCCTTGACTTCACACAGTGGGAGGGAGGGCGCATGGATCACGGAAGCAGAAACATGAGGACTTTTCAGGAGGTCACACATTCTGGTAATGCTCTCGCCCTTGAACGCTTACCTTCGGAATTCCTATGAAACCGGAAGAAGCCGGGGAATCCTACAGAGCACTTCTTTTACCCTTTTTTCATTTCAACAGGAAGCCCTCTTATTTAACCCGGCTTAATTAAATGAGAATAATATAAAAAATGTGACACTTGACCAACTTGGGTCAGGTGCACTGACGTGGCGGCCTTCCATTTGTCTTCCAAAAAGAAGTTGCTTTTTCGGCCTGACCCAAGTTGGTCAGGTGCCATCTGCCATCTGATACACATTAATCCCAAATTAAATTTGCTTTTTGGCATAGCAGACCTGAATATTTTGACCTTCTATCCAAGTCTGATGATTTGCTAATAGCCTAATACAATTCACTTGGAACTGCAGCGATGCCCAAGATGCTCTAGTGGTTCAGCATGCGTCTACACTATTCTCTGTCGGTTTTAAGAATATAAGCGGAGTGATTCTTGATGCTGCCCTCAGGTTTTTCGGGTGAGCTAAGGATGGCTGGAATCACGTCTGTAGGCAACAGAGATGGGATGATATGGGAGCCGATGTACTTGGTGACTTGGTGACGATTGTTTAGAGAGCTGCTCAAATCCAATTTTATACAAGGTGGGGTTGTTGCCTATTTGGGTGGATGCCATTGCCAGGTCTCTTGATGATTGCCATGTATCATGTATGTGATCATAAATATGCGCGATCGTTGCATGTGATTTTATGCTGCTTGGCAATAGTAAACAAGAATCGGCATGCGAATCTTGTTAGCTCTCAAGTTGTGTTTAATTTGAGGGTGACAGATCAAAGCTTGAATGGATAAATTCGAAAACAATGAGATGATATAAACATGGCAGATAAATGATAGCAAGTCGCTATTGCCTGCTGCTGAAGAGCTATCAGTCCATGGTTCCATCCGCACAACCCCACTTGATCTTTGATTGCTTCAACTGTAGACAAGCTCGCAGCTACAACATGGGCAATGTATCTTCAAAACTTGGTCAAATTGAAGTTCTCTGATGTGGTTTGATTCAAACATGATTGTTGTTGATGAGATGAGGAG
The DNA here is from genome assembly GCA_030789695.1 of Scilla litardierei. Classification (NCBI taxonomy): domain Eukaryota; kingdom Viridiplantae; phylum Streptophyta; class Magnoliopsida; order Asparagales; family Asparagaceae; genus Scilla; species Scilla litardierei. The sequence continues at coordinate 20,623,432 of CM061131.1, read as the reverse complement.
TGGATTTGATGGCTTGTTATGTAGTAGGAGAAAGCCGCTGGTTTGCTGAATGTGCTGATGGGGTTTTTTTTTTGCACCCAGGTTGTAGATTCAGGGGGCTGTTAGCTTTCTGATTTGTACATAAAAAAGCTTGATTTAATTCAGACCGTGGGCTCTCTCGTTTGAATCAACGACGTTTTAAAGGAGAAAAAGACCAAGAAAGAGTACTGTCCATTTGGATCCTGACGTATCTAGAACCCATCTATGTCACACGTCACAGTTTAACTCAGCCTGAGGTATAAAGAAGCAGTGAGCAGTAAGCAAGCCGAGTTTGATTACAACACAAAACAGCTCTCTAGTCACAATCTAAAACACTACTCTTTGTCTTTGAGAGACACTTCGTTAACAGAGGTAGGTGTGCTTGTTGGACTGTGCCAGTATCCGTGAGCTGATGGTATTTTGATTGATGCCTGCCCCCTGGATTCTAAACACAAAACCACGGATCTACTCCTCACCAACTATTTATACCTGCAGCTCTGCCTGATGAGAGATCGCCGGTGCCCATAATCTCTCCTCCTCGAAAAATTTCAAGTTCAAGTTTGTTTTACTACCATCTTAACTAGTCATGTGCAACGGGGGTGACTGCAGGTGGGAGGCCCATTTCAGGCTGGCCCAGAAGAAGTCTGCCGGTAAACCGCCTACGGGCAAGAGCGGCGGGGAATGGCGGTTTTCTGGCGGCCCGAAGGCGGCGAAAGATGGCAAGATTAACGGTGGGGACAAGAAGAGAGGATCATCAGCGTCGGCGTCAAGGGAAGCAGAGAGAATTGAGACGGTCATGCAGCTGATTCTGTGGGGCCCAAACTGATCAATGATGATGTTTGTGTGAGGGTTGTATTTTGGTCACTCAATATCCACTTGTTGATTGCAAATTACATCCAATCCTTCACGTGGAGCTAGCTTTCTGTATCGCAAATTGTTGAAAGAGGTTTAAATTTTGAATGTCAAACTTGTAAATAGTGGCTTTTTTCTGTAGGTGGCTCACATTCATCAAAAACTTTATCCACACACCATCTTGCTATCTCTAATCACTTTCCAATCCAATTCCAACCATGCTCACTCTCAAACCATTCAAGAATCACTCCCTGTTCCCTCTCCGTCTCAACTCTCCAGCAATCTCAACACCATCAACAATCCTTCACCAAGGTAACCTCTTTTCTTCAAGCCCCCACAACATGGTAGTTTAGTTCATTGTGCAATTTTTGTTACATGCAGCAAGCAATGATGCGAAGGACAGGAGACTTGTTGCAGTGAGATGTACAGCAGGGGAGAAGAGCGGCCAGAGGAGGGGTTTCCTTAGCTTGGAGGAGGCCGGACTGGTCGAGATCTCTGGGCTCAGCACTCACGAGCGATTTCTCTGCAGGCTCACGGTGCGTACAAACGTGAACTTATCAACGTTGTTGATTGGCAAGAAGCCTTAGAACGTAGCTTGTATCTTTCTCTGTGTTGCTAGATTTCGTCGCTGAATCTGCTGAGAGTGGTTTCGGAGCAAGAAGGGGTTCCGATCGAGGAGCTCAACGCGGGTCGGGTCTGCGACTGGTTCCTGAAGGACAAGCTGAAGAGGGAGCAGGACTTGGAGTCTGCAGTCCTTCAATGGGATGACTCTGATTTTCAAATCTGATCAGCGTTCGCTTGAAAAACACTGCAACCATGGTTTAAATAATGATGTTGGTTTTAGATAAACAAATAATTAGGTTATATCAATGGCCTAATATGTCAATGATCGCCTGTTAATTACTGAACTTTCATTCTCATGCTATATAATCTGTTTCTAACTAGGTTTCTTAATATTATCCTGATTTATCATAAAGTCTCTAAAGCGCGCCCAAATTTCGCGCCAATTATGTTGTTAAAATGTTGTGAATTTTTTTATGTATGTTGTTGAGTTTGACACAGTTGTAATACAATTAAACGTTTTACTTGATTAAATATCTAGAAGAAGTTCAAAACAACAACACGGTTGAAATATTACATCCACATGCATTTCAGGGATGAAAACAGGCCGGGTCGGACCGTGCTCAGGCTAGGCCCCGACCCTTGTCCTAATATATTTCAGGACTAAAACCCGGACCCGGACCTGTGACTTTTAAATGGCAGCCTTAACTCTATTTTATAGGCTTTCGGCTGGCCCTTTACTTGTTTCAATTGTAATTGTAATCCATGATTATTAACAATAACATATCAAAATTAAGAGTAACAACATATATATAGCGTGTATGTATAATAATAATGTTCATCAATTTCAAAAGTTTTTTTTGGTTAGATGCTCATGATTATTGTCAAAAAGCTATGCATGTGATATCTTTATGGAAGAGAAATTAGGCTATTGTATTTTACAGTTCATTTTTTACTACATGCTTAGCTCTTCCCCTTAACAGTTTAATCTCATCACATTAGATGGAGTAGGGAGAACAGAATAGACAAGATTCGGAGTTGAAGAATTAAATAAATAAGAAATCCAATTATATTTTAAGCAAGAATTGCTGATCTTTTAAAAAAATTAAGTCAAAATTATTTGAAACAAATATAAGAACATCATATCTTAATCTACAGAAAAGCAACAATTCAGTCCAAAAAAAGAGACATGCTACCATCTTGAGTACATATAGTCAAATACTAAATTTTAATATCATACTAATGACTTAAATCTCTAGATGTGAAGTATCAGCATAATTATTTAATTTAATTAATGATTTTAATTATCAACTATTAAATATTAGTCATGCCAAAGAGCAAAGAAGATAGCACTAATACAAACCTTGAGGCAAATATGAATGAAATTACATCAAATCATTATAATTATATCAGTATCAAATCAAATCATTATAAGGACCAGCAAGGCAACAAAATGAAGCTTCAAGCTTATCATATGAATATACAACTAGACAGTCATCATCAAGATAAACTTCAGAATTGACAAAGTTTTCTTCTGAATCAGGATCTAGTGCATATCTACATTCAATTTCCATCATAAAAATGAGAATCCACTTGTATTACTTAATCATTGATCTGAAGGCAACTCTCTTAAATTGATGTGTGCCAAATTCATCATCAGCCAATTACGATAGCCAATGGTAATCCAAAAAAGAGAAAAAAGCATGTTTAAATTAAGCGAATCCTCTTATTATGAACTTAGTAATATATATTTAAAAACATAAAATAGAGAAGAATAAACCAGAGAAAATCTTAGATCGGGCTCGAGATAGATACATTTAAGGTTTAGATCATATAATTATTACTCCAAACACAAATCAAAGGAAGAGATAAGACGATTTCCTTGCGCTTCTGGTACCAAATCGATGGAAGAGATAAGTCGATTTCCAAGTTTCATGCTTTCGATATTCATGGAAGGAATGAACTAGAAAGAGAGAAAATTTGATTTTGATTTTGATTTTGACAAATTTGAGATCAGATTTTTTTTTAAAAAAAAATAAGCAGTTGGGTGTTGATTAGAGTGAGAACTAGAATGGATGTGATAAATTTATATGGAGTAATTTTTTAATTTCATATGGGAGAGCCATATGTTTTAATAGGCATTGTAATTACTGTTATGAATAGGACCCATTGGGCCTATTGGGTATCCACCCACATGAGTACCCATTATGAATACTATATAAAGGAGGCTAGGGGTTTCCTAGCCTCAACCCTTCTCCAAATCTGTTTCTCGTTCATAACACGTTATCAGCACGATCACGCTCGTTGGAGGAGACGGCGGCTCGCGGGAAAGGAGATCCACAAATCGCTCAGAAAAAGAAGATCGTAATCTTCTCAACGGGGAGCGAAAAGGGCATCCTTCACCAACCGTCGCCTAGATTCCTCGTCGAATCTAGAGGTAAAAATCCAAACTTTTAGATCTAAACTTGCTTTTCTCATTAGATCTGCATGTTTTAGGATCAAAAAGTTCACAAACTCGGTTAAATTCAACATTTTTAATAAGATCTACATGTTTAAAACAATAAAAACTTGTTTTTTAACGATCAAATTTGTTGAAAAATCCGATTTTTTTACCTCCCCCGCCTTTTGATCCAAAAATAAAAATCCGCACGCCCGTAGGGCGGAACGGCGGCGCGCTCTTTGCACCGCCGTCGGAGAACAATCGTCGCGGCCCCAGGCCGCGGCGGCCGCGGCCTGAAGCCGCGGCCAGCAGCCGCGGCCTCAGGCCGCGGACTGCCGCCGCGGCCTGAAGCCGCGGCACTGTGCCGCGGCCTCAGGCCGCGGCCAGTCGCCGCGGTCTGCAGGCCGCGGCCAAGCGCCGCGGCCTGAAGCCGCGGCGGCCGCGGCCTCAGGCCGCGGCCAACTGCCGCGGCCCTGTGCCGCGGCCTCAGGCCGCGGCCAGTTGCCGCGGCCTGAAGCCGCGGCGGCCGCGGCCTGCAGGCCCCGGCCCGCCGCCGCGGCCTGTCGCTGCCACGACGGCCGCGCCCTACGCGGCCAGCCGTCGCGGCGACACGCCGCGGGCCCCCCCTAGGGTTTCCAGAAACCCTAACCCTAACGGGCTATTTTTCGGGGGAGGCCCAATATTAACCCTAATGGGTTGTTTTCATGGCCCAAAAGGCCAGAAAATTAGCCCATCCACAGAAATTATTTTATTTATTTTTGGCCCTAAAAGCCCAAAATAGTTAAAAGAAATTTTTAAAAGGGTTGAAAGCGGTAAAATAAAACATTATATTATGGATCAAAAAGGCAAAAAGTTTTTCAAAAAAAAAAATGTTTTTTGCACGACACACAATTTTAAATTATTTTAAATGCCTGTGTTTCGATTATCTACGTGGTTGTATGTTGCAAAAATATTATCTGCGTGGATGTGCAAATATTAGGCTATGTTTTTAGGGATCAGCCAGGTTTCCGACACCGTTTTAAATTCCCGCAATTTTTCTTTTCTTTTGAGAGAAACTTTGTATGTGAGGATGAAAATGTAAAAAGAAGACCGAAGGACACCAAAAAGAAGCTGAAGGCGTTTCACTCAACGAAGATAGGGGCTTCTCTCTGAAGTTCCCGAGTTGTAATTTATTTTCATGCTTTTTATTTTTGATGTAACCTCGGACTGGACTTTTTATTTATTTTTCGGTGTCGGCTGGCTGATCCCCATAGCCTAAGGTCATTATTTCTGTTTTTCATTGTTTTTGCATTAAACTGCGTGGTTGATTAATTAGCTTTAATACCATGTTTTAATGTCACAATGAAAACCATCAAACAGCATGCGTGATTGTTAATTTTTAGTAATTAATTATTCACATTATCTGAAAAGAAAAAAGAAAAAAGCATGCTAAAATCACTTTAATATAGTTCAACGCCTATTGCTAGACTATATACATGCGATAAGTTTTCTTTAAAAATGCCTGCAGCATATAAATAGCATGTGTACATCATACTTGTTTCATGCAAATGAACATAATCTTTAGTTTTCAAACTTTACATTATATGTATGATGGGCTCATGATATGACGATGTTTATGACAATAAGACAATAATTATTTCAAAAAGTTTAAATATCCACTTTGACAAAATGAACCTGAAGTTCAAAATCAAATCAAAAGTCAACACTCTCTCTCCCTAAATAAATACGATGGTTTATGCGAAAATTATAGTTGCTATCTTTATAAAAGATGCACACTTTGCGGTAAACAGATATATAAGATCCATGATCTATATAATCCAATATGGACACCAAAAGTTTTCCATAATACCGCTAAACTCTTTAAAAGAGTACTCTCATTTATTTTTACAAGGAAAGATTTTTTTTTTCTTTTCTAGCCTTGAATATAAGCACACGCCTGAAGTCGTGACTTAATGAATAAGTGAGAAATATATTACGCGCCCACGTATTTGTTCCCCTCTGAGCATGGTAAACTATCCACATAAAATTTGAACGACTCAAGTAAATGGCCTGAAGCTATACTCGAGCATTCAAATAGACTTTTTAAAAGTCTCTTATTAATTAGAAAAGTGGAAGTATAAATAATTTGCTCAAACCCCTGCTTATGTCTCCTTAGCAAGACTAACTTTCATTGTCCTTTATAAATAAGGAATATTGAAACCAGGGGAAGTTCAGGATCAAACATGACCTGAAATAAAAAAGGAAAACTCAAAACAGGGGAAGTCTTGGATTAAATGGGAAAGAGAAGATACGATATACCTCGACATGGAGTAAGCAATGGCAAGCCAAAATCAGACCAGAAGTTCTGATAAGAGCCATAATGTTTTTGCAAACATGAATGTGCATTAACTTATGCCATATAAAAATACATACATATCTAGTCAAAACGACGAAAGTCTAATTGACCTTATGTATATTTTGCTACTCCCCGAGGACAAATAAATTTTGAAATCAAATCTATTGTCATAACATAAGTCTTAAATGAGCATAATTATTGTTGTATGTTTTCAAGAGCACACATCACACTATGTCACTTGTTGACTTATCATCAGTATTATTCTCTTGTAGTTTTAATACATTTTATTTTACTCCGTATGTTTTGCTATCTAGAATACCCAAAAAATAAAATGAGGATGACATATACTCTCTGAAACTTATACAGTTTCAAAAAGGATATTCGTCAAAACGAAATCCCTAATGACTCAAGAAATAAATGAAGCCTGAAGCTTTGTCCCAAAATGATCCGCACAATAGTCAAAGTGAAGATGTAATCCTTCACAGTTTGAACACAGTTCAACTATTATCGGACAAAATTAACTTGAGCATTTTAATGGACTTTTCAAAAGTGCCACATAAATTCAAAAGAGGAATTATTTTGGAACACCAGAAGTGTCCAGAATCGATCAACTTTGGATCGATATCACCCTGGAGTGATGATGCAAGACATCATCAACCAGACGAACCCGAAGATTCTTCAAAAAGGGTGAAACTTTCATTGTCCTATTCAAAAAGGAAAAATGAAAATGAGATCATCTCCATTCACATGGACCTTGACTCTCCCCACTTCCTCAAATGAATTTAAGATGATATACTATCATCATTAAAGATAATGAAGACCTTTAGGTCTCTTGAGAGTATTTAAGGGATATAAATAGGCTTCGTCCACTCCCTTAACCGGACTGATGATGTACCTTTGGTGTACTCATCAATATATCCTCTAAATAAATGGTCATTATCCAACCACATTCTTTTATTAAAGGGTGGTAACTTTGGATAACACTGGGAAATTTAAATGTTTTACAACTGGAAAAATAAACGAACACCCTGAAGCTTGTGTTCACACCCAAGTATGGGTAATATAAATCATTAAAATGATTTAAATGGATTCCTTATCCATTAAAAATCCAGTTGTAGGTGACCACATGGGAACATGCAATTACATTGCAAACCATCAAAACGCCTCCTTAGAAACTATTTATATGAGTCTGATCACCTCATATAAACAGTTTCGGAAAACCCCTGACGGGGGAAGCGTTTAGAGCACATCTTATAGATTGTGCCATGATGAGTAGACACCCCCATATCACCAATATAAACCATCAAAATACAGAACTATTTATCGGTAGTAAATATCCCAGATAAATAGAGTCTGAGCACTCTGAACAGGGGAAGCATTTAAATTCACTTCTCCTAAGACGTGCATCGATGATCCTATTTTAAAGATTTGATGAGATCCTGAAGATCCCTCACAACTTTAATGTCCCAGAATCAGTTTCAACAGAAATACTACAATCATCCATGAGCCTGAAGCTCAAATGACCATTTAAATCATTAATACCTATGATCTGGTGATCCTGAAGATCCACACTTATGAAACTGTTAAAACAGTTATCAGACATAGTTACTGACAATATAGATATTGTCAAAACTTTCACATCCCTGCTACTAAAAATCCAGCTAGGATTGACATACCACATATATTGGATGCAATCCACCAGTAGCAGAAGTGGATATCCTCAATGGATGAGAGGACATACCACTAGGCTCCAAAAAGAGAGATCTACTCCTGGAGACCGAAAAAACAATACCACCACAGGAAAGTGAGCTCAAATCCAGAACCTTATTGCAACTTGGTTGCTAAGGACCAATTCTGGATCTGTCCATATTCTTTACCCGTCCCAGAACCTTCACTTCTTTAACGTGTCGTGAAGGAGACTCCTCTGGGAGAAATCAAATGATTATAGTACGTACGGGGTGAGTTTTGGACAAGAAAGAACACCTTTTGTCGACAAATTCTCTCATATTTCATTTTGCCAGTTAAATATAAAATATCGTTTCCACAACTCTGCTTTGCCTGAAGCAAAGATAGAGATTTGGCCAAATTATAATAATGTGGAATGAGGCAATAATAAGGTGAGCTGGACTCACTTATGAAATATGAGGTGTTGGACCTGAAGTCCTGGTATCAAAAATGATATCAAATCCTGTGGGATAACTGAGTATTGAAGGAGAATTAAAATAAAATCGTTAGCTATAAGCATCTTAATTTGCTATAGTTTTAGAGGTATAAATCGCTCAAACCAGGAAGTAATCAAGTAAGATGAGCTGAACTCACTTACAAGATGAATCTGATGCATCGACTGGTTTATGTCAAGGCGTAACCCAACGAATGGCATGTAATGCCCTATGGCAAAAGAGGGAATTTTTGGTTGATGTTGCTATTGGATGTGACAACATCACCGATATAAAATTTCTTCAACTGCATGTACAAATTTCTTTACTTTCCTTTCTTTTTGGGACACATATTAATAATATGATTAAAGGAAAGACAACCTAGACAAAGATCCTTAAAGGACTTATACTAAAAGGTTGTTGTTTGCACCTCTTAAAAAACAGTATTGTTCTTAAGAGATCAAATTAAAAGATTTGAGATTATTTTAATAACTCAAAATATTATCGGATCTCCTGAAGAGAAATTACCGAAATATCTGTTAAAGCCTATCTATCAGATATGATATGATATGAAAGCCCTAGCTAGGCATAAATTCTAGGCTTACAGAACATTAATCATCCTGAAGATGAACAATCATCCCGAAGATGAACTATTATCCTGGAAATGAACTATCATCCTGAAGATGACGTTAATAAATCATCCCGAAGATGTAAACTTCATACAATGATGATTGATGAAGAAACATTAATTTCATTCTCCACCAAATACACCTATTTGGTTGTATGGATATACATTAAAAGACCCCTTTCCGTTAGCTGGAAGAGGGGAAGAATATATATGGTCCGGAAGTACCTTAAGTGTCTTTGAAACACTCTTTTACCTGGCCAACTGCATGCGTCTCTTTTGAGCGTTAGCAGTATAGCTATTAGCCAAGTACAGTGCAGTGCCCCCAGCGCACCACTGGACCAGAGATATGTAGCTTCTGCGCTATCTCCAAGGGTCGAGGAAAAATCCTCTATGTTAAATGTATTTGCATATGCAGGTTACAGATCATCGCGATGAATGGCATAAAAGGGACGTCCACCTCCTGAAGATCTACACAGAATCCTTCCAAGTCTACATCCTTCCACCATCCCGAGAAGCTCATCACCCAAGGAGCAGCCCAAGAACATACAAAGCCAGGTCCTGAAGTACCTTTGCAGATATTGACGATTGAGACGTGGAGCTGTCTACCAAGTTCGTAGCGCTCCTCCAGTTTCAGCTACTGCCTTATAAGAGTGAAACTTGTATAGATGAGTGATGCTTGTACTTTACTTTTGCTTTCGGAATGTTGCTGATGAGATGGATGTATAGACACATAGGAGATAAATGTATAGATATATAGGAGATCTGCAAGCCTGAAACTTGATCAGATTAGGGGGAGTCAACTGTAGAGTTGTACTCTTTTTCCTTGGCTAGTGGTTTTTCCCACAGGGTTTTCCATGGTCAAGGTTTTAATGAGGCAACCACATTGACTCTGGATCCAGAAGTATCCACCCCTCGACACATCCCCAAATCAGGGGAAGTTATGGAGTGCTGTACTCTTTTCCCTTCGCTATTAGTTTTTCCCTCAGGGTTTTCCATAGCTAAGGGTTTTTAACGAGGCAGTTACCCTTAACTTGGATCCAGAAGTATCCACCCCTTAAGATACTCAGTAGTACTAATGAATCATTCAGTATTCATAAGTCGAGTATACCACGTTGGTTGGATAAGGGGAAGTGTTATGAATAGGACCCATTGGGCCTATTGGGTATCCACCCACATGAGTACCCATTATGAATACTATATAAAGGAGGCTAGGGGTTTCCTAGCCTCAACCCTTCTCCAAATCTGTTTCTCGTTCATAACAATTACATATTTTTAAAAATTTATAATGATGAGGCTAGAACCAAGGCCAGGGCTGGGGCCTATTGTCGGCCCCGGTCCATAAAAAATTCCGGCCTTTATGAAAGTCTTAACCACAGTCTTATTTTTGCAAAGGGTGGGTCCATGAGCTTTTGGGGCGGCCCCAGCCCATTTTCATTGCTACTGTATTTAATCTCAAAATTTTCCTCATATACAGCTAATGTGATATATTGGAGTAAAAAAAATAAAATTAAAGTATAAATTTGTTTTCATTCCTATTTTTCTCGTTACATTTGCACAAGCCATCTCTTTATATTTTTACACTTATTTAGTTGAATTTCTCAGCTACATTCCTCTCTTGTTGGTCAGATAGATAAAATGATTATCTTATTTCCTCTCCTAATTCAAATGCAAAGAGAGTCAACCATGGAGTTTTGAGTGAGACTTTTAGTTTGTGTTTACTTATTATTTTAATTAGCACTGTATATAGCACTAGCTGTAGGCTCAATATTCTTCCCTTTTAAACTTGTCATTAGGATTTCTTAATCTACAACCTATAGCCTAAGGAGAATTCCAACAATATCAGGCATATAAAATTAGATCTCATGATTCTGTCCAAGTTTGGAATAAAATAGAAAAATTAATTGATGAGAAGAGAATTAGGGTTAGGTCAGTGTTATAGTACCTAACAATATGTTAATTATATCCCATGCTGGTTCACATGGAGAAAATACCTTGTTTCTTAATGGGATCCGAATTAGTTGCATGCATTGTTAATATTATTCACACATCTTGCTGCAATATTCCAGGCACTGGTCAGGACCAAAGCACTGTGAAGCACATAATATGATATAAACCATGCAATCTTATACAATCTTAAAGTATGTCCACAAGTTTAACATGAGAATGCCCACCGGTTCAACTAGCAAATGTTCTAAGGGACCTCGTCCCCACAGAAAGTACAAGCACACGTGGTGCTTGTATTTTCCAACCTTTTGCATCCTAGCACCTGATCTATTAGATCAGGCGTCACATTTTTTACATTATTCTTTTACTAAAATGCACTTCGGCTGCTCTTATAAACAACCCTCCTTGTAAGAAAGAAGGTAACCATGAAAAGACCCTCTCTCTTATGTAGAGTTCGTATAATTGTTCACATAATGTGACCCAGCACATAGTATATATATGACTTAATTTTATGAAATAACTAGTCATTACCCGTGTCATAGGGCACAGTTTATTTAATGGCTGAGTTTTCTCCCCACAAATTTCAAGTTCCCCCAAATTTCTAGTTTTCCCACAAAATTTTAAGTTTTTCCCCAAATTTAAGTTTCCCCCAAAATTTAGGTCCACCCAAAATTGTCATTGCCACCTAGGACAAACTTGTCACGTAGGACAAAGCTTTTCCTAGTAGGATAAGATTCAAAATCGTCAAAGGACTGGAAAAAAATGGTCGGAAGGGGGAGAATAAAAAGTGTGGGTGGGTGGGTAGAGAGGGTCCAGGGGCAAAAATGCCAAAATCAGAGTTGTATATGTAAAATTCCCCACCTCCTCTCTTATCCCTCAAAATCTCATCTCTTATATTTTCTCTTATCCAAATTTCCTCTTTTATATAATAGATATCCAAATTCTCTTATCCAATTTTTCATGTCCAAATTCTCTTATCCAAATTCTTTTGATAATATTCCTCTTTTATATAATAGATATCCAAATTCGCTTATCCAATTTTTCATGTCCAAATTCTCTTATCCAATTTCTCATGCTAACATCCCTCTTTTATATAATAGATATCCAAATTCTCTTATCCAATTTCTCATGTCCAAATTCTCTTATCCAATTTCTCTTGATAACATCCATCTTTTATATAATAGATCCAAATTCTCTTATCCAATTTTTCATGTCCAAATTCTCTTATCCATTTTCTCTTGATAACATCCCTCTTTTATATAATAGATATCCAAATTCTCTTATCCAATTTCTCATGTCCAAATTCTCTTATCCAATTTCTCTTGATAACATCCCTCTTTTATATAATAGATCCAAATTCTCTTATCCAATTTCTCATGTCCAAATTCTCTTATCCAATTTCTTATGTCCAAATTCTCTTATCCAATCTTTCTTGATAACATCCCTCTTTTATATAATAGATATCCAAATTCTCTTATCCAATTTCTCATGTCCAAATTCTCTTATCCAATTTCTCTTGATAACACCCCTCTTTTATATAATAGATGTTATTACATAGATTTAGTTATAATAACTAATTCCTATAGCCACATTGCTGGCAGGGGTTATAAAAGGAGAGTCCTTGCCTAACTTTGTGGTGTGATGAATTTCTTCCGTCAAGAAATCACTTAAGCTTAGAAATAGGCAAGTGAAAAAAGAGTCTTTATTTTTGGATTCAGGGCAAAGAGGTGTTGTTATCGTTGATTCAAAATTTATATCATGTTTGGTATATTGGGGAAACAACGTGGTGAAAACCATAGCCAAAATATATGAAACATTCATATTAAATCCATGAGAAAATACTAAAATATTATGCGGATGTGTACCTGAATCCATGATGATCAATACCTTAGATCTGTTTTGGTTGGCCTTTTAAATCAACACGAATCTTCTAAGGGAATTCCTTTAGTTTTCTATACTCTCTATAGCTGTCGATGTGATATCAGAATAGAATAGAAACTTCGTTCATGTGATTAAAAGGGACAAAATACATACATTGTAATTATTTGTAGCACGTGAAGAAGAATTAGTTTATATAAGAGATCTCCGGTATCTTTAGACGCATTATTTGTCTTCATATTATGCACTTTTTTTCCAAAAAAAAAATTAAATTAAATACAACAAAAATATAAAAAAAATAGGCAAAGGGGTTTTTTGATACAAAGGAAAGCTTTGACCCCTTGTCCTCTTACAAGAAAGGGAGGGGAAATAACCACATGGCCAATTTGCCTATTTCCTTAAAAAATTAGGCAATGGCTCTGTATGATTTCCTGTCTTCTTCCGGTTCCATGGGAACTTCAAATTTAAACATTCAGAGACGAGAGCAGTAGTAAGAAGAGAGAATTGGCCCAAAATTTGCATAGGGGCAAAGACCAGTCGAGCGCTGACGACTTACTCAAGTGCCCCCCAACCGCGCACAATGGTCGCTTAACGGCTCACAAACTCTGACTGGGGAACACAGATATGACTCGCCTCGAGTAAGTTTCTTGATCCTAGGAATCGAAATCAACAAAGGGGACAGGAGGGAGACTAGCAATTCTCATAATTCAAAATTGGGGCTATATGTCTGACCAGAGAAACCGGCGTTTCACACGACTCATTGATAGGATTGGATTGTTCAAGGATGGATGACCGATTGATCTCCTGGAAAATCCTCGTGTTTTCGTGACCCATATACCATTCCTACTACAGTATGAGTGTGAGGTAGAGTGAATTTTTTTAAAAAAAACCTACAACCATGCGTGAACGTGACTCTCCTGGCTGATCCCGTGATTTTCCAAGTCAACCACCCATCGCCCCTCAGCAAGAAGACCCGAACATTCTCATCCCCGTCACCACCGGTAACAATACAGACAACCGGTTTCTCCCCAAACTCCGCATAGACTTTCTCAGCCCATCATCAAAAGTCGGTAACGCCACCGAAACTCGCCGCATCCAACCAAAAATGAAGGTAATCAACGATAGCAACCAACTCCGTTCACAGAATTCAACCGCACCCAACATCGCACACTCACTGACAATGGGTCCCGCCCCCGCAAAACAAGCGCTTGCGGACTTAAAATCGCTCTCCATTAACTTCACCGAAGTCCATCTTTGAAATCCGGACGCGTTCCCTCAACTTCCGCCACTCGCAAAAACGAGAAAAGTCGTCACACCGGCGGTGACAGGAATCGAGTTACGGTCCGGTGCTCCGACGGAGGAGGATAGAGACCCGCTGCTCCTGCATGGGGTGCTGATGGCGGCGACGGCGGGCCAGAGATCGTCGGCGTCGATGGCGGACGAATCGGAGGGGAAGGTGTGGGGCCTCTGCCGCATCCCTTTCTTCGGCAATAATTCTTCGGCATCGAATAATTCGTCGGCGAATTCTTCTTCGGCCACGCAGAGCTTGACCCGCAACCGGGATCAGCTTGGGTCGGGTCGGAGCCAGATGAGCCAGGGTGGAGGTGCTAACGGGTCGATCCGTAATAGTTCGGGTTCGGGCGCGAGGTCGGTCTCGTCGGTGGCGAAGTCGCTGCTGCCCACAAGGAGAAGGCTCCGGCTTGATCCTGCTGCCAAGCTTTATTTTCCATGTGAGGTTCTTAACTAAAAAAACTTTACATTTTTTTTTTTGATATTTTGATGCTAAATTTTACCATATAGTTCGCCTTTTATGTTGGGTATGTATTGTTCTATACTGGAATTAATTGGGTTCCTCGATCTAGCCATTGAGCTAGATTTTAACTCGACAATTTTTGTTTCATTTCTTTTATTTTGAAAATTTTTGGGGATGTGTGTTTAAATATATTTCTAGGAAACTGGGTATTTTTATTTAACTTTTTAAAACAAAGTTTCCTATAAAATTTCCAATTTTTATTTAACTCTTTTATTGCATATGAATTGCGTATTTTGTTACTTATTTTTCAGTGGATTATGTGAAATTTATTCCGATTTATAAATGTTATGATTTTGATACCAGTTGTGCATTTGCTTGGAAGTTTAATTTTGAGTTTTGGATTCAATGGTCTAAACTTTAAGGGTGGGTGTTTAAGTTTCTTAATTCTAAATGGCTTTAATTTGGTTGTTGGTAGTTGTGAATTGATTGACTTTTTATTATATGTGCCATTGATCATTCTACTACTTGTTTATTCTCTTATGGTGCATGATATGTTAGGCCTTTTATTGGTGCAATTGTTGGTAGAAATTAGGGCTGTTGACGAACGAGCTTGAACGAGCTTGAACAGTGTGCTTGGTTTTGTTCATGAACAAAATCCATGTTCAAGCTCTGTTCGTTTACTAACCGAGCTCTAAAAACATGTTCAAGTTTGTTTGTTAAGCTTACCGAACGAACGTAAATGAACATAAATGAACGTAAACCGAGCTTACCGAACGAACGTTCTGTTCATTAACAAGACTTATCGAGCTTGTTCGTGAACATGTTCGGGAACGTGTTAACAAACACACAATCAATCTTGTTCATGAACAGATTTGCAAACAAACGAACGAACAATGGCAATGGACCAAAAGGGAGCTGGGAGCCTGTGAGTCTAGGAGTGGGAAGCTGGGAAGTTGAAGAGGGGGATGTGTTAATTCAATTTAAGGAGGTGAGTGTTTAATATTAATTTTAGTTCACTCAAGCCCTTGTTCACGAACACTTAACGAGCTTATTCACGAACATCACTTAACGAGGTTGTTCACGAACACTTAACGAGCTTGTTCATAAACATCACTTAACAAGCTTATTCACGAACACTTAACGAGCTTGTTCACAAACACTTAGCGAGCTTGTTCACGAACACTTAACGAGCTTGTTCATGAACATAAATAAACGAACATAGTTATGTTCAAGCTCTGTTCGTTTACTAACCGAGCTCTAAAAATATGTTCAAGCTTGTTCATTAAGCTTCCCGAACGAACGTAAACGAACATGTACCGAGCTTGTTCACGAGTAGTTCGTTGAACGTTCTGTTCGTCAACAGCCCTAGTAGAAATGGCCTACTCTATTTTATGTATGTACTAGAAATTTCCCGTGCACAGTGTGCACAGAGCAAAAATAATTCCCCATGAACACGGTAGCGGTTTACGCGCGAAACTGGGAAGGAGCGGAAAGTGTGGGTGTGCGTGTCAGCAGCGTCGGGGGTTAAAAGGGACCGAACATGTAAATACGGATGCCAAAAGGACCTAAATACAAAAGGGGAAGGAGGGGAATTTTTTGCGCAATTTAATAAAAAGGTGGGGGGTGGAATTTTTTATTTTTTTTACTTGCACCCCAATCCAAACACATCTCCACACCCACCCCCAAGTGGGACCCACCATGATGAGATGGCCAAATCTAGGCCACCACTCTTTCAACCCCTTTGTCCTAGTAGGACAACCTTGTGTTTTATATAAGAGATTTATTTTCAATGTTAAAAGATCAATTCATATGTGAACAAATTTTCAAAATAGGCCAAATATTAGAAATAACTTTAAAAACCGATCAAATTTAAATTTAATTACAAAAAACCGATCAACTTCTCGATACGGCAGATATTACCCCCGAATTTACGATGGAAAACAACCGGGGATGGCAACCCGGTCAAATTGTGTACCCTTCAAATGGCTGGAGTTACCAACATGGCCATTTCATTGTAGCAGCAGGAACTTAAAAAATGATTGGGATTACCAGCCATTTTGTTCTCAAATGGATGGGGTTGCCAACCCCGGTCAGTTTGTCTCAACACAAGAAACACGAGTTGGTCGGTTTTTGTATTATATGTAAATTTGGTTAGTTTTTAAAATTATTTTTAACTTTTGGCTTCTTCGAAAAAATTGTTTTTCATCTATTACTTATTGATGTAGATAAATTGGTGTTTTCTGGTTATGTTTAATTTGTTCATAAATCAAATTCTATTCAAAATTTACTGCTTTGATTCTCTTAAGGTTTGAAATTGTTGATTGTTACTTTGATTTCCTGGGGGTGTGTGTAGATGAACCCGGGAAGCAGGTCAGAAGTGCAGTCAGGATTAAGAATACCAGCAAGTCTCATGTAGCATTTAAGGTGTGCATTTCAATTTGATTCGTATATGTTTATAGAGATGAATGCTGAAATAAATGTTAGAATTTTGAACAAATTATAGTTTGCGTTAATTTATTTTGTTTGTACTGTTTTTAGTTTCAAACGACTGCACCAAAGAGCTGCTTTATGCGTCCCCCGGGTGGTATACTGTCCCCGGGAGAGAGTATTATAGCTACTGGTAATGTAATCTTCTTTTACTGATTTTCTCCCTTTCTAGTTTTCTTGTCATCTTCACGAGGATGTGAAGTTGCTTCCTTCACAACATTGCAAGGAGAGCATTCTTATCTAGGTTTTGTTTTGAGTGGCAGTTTTCAAGTTCGTGGAGCAACCAGAGAATAATGAGAAACCACAAGATCAGAAGAGCAAGACTAAGTTCAAGATCATGAGTTTGAAGGTAAACGGGCCAATGGAATATGTACCTGAGTTGGTAAGTCCGTCCTTGCCTACTTTGCACTCGCTTGTTCATGTTTGAAATTTACTATCTAAAATATGCAGTGTTAAGTTTTGGTTCTTGTCTGTTGATGGAATTATACGTTAAGCTACCTGGTAGCATGATGACGGCTTGTATTTAAGCCAACTGAATGCTCGCACGTTTTTTAATTGCTGTTTGCACCCATCTCTTTTTGATAGTTGTAGAAATATGGATATAAACATTGTATTTGTTTTTAATAATTTAAAGCTTCTATCTGTGACACCGATAATTCATCTTCCTGCAGCTAGGCACTCAGCTTGCAGGTAAGCTATAAGAGTTTCTTGATAAAAATTTGTGGGATCCGTAATGGTCGTGAAAAAGTTGGGTGAAAACCTTGTGAGACTAAGATTTTGGGATTTAGGCATTCCAACTTGAAATTTCTTTTCGATGGTTTTAAGGACAGATGCTGTGAACTTCAATCTTCCTTTTGCAAGCAATTTTGGACAGCTACCCAAAATCAGCTGCATGCCTGCATGTGCCAACTAGTTATTTAGAAATTGAAGGTGTTTAGTGTATATTGCGGGGATGGACTGGACCCTGTAGACACGGACATGTGTATACATGACTTGTAAGCCTGTCAAGGTCAATCCTTTTCTGGAGCTTCCCTAAGTTTGAATATGTCTACATGGTTAACCCAATTGTAATCGGAAAGGGACAAATTTATATGAAATGTCTGTTATCCAATTTATTAAGGAAGCATGCGTGCTATGTCTGTTTTTAATGCAATTTCTAAACTTTTTGATCAATTCATGTTAAAAGGTTATTTTGTTGCAAGCTATGTTGCATAGATATGTCACAACTACTACCTTGACAAGCATTCACACGGTGACATGTGGCAAACACTGAAAAATATATAGCACACATGATTGACTAGTTTTCTGAGACGACAGCTTCTAGATAGGAGTGTGTGTGCAACTCAGCCATTACTTTTCAGTATCATGTGTGATTGAGTAGTTTTTCCTCCTTATCGGTAAAAAATGTCGAGGGGTTGCATGAGGAGCTAAATTCATCAATTTATATCCATCTGATCTACATATTTGCATTTCATATTATATATTTGTAAGACCATCTAATTGATACAAAGAGAATTGACAGGATGCTTTTCCGAAGAATGGCGACCTGTTAAAATGCTAGCTGGTCCATATGACTAAATCGTATTGCTCCGGCTTAGTGAGTTAATTAAGAAGTATATTAAAAAAGCAAGAAGGTGAAAGAAACAAAAGCAAGGTCATCTTCATCTAAGAATTGCTTCACCAATCCATATAACAATCGTTGGAGCAAGAAAGGAAAAGAATAAAAAAAGATCAAATTTACTCCAGTTTGATGCCAAGTGAGAGTAAACATTTTAAAATTGAAAATCCTAAGATTTGTCATACTCTTGATCATCCATATGGCTTTAAGTGTGCCATTAACTCCATTGAGATTATGGCAACGGTTTCAAAATTAAGATAGGAAAGAAGGACCGAGAATCAGCAATAACTAGAATTTTACATAAAAAAGAAATAGGATCGTGGCTCAAGTGGAAATGAAATCTTAGGATAGTGGTTTGCAACAGTGATACGGAGCAGTCGGAGGTCATTGAAGGTCACCGGAGACAATGGGTGGTGACTAGAGGAGGATGCATCATCTGGGTCACCATGGGGATGCGAGGAATGCATAATTTTGATTTGATATGAAGCAATGCGCATGTGTTGCTCTCTCACAATTTACGATGATGTTACTGGTTAAGGCGGTGCAATACGGTTCCGACACATGACGACGAACAGTGTGGACCAATTAGGGAGCGTTTCATCTGGGCTTTGTTATTCGCGAGAGCAGCCTATCCTTTATTTTTTTTTGAGGGTAAGCAGCCTATCATTTCGATTGGTACAAATACATGATCTTGAATTTCTGGTCCGGTATTGGAAGCCAGATTATCTATCCCAACTTAGCTAATTACCTATCCTACTGCGCATAAGACATGGCTATAATATTGTAGAGAAGAAAAGATATTGTTATCATGGATTTTTTCATCACAGCAGATTCTGCATTATGTTATATTCTTTTGTTTGATGTTTGGTTTTCTCTCAAACATACCGATACGTCAGCAGATCGGCATCGGGCTAAATTATCTTTCATGAATTTTGTCACAAGAACTGACCAAACCAGTAAAAACTTTTTGATGCTACATCTGACTGTTTGTTAATGTAGAAACTTCTTTTAAACTAGTTAATGTAGAAACATTAGTTAGTCCCTTGAGTATTATGTTCTTTGAGAGTTAAATATAAATACCGAACATTTAACTGATAATAGTTCGTACCAGTATGCAATACCTAAATGCCAGTTGGCCGGGAGCACATTGATAGTTGATGCCATGTTAAGGCTCCACAAAATGAGGGAGCATCTTCCAATATTCAGATATAGTATAGTTCTGGATGTGGAGGAGTTGAAGAGAGCGCGCGCCGAGTTTGTTCTCATTGAAAGTTCATTTGGATTTCTAAATTCTAATATTAACCAAGTTCCTTCTACAGTTTGACGAGCAAAAAGACCAGGTTGCTATTGAGCAAATCCTACGCGTTGTCTTCCTGGATGTGGATCGTCCTAGTCCAGTGAGTCACACATCACTATTTTTTTGGTCGTGCATAAATCTAGTGCACCCTAATCGTAAGCATGTCAATTAATTACATGTTCTTTATGATTGTGTCACCGAAGCAAATGGATAAGTTGAAACGCCAGCTAGCAGAAGCCGAGGCCTCACTTGAGGCACGCAAGAAGCCTCCTGAGGATACAGGCCCCAGGATTGTAGGCGAAGGACTTGTGATCGATGAATGGGTAATTTCATCCTATATATTCCTCTGATATTGCCCTGTGTTTTTTAGCTGGCATCGTTTTCTCATTTCTTTTTATTCATATTCTAGAAAGAACGAAGGGAGAGATATCTAGCTCGGCAGCAAGTCGAAGTGGTTGATTCTGTGTAGAGTGCAGCTTGTCTATTGATGTAAGCCTATGTTTTGGTTTTGTTGAAGCATATGTTTGGTCTTGAGTGTTGCAGTAAAAGAGCTTGTTAATGTTTACCCTCTTCTATTCTCAAAGATTGGCAAGGGGTTGGCAGGATGGTCCGAGTGAAATAAATGATGTGCATAAGTTTTTGCATGAACCTTTGAGATGTATGCTTAGGATTACATCGTTACTTGTAAATGCTGGGATTTTGTTTATCAAGTAAGTGGAGTATCTTCTCAATATTTTGGCCACTACAGTGTTTGTCTTTACCTTAGCTTGATCGCCTTTGTGATGAATATGTCATGTGGATCCTATGC